>JAVKOQ010000016.1:0-413836 GCA_031835245.1 Balamuthia mandrillaris | reverse complement strand
AAAGAAAGAAAGAAAGAAAGAAAGAAAGAAAGAAAGAAAAGAAAAGAAAGAAAAGAAAAGAAAGAAAAGAAAGAAAGAAAGAAACGACAAGAAAGAAACGCAAGAAAGAAAGAAAGAAAGAAACGACAAGAAAGAAACGACAAGAAAACGACAAAGAAAGAAACGACAAGAAAGAAACGACAAGAAAGAAACGACAAGAAAGAAACGACAAGAAAGAAACGACAAGAAAGAAACGACAAGAAAGAAACGACAAGAAAGAAACGACAAGAAAGAAAGAAAAAAAAGAAAAGAAAAGAAAGAGAAGAGAAAAAGAAATTGTTCTCTGTAAACAACAACAACAAAACAACAAACAAACAAAAAAAAGGGGAAGTCCTACTTGAAGATCTTTTTGCTCATAACCTCTCGCAGGCCGGTCTTGATCGGGTTCTCCGTCTTCTCAATCTTGTTCTGCTCCTGGATGACCTGCAGGATGGTCTGGAGGTTGGTCTCCAGGACCATGCCGCCCATGACCACCTCCTCCAGGATGTGGTGCACCTTGTCCATGTGGAAGATGAGGTCCAGCTCGCAGACGTTCTCGAAGCACTTGTCCAGCGCCTCCACAAAGATGTGGATGAGGTCCAGGATGCCCAGCTCGCTCTCGGAGGAGTCGGCGCAAAAGACAAAGTAGAGGGTGGCGTAGTGGCGGTAGATGAGCTTGGTGTCCTCCCCCCACTCCTCCCCGCCCTCCAGGAAGTTGCACATGACCTCCGTCCGCTTGGAGACCTGCTGGTAGACCTCCCGAATGAGCCTCTGTTGCTGTGCCTCCGTCTGCATTATTTTTTTAAAGATCCCGATTCACATTCACAGATCAGTCAACAATCTCTCTATAAGAAGGGAAGAGAGAGGTTTTTTTTTTTTTTGAAAAAAGAGAGTAGTTAAACAAAAACAAAAACACGCACGTAGTGTTTGTAGAACTTGGTTAGCCGGGGCTTGCCATGGTTGTTTATGATCAGAATGGCATAGATCATTCTTGTTTTGCTGCTTTTTCTTTTCTTTTCGCCAGGTTCATATTCGTGTCGTCATGTGTGGTAAATCTGACTAGTTTTATGGAATGCAAGTAATGGTTGGAATTCCGCTGTCTACAAAAAAAGTATTGAAGGAAACTTGGTCGCGTTTTTGACGCGCTCCGTGGCGTTGTCCTGGAGCTCGTCACCAGCCAAACCAAGCTCCAGCAGGAGGTACTCTGTGCTCAGCGTGAAGCAGAGGCCCGCCACAAAGCTGACTTCGAAGCTGGGCCTTTGCGATGCCAACCCACCGCCCCAGGTGCTACCGTCTCACCCACAGCACCGCCGCCCTTCCCCCCCCCCCCGTCCAACTTGCTGATAGCTTCCCCCCCCCCCCCCAGCCCTACCCTCACTGACCAATACCCTCGTTTCTGGGACAACACACCATGTAGGCCCGTTATTTTGAAGACAACATCGCTGGCGGCATCGCTTTGAGAGCCTCAACGTCTTGGGCACCACTACGCGGTAAGACATACCTCCCTGGCGCCTCCATACCATAGTCTGCTGGTGAATTGGAAAACCATGCGTTTATGCGTGCAGTCCTAGAAGGGGGCTGCTAATAGGCACTCTGCTGCTATAGCTCTAGCTCGCTGAGCTCGCAGTGAGGAGTTCAAGTGTTACCGCTAAAGCCGTACGGCCGTTAATAAAGACACACTCCACTCTCTCTCCCTGCTCATCCAGGGTCTGACAAATGTTACACAAGAAATGCAGCATAACCTTTTAAAAGAGAGCTGGATTTATGGTCCTGGGTCCAACTGCCAAAGTCAAGCTGAAAAGGTCAGCTTTTTTCTGTGGTGCATCATCGGCCTCATTAAAACTCAACAAACGTTAAAAAGGTTGAGAAAGAGTGCCTCCACAAACCACAAGTTGAGTTCCTTCCAAGGCGGGAAGGATCCCCCAAGATCTGAGCTCTCATGTTGGGGTGAATCGCGGTTGGATGCCTGGTGGGATTGCACCGTTGTACTTGTTGCCTGGATTATCCTCATCTGGCTTCCTCGACCCTTGTCGCCATTGCCATCACTTCTCGCTGTCTCCACTGTCCTATACTGCCCTCTCCACCAACGGCCACTGGGTGTGGCCCCGAGCAATGGTACCGCGATTCAAGTGAAGCGCGGTACCAGGCACCCTCAGAAAGATTCTGAGAACAGAAATCGTGAGTAAAAGGGGAAGGTGATTGAGGAGACGAAGAAGGCTTATCTTTGCAAACGCCAATACCAACGCCCGTCTCGTTGCCTCACGAAAGGGATTATAGAATCAGCTAGTCCAGGTGGATTAGTAGCCACCCATGGTTCCTGGCCGTCAACCTTCATCCCTGCAAAAAACGCAGACAACGAGAGGGCCTGCTCCGTAGTATCGGCCAGTCGGCACCGCAACGCGCGCGCAAATTCGCAAGTGTTGCTTACTGTGCCTGCCGCTGTCGAGAAGACCAGCACACAATTATCTTTGTTTTTTAAAGACAAACGTAAATGAAAAGGCGAAAAGAGTTTGAGTGAGAAGAATGACTTACACGGTATTTTTTTTTCCAAATCTTTTTTTAACCAACTCTGAAGCTGTTCGTTTGGGGTGCTTCCTTCACCAAGGCAGCAGTCGAGGATGAACACGAAAGGACGTTCGACCGTGCCAGCTCTATCGTAAACTGTGGCGAGTACATCCTTAAGGAGCATAGGGTCGTTGTTGTAGTTCTTCAATTTAATCTGACCTCTTTCCAAAGTTCCATGGCCGGAATAAACAAACACACCAAGTGCCCTGTGGGTGGACATGATGACGTCGGTAGCATTTCTGAGCTTCCTTCGCGAGAGCAAGCGGCGTTTTCCTGAAGAAAAACCAAAGAGTTGCCTGAAATCTTCATAAACAGCGCTGTCAGCGATAAGAATATAAGAAAGGGGGTAAGACAACAAACGTGTTCTCTCATTTTTGAATTGTTCTCTTTCATTATTTGTCCTCAGGCCACCTTGGGTTAGCACCACTCCGCGGAGCGGGAAGTTTAGGTCACGCTCTGGCATGGTTTTTTGTCCTGTAAAACGTGAAAACAAAAAAAGAGCGGGAAAAACGAGAAAAAGTTTCAGTGGTTTAATTCGCTGAAAACGAACGAGCCAATCAACGAAGATTTTACAACCTATTATGTTGAGCGGCGTCTGCCAAAAACTAGGGCCCTCTTCTTTTGGCTCTAATAGGGCTCTGCCTTAGAGGGCCCTCTAATAGGCACTACTGCGCTATAGCTCTATCTGGCTGAGATCTTACTACAGAGCCCCTCCCCTGGGAAGCCCAGGGCTTAGAGACTTTAGAGGGGCTCTGTAGTAGTAGTGGGAGGGTGGGTTCGAAAATTAATAAGGGCAGCATCACGTCAAGGAGAGGAAGCGTCTCGTCGCTGCAATAACACAACCAATACTTTCCCTACAATTGCGATCCCAAGGAAACTGTTTCACAGTAACACTCCAGGATGATAAAGTTTTGAACCTCTTGTTCCCATTATTTTCTTCCTGTTTCCATTCCTGTGTTAACAAACAACTCAACCACACACAATTAACTCCCAAACAAACATGTCCATCGTCGTCTACAACGATACCACCAAGACAGTCAACATCGGCACCAAGAACCTGATGGGTTGGCTGTCCTCCACTGACGTGGCTGCTGGCGATACCTGGACGTACGACACCAGGGATTTTTGGGGCAACTCCCTCAACACGATCGTCTACTTCATCGTCGGTGGACAGGAGATCTTCGCTCCGTTGGTCAAAGCGGGCAAGCACAACCTCACCAAACTGGCCGACACCTGCTCCGGGTATTGCTCTCAGGAAAAGCTCAAGAAGTGCATTCGCGAACTCAAGAGCAAATGAAGAACCGAACTAGGGGTATGAACGCATGAGAAGGCGATGCGCAGGCAGAGGAGAGAGCAAGACAAAGAGTAAAGAAGACAAAAGAACAAGAAGAGTCGAAATAACATGTTACTGGTTTTAAAAAAGGTTGTCGAGCTTCATCTTCAAGAATCCTTTTTTCCTCTCTTCTTCCTCTTCCTCACTTTCCGAGGAAGACAGGGCGGAAGGGGGATAGGAACCAGCCTCGCCATCGTCAGCGTTGATCACATACTTCTTTGGAGAAGCCGAGGAGACCATGACCACCTCCTCCGTTTGTGCCAGCTTGGAGTGCTGCATTCCGTAACACAAGTAAATGACCAAGCCGATGAGCAGCCAACCAGCCAGTCGAAGCCATGACAGCCAGTCCAACCCAACCATGAGGTAGACGTTGACGGCGATGCCCAGGCAAGGGACGACAGGCATGAAAGGACAGTGGAAGGTCTTGGGCACGTCCTCCGAGCGCAGCAGACAAAGCACCACAAAGGGCAGTACCACCAGAAGAACACCGATTGGGATGCAAAGGGAGAGTTGCAGCGTGAGGTCCGAGGGAAGTTCTTTGAGGAGGACGCTGACGAGGAAGACGCCAAAGGTCAACGTCAAAACCAAGAACAGAACCAGCTGTCGTTTGTTGAAGAACCTGGAGAACTTGTTCCTCCTGTTAAGAAGAAGAGTGGTGGCATCCTCTTTCTTGCTAGTGTAACGTTGGACGATGGTGCTTCCGCAGACAAGAGTGAAGGCCAAGAGGGTGCCGATGCTGATCATGTCGC
Organism: Balamuthia mandrillaris; assembly: GCA_031835245.1. Classification (NCBI taxonomy): domain Eukaryota; phylum Discosea; order Longamoebia; family Balamuthiidae; genus Balamuthia; species Balamuthia mandrillaris. The sequence goes on along the minus strand of JAVKOQ010000016.1, from coordinate 409,171 downwards.
CCAACGTCACGATATCGATGAAGAAAGCGATCAACGCGACGAAGATGCCTGTAAAGATGGTCGAAAAAACTATAACACAAGTTTCTGGTTACAACCAACGAACATGGAGGAAAGCAGGAAGGACAGAAAGATGGAAGTAAGCCGAGCCAACGTACGTGGAGTTTGGAAGCGTTTGTTGATGGTGCCAAACGCCGGCCACAAGAGTCCATCCCTGGCCATTCTATAGTAAATCCTCGGCTGGCCCAACAAACAACACAACGTGGTGATGCAAACAATGACCAGCATCAAGATGGTTACCAGCTTGGAGGTCCATCCCAAGCCAACGTAGGCGAAAGCGGCCGCCATGGGATTGGCCACTCCTTTCAACAATGCCGTTGGGATGAGGCCCACGAGAACGGTCGCAACGGCGCAGTAGAGAATGGTGGCTATGGAGAGCGATCCCAGGATGGAGAGAGGCAAGTCTCGCTGAGGGCGAGAGGACTCCTCAGCAAGAGAGGTGATACAATCGAAGCCTATGAAGGAGAAGAAGACTTGGGCTGCCCCATAGAACATTCCGGAAGGGCCTAAACATAAAACAATAGGAGCAAAGAAGAGAATGGTCAAACAAATAAGAAACACAAAAGAGCAACAGAACAAACCTTGAGGGAAAAACGGAGTATAGTTATCGGTGTCAATGTAAAAGGAGCCAGCAATGATGATAAAGATGATGGTGCCGATGTTAAGAACGGTGGCAAACAGGTTCAAGCGAGAGCTCTCCTTTATTCCCAAAGCCAAGACGATGGTGCAAAGAAGGATGAGCACCGCCGAAATGGGACTGGCGTTTAACACGAAAGCATCGCCTCCCACTGTGACCACTGGGAACCCTGCCAACCATTTGCTTTCCACGTTTACTCCCCATTCTTGAAGAAAGAATAAAGAAGCGCGTCAGAGAGAGAGAAGAGAGAAAGAGAGAGAGAAACAAACGTTGAAGCATGCTTTCAAAGATACCACCCCATCCACGAGCAACAGTGGCGGCAGAGATGCCATACTCCAGCGTAAGGTCCCACCCGATCAACCAAGCCAACAGCTCTCCTTGTGACGTATACGTGTACGAATAGGCCGAACCTTTGTTTGTTTGTTTTGAGTTTTGTTCCGTCAATATCCAGTCGACGTGATATATCTCGGTGACAGAGGGAGAGAGCGAGAGCGAGAGAAGACCGACGAGAGACGAGAGAACGGGAGAACAGACAAGCAGGAGAATAAGAGAAGAGAGAAGAGCGAGGTAGAGGAGAGAGAGCAACGCGCAGAGAAGCAGTGAAGACAGAACGAGAGAAAGAGAAGAGAGGATCAAGCGTACCAGCAACGGGCAAACGAGCAGCGAATTCAGCGTAACAAAGGGCAGAAAGCACGCAGGCGATGCCCGCTATCAGAAAGGAGAGCACCACCGAGGGTCCAGCGTGCAACGCAGCCGCTTGGCCCGTTATCACAAAGATACCGGCGCCAACGCTCGCTCCGAGTCCATAAGCTGATAACCAAAAAAAAAAAGCACGTTACAAAAAAGAAACGACAAGAAAGAAAGAACAAACCAATGAGATCCCAAACGGAGAGCGCTTTGCGCAGGCCGGCTGCTTTGTTGTTGTGGCCGGCGGCCTCGGCCTCTCTCTCCGCTCTCTCCTCGGCCACAGCCTGCTCGATGGACTTTGTCCGGGTGACAGACCTGAGGAGGTAGCGCAGCGGGGAAGAGGTGAAGGACCCCGACGCAGAAACGGTGGAACGACGACGAGGCAACAGAAGGGACGTCTCACAAGAAGAGGGTGAAGCCAATGTCGTTGTCGTCGTCAAAGTTGACGGTAGTGACGGATCGGAAGAAGAAGAAGAGTTGAAGAGTGTCATTTGGGTGTTTAAGAACTAGGAGCGAGGCCGCGGAGCGCGAATTGGATGAGCTTGGTGGTTTTGGTGAGTCTACGTTTAGTCCAGACAGACAACAGGGACATAGGTGATGAGTGTAGGTGTATAATGTATGCTTCCAACAGCAGGAGTGCGCGCGAAAGGAGTGAGTTTAAAAAGGTCCAGCTGTCTCTTGCAAGGAGGCGAAGAGAGGGTTAGGGAGTTCGGCTTGTTTGTTTTTACGGAACGATTTCGACAATGAATGGGATCAGGAGAAGAGATTATTATTATTTATATAAAACGATGAAATTAAAAATTTGAATTGTCGACGAGGGATTTGTCATTGCTATTTTTAATCCGATCTAATGCCGCGTGCCATTACCGCATTCCTGGGATTTTCTCATAATCCCAAGAATGCTAAGAATATGAAGTATGAATGGACTTGTATATCGGGTCGTCATGATATTTTCTGTGCCGACGTGAAGACGGAGTGACGCGGTCTTTTTTTTTCTCTTTTTGTTTTTGAAAAACACCGCACCGTCGACTCAAACCGAGAACAGTTGATCAGAGGATGAACAGGGCTCTTGTTTTTGTTTTTTGTTGATTATAACTGTGACTCCAGATGCTTGAGCCTAGCGCCGGTTCACTGTCTTCTGTCCCTTTTCCCGTCCGCCTTTGGTGTACTTGTTCGACGCCGTCGCGACGGAGACGATCCGGTCAGTCCCCTTGTTTGGGTGTCATAAAAAAAATAACACATGCTTAAGGAGTCGAACCGGCGGCAAAGAAAAAAACCAAGCAATAAAAAAGAGAGGAGCGTAGAGAGGAGCAAGGATAGAGGAGAGGAGAGAGAAGAGAGGCTAATAGTATTGTTTATCCAGAAGATAACTAATAGGTTGCCAATTCAAAAAGCAGGCGTCATTATTACATCATCACCAAAAGGAAATTTTAATTTTCTGCCTGCTTTCCACCAGCTTGCCACCATTTCTGCATACATTTTCTTTCAATTCTTTACGAATTTTCCGTTCATAGGAAACGCCCCATAGTTACGTTTCATTACTTTTGTTTGTTGTGAACTTTTTATATTTTTTCAAAAAACAGCCAAGAAGCACTGCTCCTTCCCTCGTAGAGTTGAAAAAATAAATTTTAAATAAACAATTAAATACAAAACAAAAAAAATAGTAAGAGATGGCCAAGAGGCTTCCTTATCCATTGACCAACAAATGTCTGGAGCGCTACGGTGACGCTCGCGTTCGGGTCGGAGTGGCCTCCATGCAAGGTTATCGTACCAACATGGAGGACGAGCACGCTGTTGCGTTGGAGGTGCTCATCATTTTCTCTCCACCTCGTTGTCCCTCTTGCTTCTTGCTTTCCTCTCTCTCTCTCTCTCTCTCTCTCTCTCTCTCTCTCACTCTCTCTCTCTCTCTCTCTCTCTCTCTCTCTCTCTTTCTTTCTTTCTCTCCTCATTCCTCTGTTCTTCTACGCGCAGAACAAGAACCACCCGCGGACTTCATTCTTTGCGGTGTTTGACGGGCACGCTAATCTGGAGGCGGCGCAGTACTGCTCCCAGCACCTGATCCCCATGATAAACGACTCGCTCTCCACCGTCACGCGGAACGGCCTCAAGCAATCCTTTGTGGAGTTGGACAAAAAAATACTCGAGGTGCGTCGCTTCGTCTCTGTTCCATTCTCCTCTTCTCTCTATTCCTCTTCTTCTGCTTGTTCTTCCTCTGCTTGTTTTTCTTCCATGTCTGCTTCGTCTTCTTGTTGTTCTTGTTCTTGTTCTTCTTCTTCTTCTTCTGCTTCTTCTTCTTCTTCTTGTTCTTCTTCTTCTTCTTCTTCTTCTTCTTCTTCTTCTTCTTCTTCTTCTTCGCATTTTTCTCTTCTTCGTTCTTTTTCTCTTACCGTTGCTTCAAACAAAAAAAACGTTCAGTTCAACGTGGGAGGAGGTTCCACTGCGGTCCTGGCAATGCTGGAGGACATGGACGTGGAGGCAGAACTGCAGGAACAAAACGAGGAGAAAGAGGAATGCGCCAGGTGGTTGGAGGGCGAATGCGCCGAAGAAGGCTGTCCCTTTGTGCACTCGTACGACAAAAACTTTCTGCAAAGCGAAGGCAAAGTCGACGTTCGCGCTTGGAAACTACAACATGGACTTTCCCAACAGCATGAACAACGCTCTGCCAAAGAAGCAGCAAATACCTCGAAGAAAAAGTTGGGGAAGTACAAACTTACAATTGCGAATGTGGGTGATAGCAGAGCGGTCCTTCATTGTCGCTCTGATGCGACGTTTGTTCCTTTGACGCTGGACCACGTTCCCACCATTCCTCAAGAGAAGAAACGCATCGAGCACGCTGGAGGAACGGTGAGACGAGCTCGGGTGGACAGAAGCCTGGCCATGTCGAGGGCGTTGGGCGATGCTCGATATAAACAGGAAGACGGACTGAGTTTGGTGGAGCAGAGGGTCAGCCCGCTGCCAGATATTACTGTGATCGATGCGGATGAGGGTGACTCCTTGTTGCTCGCCTGTGATGGTATTTTTGAGAACTTATCCACGAAGGACGTCATGTCCTTTTTGGATAAGGAACTGCAACGGTCAGTTTAATCTCCGTCTCTCCCACTTGCTCAACCAGTTTTCCTACTCTCTCTCTCTCTCTCTCTCTCTCTCTCTCTCGTTCTCTCTTTCTCTCTATCAGCCCCTCTCTCGCTTTTCTCTTACAAACAAAGAATAAACAAAAGGGACAAATCGGACCCAGCTGACATCTGCTCCAAGCTGTTGGACTACGCCCTCCAAGCCGGAAGTAATGACAACATGACCGCCATGTTGGTCCTCTTGCAGGATGGCACCCACTACCACAGCCCCGACAAACAAGAGTACCGGATTGCAGACAGGAATGCCTGTCAGGATCCCTTATATCAAGAAGCCTACCTTGCTGACTTGAACCGTTTAGGGCTGAGTATGTCGGAAGTGGAGCAAGCGGCGCTTCGACGAAGATAGATAGAAAGTGAAGAAAGCACCAACGTTTTTCATCTCCTATTTCTTCTTTTCGTTTCTCTCTTAGTTTGAGTTTCTTTGTTCCTTTCGCATTGTTGCTTAACCTTCATAGTCGCCCAACAAAGGAGTGTGGTCCTCTCCAGAAAAGTTGACCGCTCCAGAAGAAGCTTTGAATGCGGCGTGCTTCCTCCTCTGCCATATCACCACCCCAACAACCACGCTCGCCACCACCAGCACCGCCGCACCCACACTCACCGCCACCGCCACCACCATCTTCCAGTTCACCCGGCCGTCCCCATCGTGGGTGCTGTCCACCAAGAGTTGCACATCGGGATCGTACTCCACTCTCTCTCCGATTGGCAGTCGGATCAACAACCATTGTCCTCCTCCATTCTCTCCCTCTTCCTCTCGCATCGGTTGGAAGATGGCTTGTGCTGGACGTTCTTGTCCATCCACCAGAGAGTATTGAAGCAACCCTACAAACATCTCTGTTTTCTCTGTGAGGAACCTCATCCTCGAAACATTGGCTTCCGTTTGGGAAAGTTGCAACACAGTTGCGGCTGAAATATGAGGTTGTGGCTGCTGTGGAAGCAATGGGCCATCCCAGCTCGTCACATTCACCTTCACTTCCAACGGGAGGTCCCCTACTTCGTCTAACAATTCCGATGAAGAAGAAGGCCAGCCTGAGATGGTCATGTTCCACTTGTTGAAGCCAGCTCTCACCACGAAGGTCTTGTTGCCGAAACGGAAGGTCGTGTCCTCCTCCACCACCACAAAACGCCACGACACATCCACCTCTTCGTGTGCCCCTTGCAACTTCACTCCAAACTCTGCTGTGTTGTTGTCTGGAAACGCGGAGGAGTAACCTGACTTTGGGAAGAGCAACTCCCGCACCACGTTGCCGTCCTTGCCTCGTTGGGTGATGCTGTGGAAGTGAAAGCCCACGCGAAGGTCCTCTTGCAAGGAAGAATGTTGCTTGGGCACCAGTTGAAGGTTTGGCGTGCCATTCGGAAAGACGCTGGCCGTTGGAGCGTCTGGTGGGTCAATGCTAGGTCCTTCTTCTGCGGAAGAAGAGGAGGAAGAGGCGGAAGAGGAAGAAGCGGAAGAGGAAGCGCTGCTCTCGTCGTGCAGAAGGGAAACCCTCACACGACACTGAGAACGCTCTCTGTTGATGGGAACGATTTGAACGGCGTAACCCCAGTCCTTGATGCTGATCACCATCTCCACATCCGATCCTTCTTTCACTTTGGCTACCAACCGCCAAAGCAACGAAAGGGTCATGTTTGCGTGGTTTTCCTTGCCGTCCAGATGAGCGGTAAACGCCTCAAGGGGAATGGAGATATCCTTCCCAATGTCCACTCCATCCACGGTCACATTCAACTGCAAATCGATGTTGTGGGCTTGCGGTGGTGGAATGTCCGGTAAGAGGGACAACGAGAGGTTGAAGGCAAATGGAGCGGTGTCCTGTGGGGTGAGGTAGACAGTGTGCGTCGGTTGAAGGAAACCCAAGGTGGGAGGATGATAGATGGCCAAAGGAAGGCCGTAGTGAATGCTTTGGTTCAGCGGGTATTGGGCAGCCTTTACTGTATTGAGCAGACTCAGCGTCAACGTGGATGTATCTGAATTCCAGTGGAGAAGTTCGTTATGCATTCCTCTCCATCCCAGCTAAGTAGCGTAAGTTCTCTTGTGAGGAAGATAACGAAGTTCACCACAAAAACAATGACCAGTGAAGAGAAACACAGAGAAAGAACCAAAAATAAAGAAGAAGAAAAAGAAGAAGAGATACCGTGGTAGGACCATTTCCCGCCATTGCGAGTTCCCAAAGTGGAGGGAAGAAGGCCTCCTCCATCATTCTCACGCACTCCTTGTTGCTGCTCAAATCGTAGGTAATGTTCACCCAAACAGGTGGAGACTGCTCAGTGGGAGAATCCATGATAAAGACTTCGTGAGGAGGCACGCAAGGCCTTCGCAGCAGCAAGAGGGGCGATATGTCCTGCTCGTGCACTCGCCAGGTTTCTTCGTAAATGGCTAGACCGGCAGTTGGGAAAGAAGCAATGGTGCCGTTTGGAAACGAGTCGGACAGGTCTGAGAAATAGACCTGCGGAATGCTGTTATTCAGCCAGATGAGACCTCCTAGTCTTTGTTGTTGAGAGACGTTCGAATGAGGAAGAGAAACAGAGGAAAAAGATGCCGCATAGAAGAAGGACACACCTTGAGGCGAGCACTTCGTGACGTTGAACCAGGCCTGAAGGGAGCTGATCATTTGGATACTTCCAATAGTTGTGAGCCAGCTGAGTCCAACTGGTCAGGATAACGCTGCCATCTTCCACCAGCGGGCCGTCAAAGGTCATCATGCATCCCTGCGCTCGCCACGCTCCCTCCCAACCGACCCTCTCCACTCGCCCAAAGACATCCGCTCGGTGTTCGATGGTTCCTGTGCCGCCATTCCCACCCAGGTCAAAATGCTTCCAAACGTTATGGTGGAAGAAGAGGTTGGCTTCCATGAGGCGGTTTTGAAAAGTCAAGCCGTGGTTGATGAGGCTGTAGCTCAAAACGAAGCTGCTGTGGGAGGACAACTCGATGTTGATAGGGTTTGTGGTGTTGACGCGCGTGATGGTGAGGTTGGAGGAGGAAGTGGCAAGCCTGAAAGACAAAGGCTCTCCGATGAAGTTGCTGCCTTTGCCATCGAAGACCACCTTGCTGCCGCTGGACTGGATGATGCATTGGCTGTTGAGAGTGAAGTTGCACGAGTCGAACTCCAGCCACTTTGAGTTGGTTTGTATGATATTGCGAGGGTCGACCGACGCCACTGCGACGAATGATATGCGCTGATGGTAGCGTTACCAGAACCAGGACCCAACCAAGGTTAGAAAGAAGAGAGCAACGAAACGAGAACAACAAAAGCTCCAAAAGAAACAAGGAAAGTACGGACAAGAAAGCAAGAAAGAGAACCGATAAGAATAGAAGTAAGAGCCGAAAGAAAGAAACGACAAGAAAGAAGGAAAGAAGAAAGAAACGACAAGAAAACCATGAAGTTGACGGTGGCTTCTGCGCAGTTGAAAACAAAACCATAGTCGCCATCTACGATAAAAACGGGTGGCGTGGTCACGTCGGGCTTCGCCACAAAGGATATCCAGTCGCGGTTGGAGAACTGAACCCCTGAAGGCACACGGTACTGGCCTTCCTCCACGAACACCTGGGTGTAGTCGTTGTCCCCATAGCGCCTCGCCAGCTCCTCCAAGGTGGGCACGCACTCGCCGCAACTGCCCAACGTTACGTCCACCGGAGCTCCAGCAGCCACGGAGCTCCACTATAAACAAGTTCAAAATACGGTAAACATTACTGTAATGTTTGGGAGAGAGAGAGAGAGAGAGAGAGAGAGAGAGAGAGAGAGAAGGGCAAAAAACCTACCAACACAAGGAAAAGCAGCGGAAGGTGGCGGGGGAGTGTGGCGTAGGACATTCGTTCGGAACCTTCTCGCTTTTTTTTAAAATTTTTTTCGTTGCTGGTCTCCATTTAATAGCGGTTTATTAACTTCTCTCTCTCCCACTCTCTCCCTCTCTCCCTCTCTCTCTCTCTCATCTCTCATCTCTCTCCTTTCAGTTTCACTTATCCTTGAAGATCAGGAGGACTCTTCTTATTGTTGAGTGAATGTAGGTAATAAAACAATAGTAACGTGAATGCTGGGACGACGAAAGCGGTCATTGCTTTGCTCACCTCCACTCTTTGTCCTCTTTGAGCATTTTCACGATGTCTTTGAATGTTGGTCTGGTCGTTGCAACATGAAATAGAAAGCACACGCCTATGTTAGAAACAATGGAAGAGAAGAAGGGTTCCCCCCAAAAACACATACCGTTCCTCAGCATTGAAGCGGAAGCACTGGGCCATGATGTTGCGCAGCACGGAGGGAGAGTCTTCGTCTAGCCTTAGCAATACCTTACCTGATAGCGTTTGTTTAGCGCTTCGAAAAGATAAACTGAATACAAAACCAAAAGGTAGAAAAAAAAAGTCGAACCTTCCACAACAGCGTTGATAACTTCCTCTGTCTTCATATTGGTGTAGGGCGTCTTTCCAGCGTTCATGATCTCCCACAATAACACCCCATAACCTGTGGTTGTTGCGTTAATGACAAAACAACAAAAACGAATACACTCGTTAAACTTACTCCAAACATCAGACTTCTTGTCAAAAGTTCGTTGCATAAAGAACTCAGGAGGAGTCCAACGGATTGGAATGGTTTCGGTTTGTTCTTCATCGCTGTTTGCAGTCGATAACCCAAAGTCTAGTAGAAACACAAAGAGAAGACAGCGGTTAACATAGTGAAATAAGAAGGAACAGACAAAGATGAACAAACCAGCAACTTTGACAGTCAAATCACCAGTCAACAAAACGTTGCGAGCAGCCAAGTCACGATGCACTATGTTCTCCGAGTGAAGATGATGCATTCCTGCTGCGATCTCCCTTGCCATTCGGACTGCCATTTTGTTTCTTTCAGCGGTAGTGTTGGTTTTTTTCTTGGTTTTGGACGAAGATGGTTGCTGAAGAAATTGGAACAGGTTGCCTTGAGCCAAGTATTCCATGACCAGACACCATGGCGTGCCGTCTTCCATTGAAACACCGAACAGTTGCATCACATTTGTGTGTGGTCGCAAATGTCTGTTTCGGTATAGTTAGCAAAGGAGAGAGAGAGAGAGAGAGAGAGAGAGAGCAAAGGCGATAGTACTTCATGATTTCACATTCCGCCTTGAAGTTTGCTTTACCCATTTCAGAGTCCATTATTGAGTTGAACTGTAAGTAGTAACCGGTTACATAGTGTTGCTAGACCAAAAGGAAAGTAGAAGAAGAGGTGAAGGAGAAGGAATAGAGAAAAAAACAAGCCAAGTAAACCATTTTGATGGCAACCGTCGTTTCTCTCCATGTGCCGCGCCACACCGTTCCAAAGCATCTGTTGTGTAAAAACAAATCAGAGGTTAAAGAAAACAACAGGACTGACGGAAAAGAGCAAACCCTCGGCCTATCTCTTCATCGAATTCTAGTTCTGAATACGGTATTTCCCATGTAGAATTCCTTTGATAGTTTTCTTTGACTGGCGCGCCGTTTTGTCCTGCTCGTTTCTTCCTTCCTTCGAATGAACTACTTTTAGCAGTGGCGTAGACCTCCAACGCTGCATCTTGTTCCATGTCTTCTTCATTCTGACGTTCCAATCGCCGGACTGTTCTTCTTCTCAGAAGGACTAACACAGCAACTACAGCCGCTATGATTAGCAAGAATGGCAATCCAAGACCCAGAGACAACCCCACCACTAGACCAGTGTTGTCCTTGGGCGATGAGGAACTGTCCGAACCAGACGATGTTCTGTCGTCTTCCCCTGGAATGTTTGATACTATTTTACTGTGAGCTGATGCCTTTGCCACTCTTTCCCTTAAAACGCAAGAATAGAAAAAAAGTTACCATGCACGAACTGAAACGTCCTCTGAAAGACCGGATTGGAGATGGCTTGAGGATAATTGGTAGTACATTCTACTGCAACGTCAAACTCTTCCATTTGAACGTCTGGAATCAGCACAAAGTTCCTGCTGTAAGGAGAGTCAAGCCACAACTCCTCAAATAGGCATGTCCACAAACGACCTTCATTTGTTCCGGTTTCTTTGCACGACGAAGAAGAGAACGGGTCGAATAGGGGAGAAGATGCCAATAGAGATGTGTCGCTCCCCCCAAGGTGAACATTGCAAGTGATGTTTCTGGCGTAGTGAGCTCCTTCACTTGTGGCAGTGACGATGAACATCAGCGCTTCGTTGAAAATGACTTGTCCGCCGTCAGTGGTACCCAGTTCGTCTTCTGTGAAGTATTGCTTCAATGGTAGCTTAAAGTTAAAAGAAGGAAAATGGACGCCGATACAGCAACGCAAATACATCAACAAACCTGTCTCTTTTGGTCTCCAAAATTAGCGTTCACTATTTCTACCTTCATGTTAACTCCATCTAGCCTTTCAATGACCAAAATGCTCGTCGCAGCGGATGGGATAGAATCTTCACGTTCATCCACACATTCCAAAGTCACACCGAATGAGGGAATGCCAGCAATTTCAGGCTTGGCAGAGACAGAAAGAACCGCCGTTGTTGTAGTATTGCCTATCACATCCAAATCACAGCTGACTTCCGGCATCGTGGTGTTAGAAAAAGAACAAGATCGAGCGGCACCGCTGACAGCTTCCAGATTCAACGCCGAAACGGAGAACCGCCACGTGCAACGAGAAGAGAGGGACGTGGAGGGACCGTCATTCCGGAAAACGGTGGTAATGTTGACAATGTTGTCCATTTCGATGGCAGAACTCTCTTTTTTGATTCAAGAGAAATGAAAGGTGTTGACCTGTGAGCATCTTTGGCTAGTGGAAGTGAAAACGAGTGGATTTTGCAAAGGTAGCAGAAGAACAAAGAGAAACCAACCTGAAAAATAAGTGCTAATATCCCAGGAAGGGACACCTTTGCGGATGAAATGGGAATCTTGATAACTTTGCACGTCTTCGGCAAGGGCTGTGCACGGACCCACTCGGATAATTAGATTGCCGCGATAGTCGGGAGGAACGGCTAAACCCCAGCTTGCAATTGCTCCTTATAATTTGTACAAGTAAGAAATAATCCATCCTTGAAGGAGTGATAAAAATAAATACTTGAATCCCCAGGCGGAACATCCTCTGAAGACACACAGCTCCACCTCATATCCCCTTGCTCTGTACATCCGGAAGGATGAGGAGTAACCCAACTGCCAGTCCCCTCAACCGTCAATTGAACAGGGCAGGTGACATCCCGTGCGTTGGATGGTCCATGGTTGTTGGTCACCACAAGGTCCCATGGAAAAACCTCTCCCGGAGTCATTCCGATGCCATGGGTAGAGACAAATGGGTAAGCCCAGCAGATGGCATTGCCGCCCAGAATCATGACACCTTCTGTGGATCTATCGTACACGATCTCCCCAGCTGTAAAGGAAGTTCGGTTATCTTGTTCACAGAGGGGGGGGGGAGAGAAGAGAGAGAGAGACAGAGAGAGAGAGAGAGAGAGACAGAGAGAGAGCGAGAAGGCGCAAGCAATCAAATATGTAGGAGGAGTTGCGGAAAGGAATACTTTGAGAACCAGTGGTCAAATCGCCCTGCATAACCAGCAACAAGTTCATGGCGTGCGGGGGAACAATGAACGTCACAGAGAAAACCGTGTCAGGAGTGGTGGTAGCTGGCTCCGGTCTGTAACAATGTTGCCAATAATTTATCTGAGGACTAGGACAGCTCCAACGGTAGTTTGCGTCAGCCGTATCATCATCTGAGTATACTATTACAATGAAAAAAATGGTTAACACACCGCTATAGGAATAAAAAAAACGAGGAACAACTTACAGCGATAATCATCTACAGAGAGAGAAAATATAGAAAACCTCCAATAACCCCCGATCATGGCATGATTGTCGACCGTCTCCCACTGGAGTGTAACCTCGGTGCCAGGAGTAGGAACGACAGGTATACTACCTTTGAAACGAAAGGTGGCGGAGACCAGTGGGCCAAAGAAAGACGGCAGAAGAATGAGGAGACAGCACAACGCAAGTCCTCGCATATTCTCGAATCTCTCTGTCGTGCGGGTTTGTGCCTGTTCTCAACGTGCGTCCTTGCCTAGCGCTCAGAAAAATAAACGATGAACAGAGAAAAATGATCAAAAAACTTCAATAAATGAAACCGTAAATGAAACAGCGTATTACGCACATGATCTTCTTAATATATATATCGGGTGACGTTGTTGTTCCGTTCTAGAGCACGAGGCAAGTAAGAAAATGGAAAAGCTAAATAAAAAAGTAAATTAAATAACACAGTAAAAAAAAAAAAAATACACTCCTCATTTGTTTCACTTCCATTCTTTATCCTCTTTGAGCAACTTCACGATGGCTTTGAACGTCGGTCTGTTGGTCAAATAGAAAAGGCTTTCACGTCAGCACGACCCAAAAGGAAGAAAAAGGAAAGCAAAAGAGGAAGCAGGTTATTACCGTTTATCAGGATTGAAGTGGAAACACTGGGCTACAATTTCTCGCAACACAGAAGGAGCGTCCTCCTCCAACGTCAACACGTAACCTTACATTTTTTTCATTACTCGTTTTGTTTAAAAAACACGAAAGGAGGAAAAAGAGGGAACAAACCATCCATAACGGCGTTAATGACTTCCTCTATAGTCATATTGGGATAGGGCGTCTTTCCTTCGTTCAAGAGTTCCCACAATAACACCCCATAACCTGTTTGTAATTTGTATAAGAATAACAAATGAAAGGAAGAACAGACGTCACAAGGAGAGAACAAACGAACTCCAAACATCAGATTTCTTGTCGAATGTTCGCTTGTGAAAATATTCCGGAGGGGTCCAACGTATCGGAATTGTTTGCGAATGTTCTTCCTCGCTCGCCGTCGACAAGCCGAAATCTATTGTCGCAACGAGTTGCAAGGAGACGTGAGAATGTTCCGTGGCAGAGCAAAAAATACAAAACAAGGACAAGAAAAGAAGTATGAATAAACACGAACCGGCAACTTTGACAGTCAAATCACCAGTCAACAAAACGTTGCGAGCAGCCAAGTCGCGATGCACTATGTTCTCCGAGTGAAGATGATGCATTCCCGCTGCGATCTCTCTCGCCATTCTCACCGCCATCTTGTTTCTTTCCACTGTTGTCTTGTTTGTGTCTTTGGCGGATTGTTGCAAGAAGTGAAGAAGATTGCCTTGAGCCAAGTATTCCATGACCAGACACCACGGTGTGCTGCCTTCCATAGATACGCCAAACAGTTGCATCACATTTGTGTGTGGTCGCAAATGTCTATGCGTCAAAAGGAAAAGGTAAAGATTGAGGCAGGTGAAAAGCACAGAAGAAAGAAAGAATGACAAACTTCATAATCTCACATTCAGCCTTAAAGTTCGCTTTCGCTGTTTCCGAGTCCATTATTGAGTTAAACTATACCAAATCAAGAATAAGCAGAGGTAATGGAAGAAGATGAAGGACAAGATAAGGAGCAGAACCATTTTGATGGCAACAGTCGTTTCTCTCCAGGTTCCTCGCCACACCGTTCCAAACTCTCTGTTTCAAAAATTCCTTCAATGTTAACTACACAAAAGAAAAAAGAACTAGAACAAACCCTTTGCCGATCTCTTCATCAAACTCCAGTTCTGCAAATGGGATTTCCCATGTGGATGTCCTCTGATAGTTCTCGTTGACCGGAGTACCAGTCTTGGCTCCTCCTTTTTCAGACTTGGCTTTTCCCACAAAAATGTTTCCTGCAGGGGCATAAACGTCCATCTCAGCATCTCTTTCCATGTCTCTCTGTCTTTGTTGCAATCTCTGCGCTTTTCTCCTTCGAAGAATGATGAAAAGAATGCTGAGAGCAGCAAACACAATCAACATAAACGGCAAAATCAGCCCCAGAGTTAATCCGACAATGAGACTGGTGTTGTCGTCAGATTCAGCATCATCCGCACGCTCAGAGGGTGTGCTGTCTCCGCCTCCGTCTCCTGGGACGTTTGACACTGTTATTTGTAGTTAGCGAGTAGCAATGAGAGGAACTCAGAGTTTAAAAAAACATTAGCAATTGCAAAGAAAGATACCATGGATGAACTGAAAAGTTTGTTGATAAATAGGATTGGTGATGGATTGAGGATAGTTCGTGGCACACTCTACGGCAACGTCAAATGTCTCCACACGACTGTCTGGAATCATTACAAACTGGCTTATGGAAGGCCTATCGTACCACAACTCTGCAAAGTGGCATCGCCACACTCGCACGCCTGAAAGAAGAGACCCCATATCCTCACACGCGGAGTCAAACGAGGGAGAAGTCAAAAGAGGGGCATCTCTTCCGCCAAGTTGAACGCTGCAGGTGATGTTTCTGGCGTATAGTGCACCTTCGCTTGTTGCGTTAAAGACGAACATAAGAGCTTCATCAAAAATCAGCTGTCCTTCATTCGTTGTACCCAGTTCCTCTTCTGTGAACCCATTCTGTCGAGATATTAAAAGAGGGAGACGAAGGGAAAGCAGACGTCATATACTTCATTGACGAAACGCAGGAAGGTCATAAAGTGAAGCAAACAAACCTGGTGCTGCCTCTTCTGCGCCGTGTCTGCTAGCTTTCCATTCACAATCTGTACTTCCATCGCAACTCCTTCCAACCGTTCTACAACCATGATGCTCGTTTCAGCTATCGATTGCACCGACTTACCGTATTCATCTAGGCACTCCATAGTGACAAGGAAGGATGGGGTGCCCGCCAACTCCGGTTTGGCAGAGATGGAGAGAACTAGAATTGTTGTGCTTGCCCCTATCACATCCAATTCGCAGCTGACCTCCATCAATTCGTTGTTGCTTTTAAGAGAAGAAGAACACGAACGAAGTACCGAATTGGTGCCTTCCAAAGTCAAAGAGGAAACGGAGAAGCGCCACGTGCAAAGGGTGGAGAGAGAAGTGGAGGGACCCATGTTTTCCAGCTCAGCGGCAAGGTCGAGCACGTTGTCCAATTCGATTCTTTGGGCTGCCTCTGCTTTTTAGTTTTTTTGTTTTTTTTGCGTTAACAAAGGAGTAAAAGTTTAAATAAAGGACAAACCTGAAAAACGAGTGGCAATATGCCAGGAGGGAGCGCCGAAGGGAATGGCGATTGAGGCGGAGGGAGCAGCAGTGCTTGCAGTCCCTTGAGCGCTGCACTCATCCACTAACACGGAAAGATCGCCACGATAGTAAGGTGGTATCTCTATCCTCCATGCGAATGATATTACTGTAATGTCATTGTATTGCGAATTGTCAGTTTGGTTGAGAGAAGAAAGAATATAGAAAAGAAAATACACACACATAACAAAAGGCCAAAAAAAAAGGATAAAAGGAATGCACACCTGAATCAGCAGCAGGAACATCCACTGAAGCCACACAGTTCCACTCCTGTGTACCTATCTCAGTACACCCAGCGAGCGTATCTACCCAACTGCCCTCCACCGTCACTTGCACACGACAAGTTGCGGCTCTTCCGTTGGACGGCCCTGCGTTGGCCATTGAAAGGTCCAACATAAGCACCTCTCCTGGCGTTAATACGGCAGAATGGTTGACGATGGATGGGGCCAGAGCATAGATAGCAGCACCCGTATAAAAGTTACCATTTGCGTTGGCGGTATCCAGAACTTGAGCAGGGGTACCTTGCAGCGACGAAACAAAACCAAAGGTTACAAAGCAGGAAGAGAACGAGGAGCAAGAATAACAGGAAATAAACCTGTGGTAGATGTGGTGAGAACAGCAGAGGCATCAATTCGAGCTTCAATGCTGTCGCTAGGCACTGTGAACACACCCGAGAAAATAGTGTTCGGGGTGATTGACGCAGGTGTTATGCGGCTGCAATAGTTCGTTATCGCGGGAGCGTTGACGCAGTACCAACGGTCAAACGAAGTTTCGCGCCCATCATTATGTGATACTGTCGTGGACAAAAAAATCGTCAAGTAGAAGTTATACAACCAAAAGCAAAGCCAACAACAAAACAGAAAAAACAAGCAAACACAAAACACAACATAACAACAAGTGGAACACAAAACAACGTACAGGTAAGTTTATCTCCGGTACTAACGCTTGCTTCATATCGCCAAATGCCTTCTCTCATAGCATGGTTGTCCAGTGTCTCGAACTGTACAGTGGCCTGCGTGCCGGGCGTCGGGGCGAGCGGCTCAACTCCTTTGAAGCGGAATGTGGCGGAGACCAGTTGGCAGGTGAAGCAAAGAAGAAGGAATAACTGACCCGCCCGTTGGAGAGAGGCCGTCGATGCCATTGAACTACTGCTCGTCTTTTCTGCGTATTTTTTCTTTTAGCTTTGCGTCCCACCAAAAAAAGGAAGGGCAAGGTTGATGAGAAGCGAGGATAGCCACAGCAATACGAATGGTTTAAAAGGAGAGAGCGTCGGAAATTTGTTCTGTAGTAGAAAACTCGCCACCAATAGTTTCAAATGGCCGATCACCTGCCATATTAATTACGTTAACAGAAATAATAGTTGGGGTGGGAGGGAGTGCACTCTCATATGATACAACATAGCACCCAAAATGAAACGTCGCGAGTTGCAAACTGGCCAGGAGCTCTTCTGCTGTTGGCAAGTCCTCCGTTGTTGGGAGCACAGCTTACATTCAGCAAGGCCGAGCTATGGGGATTCTTATAGGGTACGCTTCCAAATGTTTTCAACACACAAACAAACTAAGGCTGTATCTTGTGTAACTTATCACATGGAATACTCTGAGTGAAATGAGTTGTGAAAGAAATCGTAAATATGTTGTGTAGTGGCCGGGCCTAACCCGTCCACTGATGCCAAGTCCTGTTGCGAAAACGTTAAATGATGTACATCAAGAAGCAGATAAGCAAAGGAAAACGTTGGCTTACCTCTGGACCTGCGTTGGCGAGTGTGCTTAACGCTAGAAGAACGAAAGCATGGAACAGGAAATGAGAGGAATGATTATCGAAGGAACAAAAAAATATGATGAAAGGTACAAACCTCCAAACTCGGCTAGAAGCTTGGGTGCCTTATTTTTAACCTTTGGAATGGTGCTGGCCGTTCGCAGTACAGCTTCGGGGGGTACCCGCAGTTGTGCTGTGTCATACGTGATTTGTTCGTTTTGTGCACTTGCCGTTCTTAGCTGGATAAAGAAGGAGAAGGAGATGAAGAATAACAAAGATCAAAGAACTTGTCAGCAAAAAAGCAAACCGACGGAGAGAAGCAAAGGACAAGTAGGAGGAAGAACCGAGATAGCGAGGTATTTGGCCAACTCTGTTTCTGATGAGAAAGGAATGAAGCGATAGCCTAGTTTCCATCCACCAGTAAGTATTTGCAAGCCCACGCATAAACAAACAACAAACATGAACTTACCCAGTTCAAGGACAACGTGCATTTGGAACTCGTGAAACCAAGCCTGTGTCGTACTCGTCAACGAGAACAAGACTAGACCAGCGGCGTGCTTTTTTTTTTTTTGGGTTAACCGCCGGTAACACAAAAAACAAAACATTAAAAAAAAGCGAGAAAGACATGAAAACAAAAAGAAAAAAGCAAAAAGCAAAAGAAAAATAAGAAAAAAAAAGACATGAAAAAGAAAAGAAAAAAGAAAAAAGAAAAAAGAAAAAAGAAAAAGAAAAAGAAAAAGAAAAAGAAAAAGAAAAAGAAAAAGAAAAAGAAAAAGAAAAAGAAAAAGAAAAAGAAAAAGAAAAAGAGAAGAACAAGCGAGCGACGAACAACGAAACGACAAGAGGGCCCAAAAGGAAAAGGCGGAACCATGTATGTGTACATTTTTGAAGGCTTGAAGCTGTCGCTCTAAACCAGACAACGAATCAGGCATAGTCGACTCTTTGAAGCAAGCGACGGCGCAGTCATTGGCCGACAGCAACAGATCGACGTCGAGTCCGTCTCTACATATCACCTTCACATTATCTTTTGTATACAAATGAATAACAAACAAGAACGAACAGAACGAGTGGAAAAAAAAAGGTGTGGAGGTACGTTTGCTAAGCGTACGATGAAGCCAAGAGTCTTTAAGCTCCTGCCGCATGTAAAGGCAAGGGTAGTGCAGCTCAATCCGTTGTTTTTTGTCCGGACGTTTCTGCTCTTTCTGCTGCTGTTGCTGCTTTTGTCTCATCTGAGAGGTCACGTTGCTCAACGCCTTCCGACTCTTGGTTTGGGCGGTTGCATTGGTGTTGCCAACACCACCACTCCCACCACTGTGGTTCTTCTTCATCTCTCCTCTCTCTCTTCTTCTTCTGCTACTTTCTTTCTTGCGTCGACAAAAATATTGTTGGCCAATATTATTGAATTTCTATCGACAATTACTCATAGTTTATTTATAAAAGGAAACAAATGTCGATAAATGTCGACGAAAATACGTCAGCAGCCTCAGAAAAGGAAAATCAAGAAGAGAGGCAGAGCGCTGCTCTTCTCTTTTGCTGGCAAGGCTTTACCAGTAGCGGCCGCCATAGCTGCTACGCTCGTAGCCGCTGCTGCCGCTCTTCTCGCCGAAGCCGCCACGCTCGTAGCCGCCGCCGCCGCCGCTGATGCCGCTCTTCTCCCAACCGCGGCCCTTCTCGCCACGCTCGTAGCCGCCACCGCCGCTGATGCCGCTCTTCTCCCAACCGCGGCCCTTCTCTCCGTAGCCGCCGCCTCCGTAGCGTCCGCTGACGCCGCCCTTCTGCTCCAGGTGGCAGCGCAGCTTCTTGGCGATCTCCTTGTGGTTCCTCAGGGTGTCCTCCAGGAAGTCCTCCACATCAGGGGCCTTGATGTCCTGCTTCTCGAACCTGATGGTATCTTTGTAGAGCACCTGGATGACCCTCTCCACGTCCTCCAGCAGGTTGCTCACCATGGTGTCCGCGTCGGGCCACTTCTCGCCCCTGGGGGAGGGGGAGATCCTGGTCAGCTCCAGCATCTCAGGGAGGTGAGGCACACGGAAGCCCAGGTTCCTCAGCTCCTTGCCCGTGATCTCCGTGGAGATGATGAAGTTCTTGTTGATCACCTTGAAGAGGTCCTTGAGCATCTCCCGGCGCTTGCCCAGCACGTTGTGCTTGCAGTTCAGGGACTTGGTGGCCAGCACCCACTGGTCCGCAAAGAGCTTGCTGAGGACGTCGCCGCACTGGTGGACTTCCTGTTGGTCCATGCCCACGTTGGGCCTGATGGATTGGGTCTCCAATCTGAATTCTGCCATGGTGATATGGTATCGGTGTTGAAGTGGTGGTGGTGGTGGGTCGAAAGAAAGCGCTTTGCTTTTGTGTGTGTTTGTGTGTGTTGCTTTTGCTGTGAGTGTGTGCAAGCGAATGAAGTTGAAATGGTGGAACGGAGAGCAAGGGTTTATATAGGGATGGAATGGAGAGAATAAGCAATGCAATACGGAAAATCCATGTGTAAAGGCGGACTAAAAGGGTGCGAAT
Source organism: Balamuthia mandrillaris (assembly GCA_031835245.1). Classification (NCBI taxonomy): domain Eukaryota; phylum Discosea; order Longamoebia; family Balamuthiidae; genus Balamuthia; species Balamuthia mandrillaris. The sequence goes on along the minus strand of JAVKOQ010000016.1, from coordinate 389,379 downwards.
GGAGAAGGAAAGAGGCAATGGAAAGAGAGAAATGAAAGGGGAATACAGACGAAGGTTTCTGTGGCGTTGACTCTGTTTGAACTTTCTGCTCTATTGGCTGTTTGTGCCTGTGGAGCTGCCGAGGAACTCCCAGAAAACTCTCCCAAAAGGGCCACGAATTCGTACGCTGTGGTGTGCTTTGAAGGCTCCCTGGAACCCTCAAGGGAGAAGTTTCACCCCAATACCAGCCTTTTGTTGAGAATATTCAACCGAAAACGGTGGGTCGGTTTTCCTCTCTCTTCCTCCTCCAACAGGGCTTCGTATGTTATTTTGTTCTCGTTGACTTTCAAGTGCTACTCAAGCCCTATGCTGGCTCAGCGTTTTCTCTCTTCACCCCTTCGGTGAGCAAGGGGGGCGAGAAGTAGAAGGGTTGGGTTGGCTGACATAAGCCAGGGTCTTGTTTGTTAGTGCGTTACACCTGACATTCGGTAATTAGTCCGAGAGAACGTGCCCCCACCGAGTAGTGAAACCATGAGGCAGGGATCCGACCACGAAACAAGTAGTTCAAAAGAAAGAAAAGTCCTTCGGGGACGGGGATGCGGTAACGCAAGGTTAAAAAGAAAGCAGTGCGGTGCGGTTTCCATTGGCCTCGCGTCTTTACGGTACCATAAAACGAGCAGCTTTTGGTAGCATTGGGGCCTGTTCCCTCTTGCATAACACGCAACAGTAGACAACAAACCAACCAACAAACCCCAAAATGTCCGCCACAGCCAACAATGTATGCGGGAGCTGCCTTGGATGGACCGCCCTTATCTTGCTCTTCCTCTCCTTAGTCATCCCCTGGTACCTCGCCACAGCAAAGATCGAAAGTATCTATGCCGAAGACTGCTCGACTGCTCTGTTCTTTTTCTGGGCTCACACCGTGTGCTCCTCCTCCGCCGCGTGCGAGAACGGATGCGGTAACAAAGTTATCGCATTCTGGGGAGAGAAGGACAACCACTTTGGGACAGTCTTCGCTCCGACCTTCTTCCTCATGCTCTTTGCCACCATCATCGCCTTGTCGGCCGCCTTGGTCTTCTCCGCCCGTTGTTGTTGCATGAATGGTTCTTCCTCCCGAACAGCGTTGCTCACCAAGGCTGCCCTCATCTTGGCCGTTTTGGGCGTGCTGGTGCTCACCGTGGCCATCATTCTTTTCGCCGCCGCTTTGCCCAATGCTTGGAAGGCCAACGTGAACGACGAGACACAGACCTTAAAGGGCCCTTGGGACAGCTTCATCGGCCACAACAAAGCGGAGCTAGCCAGTGGGCTTCTTGAGACCTCAGCATGGGCTCCGGTGGGCTGGTGGTTCGCCCTCGTTGGCTGGCCTTTCATGGTTGGCACTACCATCGCTCTCGCCGTTGCTTTTCGATCGGGACACCGAGAAGCCGGTTACTCCATTATCAACCATTAAATATCCTATCTCCTTCCTTCTCCTTTTTGTTCACCAACGATGAGGCAGCCGGAATGCTTGTTGTGTCGCAGTTCGTTGCAAAACGTGCGGAAAAGCGTCTTGTTGCTGCGTTTTCTCTTCTTCCTTTTCCCTCCCTTTCTCCCTTTTTTTGTTGCTGCAATTCTTCAACCATAAAACCTCTTTTTCTTGAGGAAAAGGGGGTGAGCAAGGAAGGAAAAGCGGAAGGATGGTTGGGGGTGCTGCTTTGCTCCATATACAATACTTTACTCTACAAAAAAAACAAGAAGAAGCTCAAGCTAAGCTAAGACAGCGAGCACAAAAAAGCTGCCTCGGAGCGTAATCACCGAGCACGTACAGAAATAGAAGAACCCATTGGCACGGAAGAGAAGAAAGGATCTGCAAGAAAAAGAGCGATAGCATAAAGCTGGTGGAGATGTGGCCTTTGAAGGTGGCGATGTGGAGTATGATGGTGACAACGTCCATGCGGTTCGCCTTTGCATTCGTCTTTATGTTCACATCCGCCGTCGCCTTCACGTCTCAATGGTGCTATCAAGCTCGAAAAAAAATAAGAACGCAAAGGAAGAAGAAGAAAGCTAGCGGCAACGTTCGCTTTCTTGTCGCAGCGAAAACAAAGAGATAGGTTATGGGACCCACAAAGTCGCGTTGAAGCTGATTTTAGCAGAAGAACCCACAAGACGCTGTAAGACGCTGTAAGACGCTGTAAGACGCTGTAAGACGCAAATGAATAGCACTGAAACAAAAGTGTTGAGCCACGTGTCTTTCCCACCTGGGGCACACAATACAAACCAACCAACCATTTCACGAAGTTTTGGCCTTGTGTGCGTGTGTGGAGTGGAATAGCTAAGCTAGCTTTTCGAGGTCGCCTGAGAAAATGGTCCTCGAGGAAGAAGAAAAGTTTTTGGTTTTTTTTTAACTAGTCGCCAGAAGCCCCCTATAAGTTTTTAGCTTTGTTGTTCTGTTTTTATTTTTATTTTTTCCTTGTTACCCTCCACAAACAACACAACAAGAGCCAAAGCTGCGGATTACCTGCGACGCAGCTTTTCAAACAAAACTCTCTGTTACACCTCGAATCTGCCTTAACTTTCCTTGGCCTTCTCTCATGACAACAAACGGAAGAATGCCAGCCACCAAGAATAACATCTACGGCACGTGCTTCAGTTGGACTGCTCTGGTCCTGCTCTTCGTCTCCTTGGTCGTACCCTGGTACACCTTGACTTTTAGTTTTTCCTCAGCTGATGGGGAAAGCTGTACTACGAGAACACTTTTCTTCTGGGCTCACATGGTCTGCACCGCCTCCGACGATTGCGGTTCTTATGTCTGCCCGGAGCCCGTGAATTTCTGGACTGAGAACCAAGACAACCACTTCGCCGCTGTCTACGCTCCCACCTTGTTCCTCATGCTCTTCGCCACCATCTTTGCTCTCGTGGTGGCCCTCTTCTTCTCCGTCCGTTGTTGTTGCATGAAAACGGGTTCTTCCACCTCTGCTGCGCTCACCACGGCAGTCTGCCTCTGTGGAGCATTGGGCTTGGTCTTGCTCACCGTGGCCATTGTTGTGTTTGCGGCCACTGCTCCTCTCGGCTGGGAGCAAATTCTCACATACTTCATGCCAGGACCTTGGGACAGCTTCATCGGCAGTCACACGTTGGAGGACGAGGGAAGCAAGCTCGAAGTGACCTGGGCGCCAGTGGGGTGGTGGTTTGCGCTTGTTGCATGGCCGTTCTTCTTGGCCACCACCATCGCTCTCTTCTTCGCTTTCAAGGCGAGACTGAGGGGTTACTCCCTCTTCAACAACTAAGAGAAGATGTGTTTGGCTCTTTCTCTCCTCTTCCTGTTGCTGCATCGTTGTCTGCTTTCATGCCTAAGCTCAAATAGACCACCTTGTTCCTTCTGCTTCTAGCCGCCATCATTGCGTTATTGGCAGGTTTTCTCGGCGCGTTGTTTAAACGGAAGCTTCTTCCGCAAAGCGTTGCTCAGCCAGGCTGTCTCCTTCTTGGCGATGTAGGACGAGTATTGGCTCTCATCTATGACCAACACCAAGGAAAAGGAAAAAGGAGACTGAGATAAGAGAGTTTATGGTTGAAAGAAAGAGAGAAACCCAGTTTTCTCCGTCCCAATCCAAAAGCAACGGGCGAGAGTTTTGCCACTACCAACCATGGGCTGTCGTATCATATCTCTCCGGCTAACCCCCGCTTCGGATCAATGGCCAAGAATGCTTGTTTCGTTGCCTCATCGTGCGCCTCGAGGCAACACGAGAACCTCGAGTGATTCATTCATTTAAACTCAACCACCAAGAAAGCTCCACGGCCAATTCTGGTTTTTGACTTTTTCCCCCTTGGTGGTGTTAGTATTTCTGTGCGTTTCTCATCCTTTTTATTTTTTCTGTTTTGTTACTAACCTAACAAGCTTGACAAACAACACTACTATAGCCAAAGCTGCGGATTACCTGCGACGCAGCTTTTCAAACAAAAAAAAACAACTCCGTTACACTTGCTTTCTTTTGCCTTCTCTCCCTCGTACGCTTGAGAATGCCAGCCACCAAGAATAACATCTACGGCACGTGCTTCAGCTGGACTGCTCTGGTCCTGCTCTTCGTCTCCTTGGTCGTACCCTGGTACATCTGGAGTTCCGTTGGAAAAATGGATGGTGAGGAAGGCTGCGGTGTCAGAATGGTTTTCTTCTGGGCTCACATGGTCTGCGCCGCCTCCGACGATTGCGGTTCTGATGTCTGCACGGAGCCCGTGGTGAATTTCTGGACTGAGAACCAAAACAACCGCTTCGCTGCTATCTACGCTCCCACCTTGTTCCTCATGCTCTTCGCCACCATCTTTGCTCTCGTGGTGGCCCTCTTCTTCTCCGTTCGTTGTTGTTGCGTGAGAGCGGGTTCTTCCACCTCTGCTGCGCTCACCACAGCAGTCTGCCTCTGTGGAGCATTGGGCTTGGGCTTGCTCACCATCGCCATCGTTGTTTTTGCGGCCACTTCTCCTCTCGGCTGGAAACAAGGCGGTTCCAAATACCCAGGACCCTGGGACAGCTTCATCGGCAGTCACACGGACGAGGGAGACGGGAGCACGTTCGAGCAGACCTGGGCGCCAGTGGGGTGGTGGTTGGCACTGTTTGCATGGCCGTTCTTCCTGGCCACCTCCATCGCTCTCTTCTTCGCTTTCAAGGCGAGAGAGAGGGGTTACTCCCTCATCAACTGAGAAAAGATTTATCTAACAATAACATTAGCTTTGTGCTTACACTTTTGTTTGTGTTACGGAAAGAAGAGAGTAGAGAAACATTGAGGAATACTTTGGAAACAGTCTTTTGAGGTGATGTTACATGAGAAAAGGGTGGAGTGAACTCAGGCGGGTGACCAGAGTAAACGAGTGTTCCGAGCGCGGTTTGTTCTTTAAAAATATTATGAACACTAGGCGTTCAAAACTCAGGCGGGTGATCGGACTGTTCCGAACACCCACTGATAAGGAAGGCTCAGGCAGTCCGATCCCAGAGAAGGACAGTCAATGTATAAAGCCCGGTTGAAAGCTCATTCAACGGTTTCACATGTTTATTGCAAACAATTGGGAAAGCATCGAGAAGAGAAGTAAGAGGGCACTAACCTCCACTTTTGTGTTTAACTGCTGTTGACGAAAGGATCACAGAATCGTTACGCGAAGATTCATTATTGAACAATGCATCTCTTGATTGGTTGTTGAGTTATGGAGTTACTTGGGTAGATATTCTCCTCCGTTTTCTTGGGTTGATACTTCATCTCCATTTTCCGTTGTACTGCCTTGTGGCTCTTCTTTAAATAACGCTTCATCACAGAGTCTCTTTGGCCAGACCATAGCAACAACAACAGTCAATCGCACCGACCAAAAGACAAACAACAACCACCGATGTTGTTAACAAGGAGCAACGTCTGGGGAAGCTACCTCGGTTGGACCGCTTCGGCCTTGCTCTTCCTCTCCTTGATCATTCCTTGGTACCTCACAAGTGTGCAGGTTAAAAACGCTGGCGGAGGGGACTTTACAGCGACCAATGTTTTCTTCTGGGCTCATGCTGTGTGCACCTCCTCCGGAGACCTCGACCATGAACTTGTCTGTGGGGATGGAGACGTGCACGCGTTCTGGGGGGACAACGACCTCCGGTTGGTAATAGTTTTCGCTCCGACCTTCTTCCTCATGCTCTTCACCACCGTCATGACCTTGTTGGCCGCCATAATCACCTCCGCCCGATGTTGCTGGATGAAGGTTTCTTCCCCCCGAACTGCATTGTTCGCAAAGGCTGCTTTCCACTTCTCCTGTTTCGGCGTTATAGGGTTGACAACGGCCATCATCATCTTTGCGGCCCTCCTGCCCAGTGCTTGGAAGGCCAGCGTGAGTTATATGACAGAGCCTACGCATGGGCCCTGGGACAGCTTCATCGGCCATGATGAGAGGGAACTCAAGCTATCAGAACAAATCGTAAGCAACATCAAGCTGGTGTGGGCTCCAGTGGGGTGGTGGATTGCCCTCCTGGCCTGGCCGTTCTTGGTTGGCACCTCCATTGCTCTTTTCACCTCTTGGCGAACCACGAACAGACAGCATGGTTACTCCATTGTCAACCAGTGAAATGTATCCAGTTTTGCGTTTAAAATAAGTCTTGTTCTTTCCAACGATTGTGAATGCTTCCCATCCTGTTGTGTTGTGCTTTGCATTGCAACGAAGAAGAAAGGGTGAAAGGAGGAAGAACCTCATTCTGGCTAGCGAAGGATGAAGATAACACAGAGGGAGAACAGGATGGAATGGTAACTCTTGTCACCTTTGTGTGCGGTGACTGAACAGGATTTACTACAGTGCGGACTCTGAGGACTATACTTCTACCTCGTACTCTTCGTCTTGTTCTTCTTCTTCTTCTTCTTGTTCTCTGTTTCTGCAAGATCGTTCAGTGGAGGGGAGGGAAAGAAGTAAGATGGTTGTCTCTTTTCGCAAGCAAACAGAGCGAGTTGCTTCTTGAGCGGTGATCGGGTGCGTTTCTTTGCCTCTCTTCGGCCTCAAACTGTTACAGGAAACATTAATGAATTAAATGGGTTCTGGTGGTTGGACTTTCGGCTAAGCACAAATGGCTCATTCCCTTTGCCTCGAGCTTCGCTAGAGACCTCCTCTTGTTTTTCCTATCAACAAACTTTTTCTTTCGGAACGCTGCTACCAAGAGTACGTCTCAGCGGACGAAAAACCAGTTCAAACAACCACCAATGTCAGCAGCAAGGAACAACGTCTGCGGAAGCTGTCTAAGTTGGACCGCTCTGGCCTTGCTCTTTCTCTCCTTGGTCATTCCTTGGTACCTCACCAGCATACACACTGAGAACGTTGGCGCTGGCTTGGAATGCACAGTGACCATTGTTTTCTTCTGGGCTCATTACGTGTCCTCCCCCTCCGGAGATTGCGAACTCATGTACATTGATACTGATGTACAAGCGAATGCATTCTGGGGAGAGAAAGACAACCACTTGGATACTGTCTTCGCTCCGACCTTCTTCCTCATGCTGTTCACCAGCACCATAGCCTTGTTGGCTGCTTCGGTCTTCTCCGCTCGCTGTTGTTGCGTGCAAGCTGCTTCCTCACGAACCGCGTTGCTCACCAAGGGTACCCTCATCTTGAACGTTTTGGGCGTGTTCGGGTTGACCATGGCCATCATCGTCTTTGCTATCCTCCTGCCCGGCGCTTGGAAGGCCAACGTGGATGATGAGACAGAGGCCACCCATGGACCTTGGGACAGCTTCATCGGCCATGACGAGAGGGAAATCAACGTACCAGCGCTCAGCGCGGTCGAGAGCAAGCTGGTGTGGGTTCCAGTGGGGTGGTGGATTGCCCTCCTGGCCTGGCCGTTCTTGGTGGGCACCTCCATTGCTCTTTTCACTTCTTCTCGCGCTACCAACATTGGTTACTCCATTATCAACTAGCGAAACGTATACAGTTTTGCTGTTAAAATATATCTCTAAAATGTATGTTTCCCGCTGTCATGAGAAGAGAAGAGAAGAGAAGAGAAGAGAAGAGAAGAGAAGAGAAGAGAAGAGAAGAGAAGAGAAGAGAAGAGAAGAGAAGAGAAGAGAAGAGAAGAGAAGAGAAGAGAAGAGAAGAGAAGAGAAGAGAGAGAAGAGAAGAGAAGAGAAGAGAAGAGAAGAGAAGAGAAGAGAAGAGAAGAGAAGAGAAGAGAAGAGAAGAGAAGAGAAGAGAACGATGAAGAGAACGATGAAGAGAAGAGAAGAGAAGAGAAGAGAAGAGAAGAGAACGATGAAGAGAAGAGAAGAGAAGAGAACGATGAAGAGAGCATGAAGAAGAAGGTAGTGATAGTGCAAACGTTCTTCGATACTCAGAACTTATTGGCTTCCCTCCAACGTTTGTCAAATGCTCTTCTTGTAGTTCAGCATGATACAAATATGAAGGTTTCGCTGAGAGAGAACGAAGAAGACTTGCACAACCTTCTGGCCAACTCAGTAAATGAATGAATTAAGAAAACAAAACAATAAAGCGAGGACAAAAAGAAGAAAGAAGGTACCTTCCTTTCTGTCCGGTCTCAGTGGTGAGGTCCCGGTTATAACAGCAATGGCAGCGACAAAGCACAACATCGCGGGCAGTTTTCTGGGCTGGTTCGCTCTGGCCTTTCTCCTCCTGTCGCTCATCCTGCCCTGGTACCTCACCGCCCTCCACTCCGAGAACCTCCTCAACGGCGAGGACTGCACCATCAGCAGCGTCTTCTTCTGGGCTCACTCCATTTGCTCCTCCTCCGGGGACTGCAAACACGACGTAGTCTGCGGCCCCAAAGACATCCACGCTTTCTGGGGGGAGGCCAACAACCATTTGGATGAGGTCTACGCTCCGGCCTTCTTCTTGCTGCTGTTCGCCACTGTGGCGGCATTCATGGCGGCCCTCTCCTTCTCCGCTCGCTGTTGTTGCATGGGAGAAGAGGTCGCCGCCTCTTCCTTCACCGTCGTTAGCCTGGTCTGCTTCATCTTTGAGGTGTTGGGCTTGCTGACGCTCACCACAGCGGTCATCTTCTTCGCTGCCGCTCTGCCGAGGGCCTGGCGGGACAACATGGATGAGCAGGCGGTGGTTAACCCTGGCCCTTGGGACAGCTTCATCGGCCACCGCAAGTACTCCCGCACGCTGGAGCCGACGACGTTCGAATACACTGCGGCTTGGGCGCCGGTGGGCTGGTGGCTCGCTTTGCTCGGCTGGCCGTTCTTCCTGGCCACCACCATCGCGCAGTGCTTCACCCTGCGGTCGACCCACGGCGTGGAGTAGTATCCGTGATGATGGCCAGCAACGCTTCGGACAACAAGAACAAGCTTTCTTATCTCCCTATCTCCTCTCCGCTCTCTCTTCTCCCATTTTATCCTTGCTCATGTCCTCTCACCTTATTCCCTGTCCACCACGTATTATCTGAGAGAAAAGAAATGGCAAGGGATAAAAAGGCAGCAAAAAAAGTCCCCGCGCTTCCATGCTACTTTTAGCGGGGAAATTAAGTGTCGACAAGGACCATCTCCAGACCAAATCATTGCGCATGTGGCCCCCTCTCTTATCTTATCTCTTGTCCTATCTCTTAGCTTCCTTTTCGCGCCAAAATATTGACCGTTACACCGCGAACCGTTACACCTGTAGAGATAAACATAACCAAAGAAAAGCACAAAGGCCACTCATAGCCAAAGACAAAGCAGAAAAAAAAATGGAGGAGACAACGGGACAGGAAAACACACAGGTGGTCGCTGAAGGGGAGGACAACGTCGTCGTCTCTTCTTCTGCTGCTTCTCAAGCAGAGGAGACCGCCAGCCACGCAGATAAGGACCAAGAAGAGGAACACAAAGACGAAGAGGCAGAAGAAGAGGAAGAAGAAGAGGAGGAGGAGGAAGAAAACAACGGAGAAGACGTTAAGGAAAAAAAGGAGCAGCTGCTCGCCGAACTGTTTGTCGACGACGAATCCGAAGAAAGTGAGCGTGATGAAGGTTTGTTTTTTGTTTTAACTCTGTTTCTTTTGTTTTAACTTATTTTATTTTCTCAAACTAAACAGAAGAGATGGACATGGACGGAGGAGGTGAGGAAGAGGATGACTTGCTTTCAGCGGAGGATTACCTCCAAGACCGTCCAAACTCCTCTTCTGAACGTCGTCATCGCCGACTGAAGAAAACCAAACTGAGCTCTATCTTCGGCGAAGAGGAAGAAGATGCAGAGCCGAACGTTGACGGAGAAGAAGACGGAGAGGAAGAACCAGACCTCACCGAGTACTATTACAATAAAGAAGGACAAGAGTTTAACGCGTATGAGGAGACAGCGACCAAGAAAAAGAAGCAGGCTTCCGCTGCTCTCGAAAAGAAGACGGATGAACAAGTGGATAGCAGCAACAACAAGAAGGAGAAAGAGACGGAAGCGCAAGCGGAAGACTTGTACTCTGCTTCATCACTGCGAAAGGAATGGGCCGTTCTTCGTTCTCAGCCTGCCTTCCAGCCAAACAGTGGACCCTTGACCGACAGCCGCCGCTTTCTCTGTACCCTCTTTTCTCTTTTAGCTTATCGTTTACATTGTTAACCCTTTCTTTGTACCCAACAGCATGGAACCTGTTTGGAATGATCCACTCGGTCTCCGAGTCGACGTCCTCCACTCTGGAAGTGGAGTTTAGCGACCAACTGTCCGACCAGAACCTCCGCAGCTTTAGGATGAGCAACCTCTCTGACTTTTCGATGGGCACGATGGGTCCGTACGGAGCGCTCTTTGCGGCCAAGTCGGACGCGACACAGGGCATCCCCTCCAACATCCTCTACAGGCCGTTCAATAGTTGGGCCGCCAAAACGGAGTGGACCGCAAACCTTCCTTTTGGAGAGGAAGTGGAATGTAAGTTTATTGAATCTTTTGCTTTTATGTTTTCGATCTTTTCTCTCTCTCTCTCTCTCCCTCTCTCCTCTCTTCTCCTATCTCTCTATCTCGCTTCTTTCGCTTTCTCACTCTGTTTCATTTGCATTCTTATCATTAGGTATTGCGGTAGGAAGCAAATGGGTGGCAGTGGCTACCAGTCGTCAATACCTTCGTTTGTTTAGCTATGCTGGTGTTCAGACTGGTCTGTTTGTGCTGGGTGGTCCGGTCGTTGCCCTTGCTGCCCAGCGAGACTTTCTGGCCGTTGCTTATCATGCCTCCCCTGCTGTTGCCGGTGAGTTGCTTTTCGTTCTCTCCGTCCTCTCTGCTTTTCTCTTCTCTGCACACACTAATGATGAATGATCTTACGATGGAGAAGCCAAACAAAATATAGTTGTTCAATTATACGACCTTTACAACCAGAGAATTGTAACCGAGAAGCCGCTGCCTCTTGGTGATAAAGGCGTAACATTGGCATGGATAGGTAACTCCCAACGCAATCTCGTCTGTTGTGTAAAATGCGCTAAAACACCATTTGAATTGTTTGCGAAGGTTTCTCGGAGGAGGGCATATTGTGCATTGCCGACAGCAACGAGATAGTCTCTGCTCTCTTGCCCAGTTGGGGCTGGCAATGGACTCCTATTCTGGACTTTGCGGAGGTGCGCAAGCAAAAGACGGACAAGCACTGGATTATCGGCATCAAGCAAGACCAACTCATCTATGTCCCGGTCTCGCCTTCTATCATAAATGATGAGGCGTCATCTTCTCTAGGTTCAACTGTTGTAGCTCCTTGTCCGTTGAACAGACCGACCATCAGAACCTGTTCTCTCTCCATTCCGTTGCTGCAAAGAGACACAAAGACTGGATTCGACGAGGAACGAGTTCTTCGCAACCGGCTCTTTAGTTCTCACGAACTCTTTCAACAGCGTTACTCCTCTCGCTCTCTTCTCTCGGAACCTTCTTCTGGCTTGTCTTCTTTCGATCTTTCGGCTGCTCTCGAAGAGTTCTCCTCCTCCACTTCATCTGAAGAGAACAAGAAGCTGGTGCAGACACAAGCTAAGCTCGATTCTCAAGTGCTGGAGATGATGCAGAACGCCTGCAAAGCCGATCGCCCTGTTCGCGCGTTGGACCTCGCCTCTCAACTTCAGCTCAAAAGGTCCCTCAACATCGCATTGAAACTGGCCAATCACCACCACATGATCGAATTGGCCCATCGCATAGAATTGCTGCAACAAAGCAGGACGATGAAGGCAGACGAGGAGCAGAAACGCTGCTCGACGGGAGGTGTGGTGGACGTGATGAAGCTCAAACAACAATTGGACCTTCAGCTCATTGAGATGCAACAGGAGAAGGCACAGATGAAAGGACTGCAAGAGCAGCTTGTGACCATGATGGAGGAAATGAAACAGAAGGAGCAGTTGTTGCTGCAGGTGGCACAGAAGCAACGAAAACGTGTGCAAGTGGAAGAGGCCGAGGAAGAGGAGGAGGACGGGACAGAATCTACTCCCTTTGATTTGCAGAGGCCCTTCCGAAAGCAGGAAGAAGAGGAAGAGAAAGAAGAAGAGGAAGACGAGTTGGAATATCTCAGCGATCATGAGAGAAAGGAACGACTTGACAAAGGCAAGAAGAAGACTCACGAAGAAGATGATGAAGAGGACATTAGCGACAAAGAGAACAACAATCAACAGAATATCGATGGTCAAAGGAAGAAGAGAAAGTTGGACAATCCGTTTGCTGCCATCGGCACGCAGAAGGGCGACAACAGCACCAGTTTGTTCTCCTCTCTGGAGAAGATCCGCGAGAAGGAAAAAGCGGAGAAGGAAAAGAAGACCTCCTCCTCACTCACCGGAAGCAGCCCTCAGAAGCAAAAGTTGCAACCGTTGCAAGCCGCTCTCACCAAGAAGCGAAGAAGGATGACGCAGACCCCGTTGTTCCCTACCAACAAGTAATCCACTTATAAAAACTAAGAAGAGACTTTGCTGTTCTCTCCTTTAGCAAATAAATTGTACAAACAGTTTTAATTTTAACGAGAAAACCCGTCTCGCTTCGCTTCGAGCCGGGTTTGGCCGAGCTCCCGCCCTAGCGGCCCCCGCCAGCAGCCAGCCCCCCAATACCCTCCACCTTTGTCCTCCGCCCTACAGGCTCTTGCACTCTCTCCTTTGCCAGCTTGACTACGCAAGATTCCAGCAAGGACTGCTGCATTCTTGACATTATTTGATCAGGAAAAAGGTCAATTTTGTCGACAATACTTGGATTTCTATTCTTTGAAAAATTTTAAAGGGTGAATTGATATCCTTATTTAGTCTGCCCTTTGGATCAGAATAACCTAATATGGATATATTATGACGTCATTGTTTCCTTAATATAGAAAACCTGACTGTCCGACAAACAGAAAGGGAGATCTGAGAAAGGAGGAGAGGAAAACACAACAAGAAGAGGCACAGCAGCTGCGTAGCCATGCTAAGAACAGGAGGGTGGTGGCTCATACCGGTGATCATATTCGCCAGCACCGTTTGGTTGTTACACACCTTCGCCGTTTCTTCGGGCTGTGATTACAGCTCAACATGCATACTCACCGGGACGATTATTATCCCGACTCCTCCGGCTTCTGTTCCTGCGTACTCCGCACCTTCCTCTACTCTTTCGGCTCCTTACAATCAGCTTCCTAATCTCGTTCCTCCTTCTTCATCCACTACGGTTCGGCGTGCTTCTCCCTCTTCTTCTGCCGGCGATGTAGTCCCTTTCAACGTGTGGTTGTTCATGATGATCCCTCTTTCTCGCTCTGTCATGCTTCCTTACTTTCTCCAGCACTACCTTCACACGCTTTCCCTCAAACCTCAGAATACCTATTTTATCCTCCATGTGCGAGAGGAAGAGCAACAAAGCGAAGAGCTCGCTTCAACGTCCAACCTACTGCGCGGCTACGGTGTCTCCTTTCAAGTGTGGAATGGAGAGTACACCTCACACCAAAAAGGGCGGTTGATGACGTCGCTGAAAGCATCTTTAGACATCAAAGATAACGACTGGATCATCCAAGCGGACTCTGACGAGCTTCAACAATGGAAGACCATTGACGCCTCTTTCGTGTCTGTCCCACAGTTTCTTCAAAAAGTGGTTCAGAGCGAGCAGAACTACACTCACATTCCAGGCTGGATGATCGACCGTCTGACGGAAGACGGTTCCCTTCGTGACCCTCAACCTCTACTTCTTTCTCCTCAGCAACTACTGCAACAACAACCACGCTTCCTACCTCTGGAGGAACAATACCCGCTTAGCTGTGCGGTCACAAAGAATATAGCCCAAGGAATGACAGGCAAGGTCGTGGCTCATCTGGCTCGTTATCCTATAGCCTCGGGCGGGGCGCACATGATGAAGGACCAAAAGACCTCGAGCGAGCTGAAACCATGGCCGCGGAGAGTTCCGGTGCACCATTACAAGTTTGGGGCAGATATGCCGAGCATGCTGGAGGAGAGGCTGCGACTGTACAAGTCAAAGGGCTTCAAGTGGTTCGCGGAGTCGGAGCGGATACTCTCTCACCTGCAGGAGCACGGCGGGAGGTTTTGCGTGAGCTGTCCCGAACTGGAATGTACAAAGTAAAGCTGTGTGGTCCTTTTCTCTTTTTTTGTTCTCAAATGCCTATATTGCAATAGAATGTGAAATATGAAAGGTATGGGTAATGTTTGGAATGGTTGAAATGGTTAGCTACTAAAATTTTTTAAGGCGAATTCATTCGAAATTTCCATTCTCGTAATGCAACGAAAAAAAAAATTAAAGAAAGTGAAACAAAAATGTATTTTGTCTCTTTCGTGAAACTCTTTCCAGAAAGTACCACCCAACATACTTTTGTGTGTTCTTTTTGTTTTACCATTAAGCAGGGTCCATAAAGAAAACGTTACAAGGAAAAATGAACGAACGTCGACCGCCAAAAATTTTCGACACGCTTCAACAGCTTTTCGACATAACGGACGACGAAGCCGAGTTTGTGGACCATCCCGGCTTCTCCCCGGAGGACTATCACCGTCTTCCCATTCCCATTTGCCAGCACAACATCTACAAGTTGAGCCCCTTCACCTTCGAGAAGAAAGACGAAGCGAAGCGTTACGCGATCACTTTCCCAGAGTCAAAGCTTTCTCTGCTGGAATCGTTATCTCCTTCTTCTTTTCCTTTGCTTTGGGAGCAACTTCGTGAAGTACAAAACTATCCTCCGAAATGCGAAGAAGAAGTAGGTCAACGTGTTCTTCAAGTCGACTATGTTGTTGACGGGGTCGCCAACGCCAAGGAAGAAGAAAGCGCCATAGAAGACTTGAAATATCAACTCTATCTCAGTCACGTCAACAAATATAATCTGGAAGAGTGGTCGCTTCCGCTGCAACACGTCTTCACGCAAAGCAACACCGCAAAGGAAGACGGAGAAGAGACACGGGTTAAGGTCTTGCCAAAGACTCAGCTGGTGGCATTGACGGAGGAGGAAGTGAGGACGATTGAAGAGCTGCATGAGAGGAGCTCTTACGGAAGATACCTCGCTGCCGTCATGCATCAGATCCATCAGTTTGCTAAAACCTTGGAAGACAGGATGAACGGTCCATTTTTCAAGAAGCAACCAGAAGACGGCGAAGAAAAGGAGATAGCAAGGAGAGAAGAAGAGAAGAAACCGTTTTTCTTCAAGTTGAACACAAGAAGCCCGAAAGACAGCAGTTTCTACAAAGAACAAAACGTGTTTGCGATGATCAGACAACAGAGAAGAAAAGAAGATGAGGAAGAAGAGGAGGAGGAAGTGACGAAGAAAAGAAAGCTGGAGAAGTGCCAGGCTTATAATGCCGTTGATGTGATATGTGGACTTGTACGTTGCCTTTCTGTTCTTCGTTGTTATCGCTTTTTAATATTAAAAAAAAACCATAACAACAGGTTGGGAGCACCAGAATCTATGAAGACTGCAAAAGCTTTCGGCAGTGGAAAGTGAAGCCGCACCTCAAACCTCCTTTGCAGCTGGTGATGCAAGAATGGGTCACGTTCGATCCAGAGTTTGAGTTTCGTTGCTTCATCTTTCAAGGAAGGCTCAACGCCATCAATCAATTGTGTTGGCAAAAGTACATTCCAGAGCTGGCTGAGGATAAAGCTTTACAACAAAACTTGATCGATGCTGTGAAGCGACTTCAAAGGTTCGTTGTTCTGAGAGAGGGAGAGAGAGCGCAAGAGAGAAAGCGAGAAACCTATTTTCTTAACGAACTGAAAGAAGTGGACAAGATAGAAGAGGAAAGGTATTTGCAGAGATGAAGATTAAGAGAGGAGAGACAAAGAGAGGAGTGAGAGAAGAAGAAGAAGAAGAAGAAGAAGAAGAAGAAAAGCAAAACAACAAGAACAAGAACAAGAACAAGAAGAAGAAAAACAGAAAAAAAGAACAAATCAAGCTTACCTTTTTCTTGAAACAAACAGTCAAGTGCATCCATTGCTTCCATTCGAGAACTACATTCTGGATATCGTCTACCACAAAGAAGCGGATGTGGCCACCATCGTCGAGTTCAATCCATGGGGACCATATTCCTGCACCGGCTCTCAACTGTTTAGCTGGGAGTTGGATTGGGACGTTCTCTTTGGCAAAAATAAGCAAGACGAAGGAGTGGTGTTGCGTTTGTTGCGGAAAGGAATGAAAGTGATCGGCGGCTTTCATTTATACTACAGCAAGAAGAGGTGGCAACCCAGCGAAGCGTTCTTGGAGGGGTTAGAGAAGAGCACAAAGAGGTGTCCTTGTTGTAGATATCCTTCCGATCCGTTCCGCTGATGTTCCACATGATAGTAATGAGTTTACTCTTCTCTTCTCACTTGTTTTTTTTTTAAACTTCTCTTGTGCTTACTGGAGAAAATAGAATGAAGAACACTAAAAACAAAACCAAGACAACCTCTCTTGCGTATGTAAGTAGGGATCATTCCTTGTTGCAGGTACTATCGTAGGTCAAACACAAACGTAAACAAACTCAAAAAAGCAAGTCAAAGCGAAGAGAGGAAGCGGAAGAACTACCATCTCCCTCATTCTCTGAGCCGTCGTTTTGGCTGCTCTCCTCGCCATCCTCCGTGTCATCGCTTTCTTCTCTCGGCTCGCCTTCGCATGTCTCGCCCCACTTGGCGCTAAATGCAAGCTCTTCCTCCACCGGAAAACACAGATCGTCGGCAACGGAGACGGCCGGGCCGGTGCAGTCGGTCACGTTCCCGAAGAGGAGAGCGATTTTGTTGACGCAGTCGGCCTTGACGCTGCCGATGCCAGGAAGAGCCTTGCATTCGTTGTGGTTGAGCCACCAATTGCCCAGGCAATCCGCCTCCGTCCGCCCATTGCAGTTGTTGCTGACTTTCATCGAGACGAAACAGGCCTCATCTGTGTTGAGACGGAATGGAGAGGATGAGAACCCACCAAGAAAGGTGGCGATAACGAAAAAGCAAAGAAGCAGGGACCATCCTCAGGTTCACGCACGGGCTCACATTCTTCGCTGTTCTCCAAGGGGACTGGCTCGCCGTTACAGTCTTCGTTCCACTTTACCCTGGTCGATGAAACCGGGGAAACCAGGCACAGGTCGGGAACAACAGCGCTGCCCACAGGCCCGGAGCAGTCGGAGGAGTTATAGGCGTGGTAGCGTTGCGCAAGGCAGTCCACATACATGCTGCCCTCACTGATGACTACGCACTCCCCTCCATGGACGGTTAGGTTTTGGCAACGGAAGAAATTGGCCTCCTCACAAGAAGATGTGAACAAATAAAGATGGCCCGCAAAGGTGCAACGGCATCCTTCGTTGTGTTTGAAATAAAAGTAAAAGAACACGTTAGAATAAAGTATCGGGTTGGTTTGGAGGCTCTCAGGAATATAGGTGTTTTTTTCTCAAACCTTGACTTACGACAAAGCCGGAAAGTAGGACAGCACACAACAGCAAAAACGTTTGTTTCATGTGTGGAAGCTGTTTTGTTGCGTCGAGTCTTTGGTGTACGTGGTTTTGTGGGGACTCGGCGGTTTTTACTCAACGCGATACAATAACTCCACAAGCCAACCCGTGTAATGCTAACTTAATTTTATGATATACTTAATGCCACAAGGCCACCACTAACTGTACGTTAATGAAGTACACCTTGAAAGGGATGATGAGCCTTGTTCGAGGCAGAAGGTGTTTGCGGAAAGGAAAGGAGGGGAAAGGAATGGGTTTCGCTGGGTACATCAGCTTCCCTATTTCTGTTGTAACTTACTTTGGGTCACGTTCTGGTTCTTCTTCCTCTTCTTCTTTTGCTTTTCCTTGTCTTCTTTCTCCGTCTGCTAAACCGCGGAAGACAACAGTCCAGATTCCAGGGAAGGGAAACGCAGACCAGTTAAAGGAGAAGAAAGGGAAAAGCTAAGAAGTTCAACGAAAGAAGGAATTTAATGTATTGAAGAAGTTTTTGTCAAGAAGCCCAAAGTAACACAAGAAAGGGAAAAGCAAGATGTGTCTGCGATGAGGAGGTAGAGTTGACAACGAAAAGAAGGCGGAAACGGGTCAAGCTTACATTATACTAGCGATGTCGTTTGTTCACTCGATTGTCGTCAACCACCCTTAACGTGCTTTTAACAAAGTGATTTTAAAGAAGCAAGCAAAAGCGAAGAGAGGAAGAACTTCCATCTCCCTCGCTCTCTGTCCCATCGTTTTGGCTGCTCCCCATCACTTGATTCACTGTTCTCCATGTCAGCGCTTTCGTCACTTGGCTCGCTCTCCTCCTTGGAATCGCTTGGAAGGCCGTTTTAATTGCCGTTGCTCGTGTGGCGGCACCTGGTCGCTCAGGATTCCCTCCCTTCCTTAGCCTGGAGGAGACAAGTCGTTGGCAATCGGGAAACCGACCCCGCCGGGGCCGATGCTGTTGCTCAAAGGGGGGGAGGGGAGAGCATAACGAACAGTCCAGCTGAAGCGGCGCAATGCAGCCAAGCCAAGTTTGAGGTAGGTGATCTCCACAGAGATCAGAAACGCAAAAACCTTTTATGGTCATCAGCAGCCGTAATTTTGATTTTTGATTGGAGGTTTGAATTTTTTTTTTCAACAGATCTAGTAGTGGCGTCTCTTCGAACAATAAGACCTCCTATTAAAAAAAAATAATGGAAAAGTTCTCAGGAATCTTTTTTTTCGTTGTTCTGTGGAACTGTTCCTGTTTTTCGCATAAAAACCAGAACAGTTCATAAATCGACATCTTTTCCCAAAGGCCTCGGAATTCTCTGGCAGGCTCTCCATATTTAAGGCACTCGTATGGCTGACAATTTCATTCCTCACCGACAAACAAAATCAACTAAAGTCAATCTAAACCTGCATTCATCTTACAATGAGGACTCATTACTTCCTTGCTGTGACCTTGCTGCTGGCTCTGGCCTTTGCAGTGGATGCTCGCCAGGACTGTGCCATGACCATCCACCAATGTGGCATGCAGGTCACCATGTGTGTAGCGAATTCTGGGGCCAACATGGTGGCCGCTTGCAACTGCTACAGCACCTTGATCACCTGCTTGGGAGGCTGTAGCTTCAGCACGTTCAAGACCCAGTGCGAAACTATTTGCGCTGATGATTCCAAATGCTCTGCCAGCTCTGAACCTGGCGATGGCGTCGACGGCGGGGATGGCGTGGATGGTGGCGATGGCGTCGACGGTGGCGATGGCGTCGACGGTAGCGATAGCCTCGATGATGTCGATGGCGGCGATGGTTCCGCTGCTGCCAAACTGGCTGCTTGTTTGTTCTTCTAAAAGCCTACCACAAGCCCAACTCACAACCACTGACGATCTTTTATTTTGGAGCGGGTGAATAAAGCTTCCTCCGTTCATTCTTAAGTTTCGATTTTCCTCTTCCAACTGTCATCCGTCGGTGTGGAGAGAAGAAACAGCATGACCGACAGGACATTGCTCGCGAATACTTAGGGTTTGAATTTCTTCCATAAGTTCACACTCTCACCCTCAGTTTTTTTCTCTCTCTCTCTCCTTCTCTCTCTCTCTCTCCTCTGAACCTGGCTCTCATTTCTTTTCGGGCTACCTCCTTGATAAGCCTAAGTTAAAGGTACGCCCGTTGTCAATCAGCTCTCATTCACTGGACTAGTCTGTTGTTTTCTTGTTTTCGCCGAGCCAAAAGTTAGGAGATGGCAGAATGAGAGATGAGAGGCGAGAAGCGAGACGCGAGATGAGAGAAGAGGAGAGAGATAGCAGAGAGAGGAGCGAGCAGCGACAGCAGAGGGTAGAGAGCAAAGAGAGGGCAGAGAAGAAGAGGAGAGAGGAGAGGAGAGCGATAGGTTGGTCATCACGCGGCGCAGCTCTGCATTACACATCTCAGCCTTCCTCCTGGCGGCGAACACGTGCCAAAATCGCTCGATGGGGTTCATGGACTCGTTGCCAGCCAAATGCGGCTCCACCAGGAGGTTCTCTGCACACAGCTTGAGGCTGAAGCCCAGCTGCAGGACGGAGTAGGACAAGAAATGGAACAGCAAGGTGTGTCTGCGATGAGGAGGCAGATGTGGCAAAGAAAAGAAGGCGGACACGGGTCAAGCATATATTATACTTGTGATGCAGTAATTTGTAAACTTGAATGTCATCAACCACCCTCCCACCAACGTGCTTTTAACAAAACAAGTCAAAGCGAAGAGAGGAAGCAGAAGAACTTCCATCTCCCTCGCTCTCTGAACCGTCGTTTTGACTGCTCTCCTCATCACTTGACTCACTGTCCTCCATGTCATCGCTTTCGTCACTTGGCTCGCTCTCCTCCTTGGAATCGCTTGCTTCCACTGGCTCGCCGTCACATGTCTTGCCCCACCTGCCGTTCAGTACCATCCCTCCCTGAATCGGAGAACACATGTCGTTGGCAAACGGTAAGGCCGGACCGGTGCAGTTGCTCGCGGGGAAGAGCAAACCGACGTGGTTGATGCAGTCTACCGTCATGCTGCCTCCCCCAAAGACGGAGAGAATGCATTCATTGTGATTGAGCCATCCTTCGCCCAGGCAGTCATAAAACTGGGAAGGAGAGCAGTCGCTGCCAATTGTCAAGGAGAAGAAGCACTTTTCATCTGTATGCAACGTTGAAAAAACATTAAGAAAACAGACCACAACAACAACAAAAAAAAAAAAAAAAAGAAAGAAGGTGGGCAATAACGAAGCGCTAAGAAGCACGGACCTTCCTCTGGCTCGGGTGCAGGCTCACATTCCTGCTCGTTCTGCATGGGCACTGTTTCGCCATTACAATCTTCGTTCCACTTGACCAACGATAGTGCTAACCCTTGTGGACTAGGGGAAACCAAGCACTGGTCTGCAGTGACAACGGTACCCACATGGCCGGAACAGTCGGAGGAGTTAAAAACGTGGTAGCGTTGCCCAAGACAGTCCACGTACATGCTACCCCAACCAAAACCAGGGAATGGCATGCATTCGCCTTCATTGGCGGTCGTTTGTGTGCATTGGTCAACAGTCTCCTCAGGGGCGCATGAACCTGTCAGGTTCATGTACACGTTGACCGCGAAGGTGCAACTGCATCCTGTGTCGGTATGAGATACAAACGAAAGGAAAAGCAAAGTGAGTCTGTAGTGTCTGGAGGCGGAAGAGGGATTGACTGGGGTCTGCGTAACCTTGAGCCAGGGCGACGAAGCCGCAAAGCAGGACAGCGCAAAACATCAAATAAGACTGGTTCATGGCCATGGAAGCAGTTCTGTCTGGTTTCAAGGGGTGGTCTTGTTGGTTTATTGGTTTGAGAACGTTTGAAGACCGGAGTGTCTTTGGTTGTTTATCTTTGTGTTTTTAACTGCAGAGCACGAGGGCACGAGCCCGCTTAACTGATTTTGGTACGCATTAAGCGATCCGTCTACAGGACTCCACTATAATTAATAGATTGCATTTGCATTATCTCAAATGAATTACTGCTTCACGCCACTTTAAAGCAGCATAACGACCGCACAGGACTTCTGCGAAAACAGACTTCTATTTTACCACAACGCCAACCCGTGTGGAGCTGATGGAAGTGCTATTGCATTCTTCTGTGTGAGGCGACAGAAACAAAGGGGTACTGTACCACCGCTCCAAAAGAAGCAAATACATAGAGGGTTCGGCCTCACACAGAAGAATGCAATAGCACTTCCATCAGCTGGGGTTTATTATTTGAAGATATTAACAACAAAAAGCGTTAAGTCATTAAAAACAAAGAGAGAAACAACATTGAAACTGCAGAGAGCGAAAATGACAGCTATGAGCAGTGCTCCTCCTGGTTCTCCATCACTCTCTCAGTGTTCACCCTTACTGGCGCTCTTCCTTGTGTTCCCCTTCTGGTTTCTCTTTTGTCATTCTTGCTCTTATTTTCCTTCTTGTTCTCACTCTTGTTCTTGCTCTCATTCTTGTTGTTGTTCTTGTTTTTGTTCTTGTTCTTATTCTTGTTTTTGTTTTCGTTCTCATTCTTATGGATATTGTTGTTCTTGTTGTCATTCAAATATTTGTGGCATTCTCACTTTGTTTCCCACCATAAAAAACACTATAAAAGTTGATAGTTGAAGCACAGCTTGAGCTAAACATTTACTGTACTGTCAAAAAACTCATGTCACACTCGCTGATAAGTGAGCTTTTCTCCGGAAATCCGGCCAGATATACCCACGTTTAGCCGTTGCATATACGCCCAAATATTTCGCCAGTAGAAATCTTGCTGGTGCCCCTGGCCTTCCCAGTGGATGCTCGCCAGGGCAGTGTCTCGAAATCCGTTCATGTGGCATGCAGCTCACCACGTGTGCCCAGAACGCTGGCCTTTACTTAGTGGCCGTTTGCAACTGCTATGGCAGCCCCTTGGTAAACTGCTGGGGGGCTGTGGCTTCGACACGTTCCAGGCCCAGTGCGAAGGTGCTAGCGCTGATGATTCCAAATGCACTGGCAGCCCTGACCCCGGCGATGGCGTTGACGGAGGCGATTGCGTCGATGGTAGCGATGACCTGGATGGTGGCGATGGTTCCTCTGCTGCCAAGCTGGCTGAATGTTTGTTCTTCTAACAGATTACAACAAGCGAAACTAATTGCAACCAGTGCTGAGATTTAATATTTTGGAGCGGGTGAATAAAGCTTCCTCCTTTCGTGCTCAAGTTTCATCTGTCTTCAACGATACTCCACGGTACTGACGGCGCAGAAGGAAATAAAGCGGTTCATGGTTGCCTTTCGCCTTTGGGGCGCACGAGGGGGCTGTGGTGGCGGCGAGAAGAAGAACCAACCGTGCCCCAGGAAGCTCCAACGTGCCAACGGCCTCCTCCTGGCTTCGCTCATCTCATCCAAGCTTTCGGGAGAGCCAGTGCAAGCATCAGAACCGGACACTTCCAAGACCAAGCAAGCCATGTTCACAACAACCAAGCACCTTGGGTTGCTTAATGGCACGTCCTCCTGTCCAAATTACAGCCATTCCATCGCGCCCACTGAGAGAAGAGACAGCGTGACTGACAGGAGATTGCATAGGGTTTGAATTTCTTCCAAACCCTCACCCTCCGTCTACTACTCTCGTCTTGCTCTCCCTTTCTCTCTTTTTCTCTCTCTCTCTCTCTCTCTCTCTCACTCAATACTCGTGTTAGGGATCACAGAGGGCAGCGCATTTGTTCTGCCTGGCTTTTGTATCTTTTCCAGTTGCCTTCACCCTCCTCATAAGCGCAAAGGTTCTACCGCTTTGCTCGGCACTAACAAGAAAACAAAAGACGTGAAAACGGGAGAATGAGAGACAACCAAGAAGGTGAGGAGATGACAGAATGAGATGAGAGGCGAGATGAGAGAGGAGAGAGAGAGCAGAGGGCAGAGAGAGGAGAGAGAAGAGAGGAGAGATCGAGTAGTGCGAGGAGTGCGAGGAGGCGAGGGAAAATGACTAGCGAGATGGGGTCCATGGACACGTTGCCAAATGCGGCTCCACCAGGAGGTACTTAGCGTGAGGCTGAAGCCCAGCTGCAGAACGGAGTATGACTTGCGCCAACTAGACAAGAAATGGAAACGCAAGGTGTGACTGCGATGAGGAGGAAGAGGTGACAAAGAAAAGAAGGCGGACACGGGTCAAGCATATATTATACTTGTGATGCAGTAATTTGTAAACTTGATTGTCATCAACCACCCTCCCACCAACGTGCTTTTAACAAAACAAGTCAAAGC
Organism: Balamuthia mandrillaris; assembly: GCA_031835245.1. Classification (NCBI taxonomy): domain Eukaryota; phylum Discosea; order Longamoebia; family Balamuthiidae; genus Balamuthia; species Balamuthia mandrillaris. The sequence goes on along the minus strand of JAVKOQ010000016.1, from coordinate 365,947 downwards.
GAAGAGAGGAAGCAGAAGAACTTCCATCTCCCTCGCTCTCTGAACCGTCGTTTTGACTGCTCTCCTCATCACTTGACTCACTGTCCTCCATGTCATCGCTTTCGTCACTTGGCTCGCTCTCCTCCTTGGAATCGCTTGCTTCCACTGGCTCGTCGTCACATGTCTTGCCCCACCTGCCGTTCAGTGCCCTCCCTTCGTGAATCGGAGAACACATGTCGTTGGCAAACGGGAAGCCCGCGCCGGTGCAATTGATCACGGGGAAGAGCACACCAACGTGGTTGATGCAGTCTATCTTCAGGCTGCCTTCCTCGATGTTGAAGCATTCATTGTGATTGAGCCATCCTTCGCCCATACAGAGAGATAACGGGAAAGGAGAGCAGTCGCTGCTGGTTGTCAAGGAGAAGAAGCACTTTTCATCTGTATGCAACGTTGGACAACATTGAGAAGAAAACAGAGTTTAAAAAAATATCATGGAAGTTAAAAAAAAAGCAAGAAAGAAGGTGGGCAATAACGAAGCGCTAAGAAGCACGGACCTTCCTCTGGCTCGGGCACAGGCTCACATTCTTTCTTGTTCTGCATGGGCACAGGCTCGCCGTTACAATCTTCGTTCCACTTGACCAACGATAGTGCTAACCCTTGTGGACCAGGGGAAGCCAAGCACTGGTCTGCAGTAAAAACGTTACCCACATGCCCGGAACAGTCGGAGGAGTTAAAAACGTGATAGCGTTGCCCAAGACAGTCCACGTACATGCTACCCCAACCAAAACCAGGGAATGGCATGCATTCGCCTTCATTGGCGGTCGTTTTTGTGCATTGGCCTTCCGTGTCCTCAGGGGCGCATGAACCTGTCAAGTTCGCGTACCCGGTGATGGCGAAGGTGCAACGGCATCCTGTGATAGATATAATCGTGAAAGGAAACGCAAAACACAAAGTGGGTATGTAGTTTCAGTGTTTGTTTGGAGGCGGGAGAGGGATTTGTATGACCTTGAGCCAGGGCGACGAAGCCGCAAAGCAGGACAGCGCACAGCAACAAATAAGACTGGTTCATGGCCATGGAAGCAGTTCTGTCTGGTTTCAAGGGGTGGTCGCGTTAGTTTGTCGTTTTCGTGAACGTTTGAAGACCGGAGTGTCTTTGGTTTTTTATCTTTGTGTTTTTAACCGCAGAGCACGAGAACAATCCCGCTTAACTGATTTTGTTTCGCGTTACGCGATCCGTCTACAAGACTACGCCAGAATTAAAGATTGCACCGCAATCACAAGGTAACCAATATAACTTAATTATTATAGTTAAGCGACGACCCCGCAGGACTTCTGCGAAAACGACTCTAGGGCAAGTGGTGTCTAGAAGATGAGTGGATGATAGTGTTCTTGCTCTACGAAGTCTTCAAATGGGTTCCATACACTATCATCGGGTTTGCTTTTCTTTTCGAGGAGTTGTTTGAAGGGGCCTTCAACGAGGCTTCTTTAAGTCAAGCAAAGGTGTAACAGAAAAACTTATTGTAGCAGCTTGAAGTGTGTCACAAACCTCTCCATTTCAGTGTCAATGGGCACGTTCACACCGCCCCTTCGAGGGAGGGGGCATCGCTGGATCAGTAACCAATGTGCCATCTCCAGCTGGCGCATTTCAATGGCGTGCTTGAAGGTGCGGCCATCCCAAGGACAGCCATGCTCATGCAACCATTTCAGCGCATCCAAGTGACCTGCAATTGCCGCAGCAGCACAAGTGGTTTCATCCCAGGGACAACCTTTCTTGCGCAACCATCGCAGGACCTCAACATACCCTTCCGTTGCTGCCTGCGTGAACATGCCAGCAGACCAAGGTGCTCCTGCCTTTCTAGTCAACGTTACCAGTTCCATCAATTGCTTTGGGGAAAGTTCCATCGCACAAAAGGATGACGAGGTTTCCATCCATCTTGGTTCCCATTCGCAGTGCAACTCTTCTAAAACCCAACGCAGCACTTCTACCTGTCCTGAGCTTGCTGCAGCATCACAAATCTCTTGAGCGTTCCACGGACATCCGTTCTTGATAGCCCATTGCAACACTTGCAAGTGCCCACCATCAGCAGCTGCTATAGAGGTCCTGATGTCCCAAGGACAGCCATGCTCTTGAGCCCACTGCAAGAGTCGCAGATCGCCTTTTGAAGCAGCCATTTTAGTTGTCTCTGCGCTCCACGGGCAGCCATGCTGCTTCAACCATTGACACCTCTTCAAGTCTCCCCATATAGCTGCATTCATCATGGCTCGGCTATCCCAAGGACACCCGTTTTCTCTTGCCCACTCCACGATTTCCAAATGATCGGTCTTGGTTGCTTCGGCCATGAACTTGGCGTCCCAAGGGCATCCATTCTCCTTTGCCCATTGCACCATCTCCAAACTTCCATGGCGTGCTGCCAGGGTGCATACACAGGGGTCTCCGGCCAAGGCCACACCTTCCCCAATCACAAACGTCAACACGTCCAACCCTCCTTGTACTGCACTCTCCCTCATACGCTGGTCTTCCCAAGGGCAACCATTCTCCCTTGCCCATTTGAGCAGGTCCAAGTGCTTGCTTCTGGCTGCTGTAGAGCACACCTCCTCTGTCCAAGGGAAGCCCTGGTCTCTTGCCCAGCGAAGCAATTCAAGGTCTCCAGTCCTTGCAAAGTAAGCACAGACTCTGTCCGCCCCTTCTGGAGAGACGTGTCCTTCACGAGCCGCCAAAACTAACAATTCATTCTCTCCTCGCCTTGCTACAACGGAGGAGAGATCGTCCACGTAGCAGGGACAACCATGCGCCACGGCCCAACGAAACAAGTCGAAATGACCACTTGAAGCAGCTGCCTGCGTGGTCCTCTCATCCCAATGGCAACCGTGGCCGCGGAGCCATTTTACCACTTCCAAGTGTCCGTTACGAGCTGCCAACTCACAACATTCCTCATTCCAAGAGCACCCATTCTTCCTCGCCCAGCGAAGCACCTCCAAATGCCCTGCTTGAGCGGCATAACAGCACGTCCACCTGTCCCACTTACAGCCATTCCATCGCGCCCACTTCAGCAGCTCTAACTGGCCCTCCAATGCAAGGCTGGCAGATAGGCTCGCATCCAAAGGGCATCCGTTGGCCACTGCCCATTGCAAAAGAGCCAACGATCCGCTTTTCGCTACCGCCAGTTGGCGAAGTTGATTCTTCAGACCTGGCGGCGCGCAGACAAACCAGGAACGGCAGGTCCTGGCTGCAATGGCCACGAAGAGGGGATCCATGGCAGAGAATAAGCACGTCATAAGCTCGTCCGGCAGGCCGCCCCATCCGCTTGGTTCGACTGCGGAAGTTGAGGATGGTTCGAATTCTTGTTCCTTCGCTCCGGCGACGGATGACTGCCCACCAGTCGTTGTCGCGTCATTGTCGACAGGCGAAAGGGAGAAAGAGCGTTTGCTCCTCTTTGTGGGCCGTAGCGAAGAAGGCGGTGCAGTTGGAGAAGAACAGACGGCGGACGACGATCTGACGGTTCCAGAATGTGTGCCTTCCTCCAAAGCGCGTTTTCGCGTGATGAGAGCCGCCAAGGATTTGACTTCCTCCCGCAACGCCATGACCAACGAGCGGATGCTCTCCTCCTCGTTTTCCTCCATCTTGTTCTTGCTTTCGTTATCTTGTTATGATTTTTCATCGGAATAATTGAAAATAATCAGATTTTTCCAAATAATTGTCAAAAAAAGGAGTAAATTTTTTCCAATTAAAACGAAATTTTTCCAGGAATTAAAATAAAAGAAAAATAAATAAATTATTTTTATAAGACAAAAAACAGTGCAATGAACAGACTGTTGCTTGTGGCTTTGCTTTGTGGGGTAGTTGGGGTTCTGTTCGGCAGCTCCCTGGTCGACCGCGTTCTCTTCTTCTCGGCCCCGGTCAGGGTCTCCTCCTTGGATCTGGAGGATGAGGTGGTAACGCTCCAAAACGTGGACGCCACCACGGACATTGACCTGAGCGGCTGGGTGCTGGAAAGCACTGTTGGGAGCGGGCAGTCTTCCATCGCTTCGGAACGCCTGCGTTGCTCCTCCAGAGAACATGGACTGTTCCGTGTTGTCCGGTAAAACTGATGCAACTTATACATTCTTTAGGGTCGCAAACAATTGTTTTCTTGTCAAACTAAAACTCAAACAGCAAGACTTTAACAAAGCAAGTCAGAGCGAAGAGAGGAGGCAGAAGAACTTCCATCTCCCTCGCTCTCGGAACCGTCGTTTTGACTGCTCTCCTCCTCGCCGTCCTCCGTGTCGTCACTGTCCTCCATGCTGGCGCTTGTACCGCTTGACTCGCTCTCGTCCTTGCTCACCTCCCTTGGCTCGCCGTCACAAGTCTCGCCCCACTTGGCGTTCAGTGCCATCGCGTCCTGAACCGGAGAGCACATGTCGTTGGCAAACGAGAAGCCTGGGCCGGAGCAGTCGTCCGAGGGAAACATGAACCCGACTTTTTTGATGCAGTCCACCTGAATGCTGCCTCCTTCCAGGGTCTTGCATAAAGTGTGATTGAACCACTCTTCTACATAGCACGACGACACGTTCTCCAGCTGGTAAGGGGAGCAGTCCCCACTGACTTTAGTGGAGACGTAACAGGCCTCATCTGTGAAGGTAACGTTGTTGTTAGAGAAGAGGAAAGCAAGCTTACAAAAAACCAAGGACAAGAAAAAAGGTGGACAAGAAGCACGGACCTTCCTCAGGTTCAGGCACGGGCTCGCATTCTTGCTTGTTCTTCACGGGTGCGCTCTGGCCGTTACAGTCTTCGTTCCACTTGACCAACGTTATGACTGGCGGCTGTGGCACTGCCTTGATCGAGCACTGGTCCGCCACAGCAGCACTGCCCATCACCCCGGAACAGTCGGAGGAGTTAAACGCGTAGAAGACTTGCGCGAGGCAGTCCACATACATGCTGCTCCAACCCTCTCCAGGGAATGGCACGCACTCTCCGTCATTGACGGTCGCTTTGGTGCAGTGATCGATAGTGTTCTCCTCACATGCGACCAATTCTGCAAACACATTGAGGGCGAAGGTGCAACGGCATCCTGCGTTGGTTTGAGAGGCAAACAAAGGAGAAAGAAAACCAAGAGTGAGTGTTGGTACAGTAGATAAGATGCAGCCAAGTGCTTGTCGTTATTTGTCGTTTTGGCTTATTCTTTGTTTTGGCATTCCGGCGTTGATGTGTTTGGAGGGAGGGATTGGTCAAACCTTGAGCCAGGGCGAGGCAGCCGCAAAGCAGGACAGCGCACAACAGCAGCTTGTATGGGGGGTGCATTGCCAGATCAACGGTAGGGTTGCGAGAGAGGTGGTAAGCCAGGATTGTGTTGGTTTATTGTTGTGAGAACGTTTGAAGACCGGAGTGTCTTTTGGTTTTTTATCTTGGTGTTTTTAACCGCAAAGCACGAGGGCACGAGCTCGCTTAACTGATTTTGGTCCACGTTAAGCGATCCGTCTTCTGGTCTCCACCTAATGAAAGATTGCAGCTCAATCGCAAGGCAACCAATAAAACGTTTATATTATTGTTGCAAAGATGAATTAACCCTTTCTTCTTCTTGAAAGCGATGACCGCACTTGACCATAGCACAGTTGAATGTAAAAACAGGACAGTTCTTGGAAAAGAGGTTTAGGCGTTATTCCCTAGGAGTAAGCGGCAGGTGGGTAAACATACTTGCCGGACAACTGCGGATCCTTTTTTTTCAGAAGAATGGTCTTATCTTCCTTTCTCTCCCTCTTCTCCACGCCGAACGTGGCGAGACGAAGCACACGTGACCCACACTCGCCAAAACAAAAGGCGTGTACGGTGTTTTGGCCTGCCCAGACCCCCACGACGACGACGATTGGGGGCGTGGGGGAGAGGGAAGATATGAAGTCATGACGACATGGATATTGTCGACGAAATACATGATGTTTTTGATTTTTCATTGGTGCAAAATGATCTTAGATGCAACGATCGTGAGGGACAATCTACAAGAAACTTAAAAAAAAAAGGCAGAGGCGAGATGGAAGTAACGAGGGAGAACTTCAAGGAGGCGTTGCCGGGGGTGGTGGCCGCCATCCGTGAGTGCGACTTTGTGGCGCTGGACACCGAGTTCACCGGCCTCTCTCTCTCCAAGTCGCTCGACACTTCCGTGATTGACACCAAAGAGGAGGTTTGTTTGTTTCACGTTTGGGCGGCGCTTTTTTCAGAGGAGATTGCCACTGATGATGGTTTGCTTTTGTTTGAAAAAAATCCACAGCAATACCAAAAGCTGAAACAAACGGCAGAGAACTTTGTGGTCACGCAATACGGGCTTTCGACCTTTCGCTACTCATCCGAAGAAAAAAGGTTTCTCTCGTTCTCTTTCTCTTCTCTTCTTTCTTCTCTTCTCTTCCCTCTTCTCTCGTTCTCTTTCTCTAATTCTCGTTCTCCCTTCTCCCTTCTCTCTTCTCTCTTCTCTCGTTCACTCTTCTCTTCTGTCTTCTCCCTTCTCTCTTCTCTCTTTTCTCTTCTGTCTTCTCTCTTCTCTCTTCTCTTCTCTCTTCCTCTTCCTCTTCTTTCTTCCCTCTTCCCTCTTCCCTCTTTCCTTTTGTTCTTATTTTTTCGTGTCGTTCATTGTTATCTCTGCCAAGATTTGTGGCGAAAACATGGAACTTTTACATCTTCCCAAGACCATTCGAGTACGTGGACAGAAGGTTTCGCTGCCAAGCCTCCAGCCTGGAGTTTCTGTCGTGCCATGGCTTTGACTTTAACAAATGGATTCATGGCGGTGTTCCTTTTCTTGTACGATAGCCTTTGTCTTCTTGTTCTTCTTTGTTGTTGTTCTCCTTTTTCTTGTTGTTCATTTGCTCTCTTCTTTCTCTTCTTCTTGTTTATGTTGATTGATGAACGATCTTTCTATCGTTTGCAATGTTTACAGCGAAGTGCAGTGGCAGATAAGCTGAAGCCACGACTGTTGGAGCAGATACAAAAGATGGAGGAACGTAATCAGCAGAGAAGAGAAGAGAGAGAGGCTGCCCGTTCAGGACTACAACCCTCCAACACTGCTTCCAACTCAGTCGTTCTCACTTCCGAACGCGACATTACTTTTCGTAATGGAATTGTGTAAGTTTCTTCCTTCTTGTTGTTCTTCTTCTTGTTTAACAAACCAACCACAGAGAACAAATCGAGGAATGGTTAAAGCAAGGTCATGACCAACCCCTCATTCTGACTGCCTCCAACTCCTTCCTTCGCCGAGTTGTCTACGAGCTCATCGCTAACAACTATCCTGACCTCTTCGTTGCGTCACTGAAGTCAGAAGAAGGCAGTCCCCAGCAATGGGACAAGTTACAAGTTACGTTCGTAAGCGAAGAAGAACGCCTCTTGAAGGAAGAACAACAGATAAGAGAATTGATAGATAAACACGAAACGGCTGTTGGTTTCACTACCGTCATTCGAGCCATTATCGAAGCCGCCAAACCTATCGTTGGACATAATCTTCTGTTGGACTTGTTGTACACGTATGACTTGTTCATCGACGGATTGCCCTCGGATCTCGCTACCTTCAAGAAAGAGCTGCACAAACTGTTTCCTGTTATTTTAGACACGAAGCATTTAGCAAACGTTCATCCTAAGTTTACTTCTTCTCCCGCTTCTGCTTCTTCTTCGACCACTTCAACTTTGCGACAAGAAGCAGGAGGCATGCTCTTCTTGTCAACAGCTCTTGGAGACCTATTTGAAGCAACTCTGAAGAAGAAGCCTGGTGAGGAAGACGAAGGAAGCGTGGAAGTAGTTCACGAGGAAGGATTCACTCGATACGCTTTTGCTGCTGCATCTTCAGAAGGAGGAGAAGAACAACATTTTGCACATGAAGCAGGTTATGATGCGTTCATGACAGGAGCGGTATTTGTGAGACTGTTGGCGATGATACTCGGCCAAGAAAAGTTGTTGTTGGAACAGAATGAGGAGGAAGAGGTGGAACGACTGCGGTTGAACATTGTGGCGGCCGAGTTAAAGGAATATGTCAACGTGCTCAACCTCGTTCGTTCATTCTCACCGGTTACGCTTGATCCTCAACGTGAAGGTATTGCTTTCTTCTGTTATCTCACGTAGTTTCTGCTTTTTGTTTCGGAGTCTTTGTTTGGCGAGCTGACAACATTGCGTTCTTTGGTTTTTGCAGACAAAGAAGACAGAACATTCCTGTTCCACGTTTCATTCTTATCAGAAACCCAAACAAGCGACATTTATCAAGTCTTTGAAGGCATTCCCATACAAGTCAAATGGATTGACAGCAACAATGCCGTTGTTGCCGTCACTGATCTTTCCTTTGTGCCGAAAGTTAGAGCGGTTCGTTATTCTCTCTGCTCTCTGCTCTCCTCTCTTTCTCGTTTTTTGGTTTGCTCACCTTTATTTAAAACATAGGAACTTGTTTCAGGCCATCCCCAATCCACAAGAGCACAACGAACGATGAAACTCTTAAACTTCCAAATTGAAGACTACGAGAGCTTCACAACGGCCCAAAGACTCCGCAATAACTCGCTGTTGAGAAGAAGCAAAAGATGGCTCTCTTCTGGCGGAAGTGGACCCACTTTGTTGCTCGCTGCCACTGTTGCTGCCACTTCTTCTCTGGCCACTTTGGCCTGGCTCAAGTATCATCCCCGTTCTTAAGGAATGAAGAGAGTTGCACGCAACGGTTGTTGGAGCGAGAGAGGACAGAGACAGAGAGAGAGAGAGAGCATTGTTAAGAGGAAGTTTTATTACGAAAACTTGTGGACAAGATGTCGGAACTGTTATGAAATAAGAAAAGAAACAAATGGTTAGGCACTCACAAGACAGAGAGGGAGAGAGAGGAGGTGAGGAGAAGATACCTCTTCGATGTCTATTTCTCCGTTGCCATCTTCATCAAGCTCACGGATGAGTTCTGAGATATCCTCTGGCGAGAGGGCATTACCAAGAGCCATCAATATAGTCCTAAATATTTCGTTATGTTGGTTAATAGACGAAAACAACGAAAAGGAAAAGACAAACACAAACCTGAATTCGTGGTGGCTAATGGAGCCGGAAGCGTCTCGGTCAAAGAGAGCAAACATTTCCTCGATGGTTTCTTCCGGAGCTTTTTCTCTGTCGCTTATTTCATCGCGCATAAACTCGATGAACTCATCCATGTCGAGCTCGCCATCGCCATCCACATCCACCTCATTGATCTAGGAGACCCCTGTGTGAGCAAATGTTTGTTGCTCTCTCTCTCTCTGTCTCTCTCTCCCCACTTTTTCTCAAGGAGAACAGTAGAACGTACTATCTCTTGGGCAGTCTCTCTCGTGATGTCAATGCCAAGAGTCTGCATCAAGTCCACCATCTCGGCGGCTGACACCCTGCCGTTACCGTCTTTGTCAAACAGCTGGAAGACCTGTTCTATCTCACGAACCGTTTCCGGTGAGAGAGCTTGTTTCGGAGCATTGCTCGTCTGCTTTGGTTTATCGCCGGTTTGGCGGTGCGCCATTCTTTGCATGCGACGCGCGTAGGACTTGATGCTGTTGAGCAGACGCAACATGCGAATGGACTTTCGAGTTCGGACCACTCTTTACAACAAAAGGATCGCCGATAAGAAGAGAGATTGAAGAGAGAGAGAGAGAGAGAGAGAGAGAGAGAGAGAGCAAACCTGACCACTCGGTCGATGACTTTCTTCTTCTTCTTGAGTTCAATGTTTGAGCAGACAACATACCTTCATGGGAAGAATACGATAAGAACAAAAAGCTAAACAGAAGAACAAGGAGGACCAAAGTGAGAACCTTCTGATGATATGCGGCATGTGATAGAGGAGAGCGATGAGCAATGGAACGACCATCAAGATGTACAGCTCGAACCTCCACTGCATCTTAAAGCTGTTTGTATCAAAACAACAAACGTCAGGAATCGATTCCATCCTTTCGTGGAGTCTTCTTTCGTTGTTGGAGGGATATACGTAACTTGTACCACACAGAGCGGCTCATCTGATAGCCGAACACCGCAATATACACAGCCGATAGCATCATTACCGAACGAATGACGTGCAAGATGAACATGTGGCCTTTCTTGTCGAACCAAAACAGTTGTTCATGTTTGTTGGGAGGAGGCCCCAACAACAGCTGTCCAACAACAGTTCTTGGTTTGTGCGGGAGTTCTAGGTAAGGCGGCTTCTTCTTCTGTGTGAGCTTTGTTCCACCTTCTTCCAGCTTGTTGCTGGTAGAGAGCAACACTTCCTCCTCTTCCGCTTCGTTGTTGATGATGAACGCATCGCTTGATTTTCCTTCTTCGTTCAGGAGGAGCAGCTCGACTGGAGGCAAAAGCCATTTGCGTATCTGCTCAAGCTTCCGGCTGATGAGCCACAGCACAAGGAGAATACTCCATCCGTAGATGATGAACAGCCCAGCCTGAACTTTCTCATCTGCTGCCTTTTGTTCGTAGAGAGAGAGAGAGAGAGAGAGAGAGAGATAGAGAGAGTGAGAGAGTTAACAATTGCAGAAATGAAGAGAGATAGAGAGAGAAGGAATACGAACAGAGGCAAAAAAGAAAATGAAAAAGAGGCACTCCAGCGCTCCCCAGGTGAAGGGATGAATCTTAACGAGGTCGCCGATGGTGTGACCGACCAGAATGGACAAGTATTCGCTGTAGTCAAAGTCTGGATCCAGTTTTTGTTGAGTCGAGTCGGAGGGATGAATGAAGTTCTCTCGCAGAGTCAAGTACTCCATTCTATGTTGAATGCGGCGAAACTTTCTCCTTTTTCTAAAGGTTTATCGTTTCAGTGTTGGAGGCAATGCACAGAAAAGAAAGCCAAGTCAACAGAAGGAGAGACACAAACCTAAAGTCCCACAATGGAACTTTGTTATGTTGCTTGTATACAACCATATCCTGAAAGTGGCGGATAACCGTATCTATAGTTTCTTCCTTTGTAAGTAGACCAAGAAGAAGAAGAAGAAGAAGAATAAAGAACGAAGAACAAGAACAAGAACAAGAACAAGAACAAGAACAAGAACAAGAACAAGAACAAGAACAAGAACAAGAACGAAGAAGAACAGGAACAAGGAGAAGCAGAAGAAGAACAAGAAGAAGAACAAGAAGAAAGCGGGAAGAAGCAACAAAGAAGGGTATCAGGGAGGAGCGTACCTGGGTCTTTCACTTCTTTCTCAGCAGCTCTCCAGTTTTTCTCAACGGAGTGGGCAAGAATAAGCAATAGAATTGTCTTTGTGTGCACGTTGTATAAGTTTCCGTATATCACTTTATGAGAACGAGAGAACGAGAGGTGCGATCAAGTTACCTGACCAAGGAATAGGACAAACACAATGAAGAGCATAAGGTGGACCTGTTCCACAATTTCGTTGAGTTCGTCTTCTTCCAGTCCCAAAGCTACAGAAAGGTGAGTGAGAGCCCCGCTCTTGGTCAGCACGAACGAAACCAAGCCAAAGAAGCCGCCTCCTGTCAACTCTGTGTATTTGTTTGTCCGTTGTTGTTAGCAGCAAAGCAAAAGAGGGGATGGCACGGGGATAAAAGAGGAAGAGAGTAAAGTCCAACCTCCCCACATGGCTCTAAGAATGGGTTTCATGGCTTTGCTGGTCCATTCTTCCAACTTCTCTTTGAACGTCTCAAAGCCTTTGAGAACGAGTGCGTGAGCAAAAAGGCTACGAAAGGGAGAGAGAAAGAAGGAAGGGAGACCCTGCAAAACGGACCTAAACCGATTAGAACTACGCAAGTGACCACTCCGAACTCGACGAGACGTTCCCGCACCTCTTCCCATTTGAATCCTCCCTCCTCTGCTCTTACCTGTTTGTTAGGTAGGAAAGTTGGTGTTCACAAACCACAAAACAAAAAAAAAACAAAACAAAACGAAACTAGTTGACAAAACCTGCTGAAAAAAACAAAGCAAGAAAAGTGTGGCAATGCTATAGTGGACACGGCCGACGCCAAAGCCGGCACGTCCCCCACAATAACACCCCATGCCTTTTCCTTTGTATCTCTGCGGGCGTCCAGTGTTTTTTTTAAGTGCTAAGTTAAAAGCAGTTGTGCTTCGTTGTTTTTTTTTGTCTCCGATGAGGTAAAGACACCTGAGGTACATCAGATCATTCAACAGCAGTGAATTAATATATAATGATTAATTACAAAAATGATTCCCCTTCTTAAAAAGGTCTGTTCCGATTTTGGCGCGAAAACTGTGCATTATTGGACGTCCATTGTTGCACCACAAAAGCTAAGGCATGCCAAGCATGACAAGCATGAGCGTTGTATGGCGCGATGCTGTGCATTATTTGACGTCCATTGTTGCACAACAGCTAAGGAATGTCAAGCATGCAAGCATGAGCATTCCCAGTTGCTTCCGCCTTCTTCTTCTTCGCCCCCCGCAGCCAGCCGAGGGGTTGCTTTTCACCCAACAGACGGCGTCCGACCCAACCGAACGAAAAGCAGAGTGGCGCAGTGGAAGCGTGGTGGGCCCATAACCCACAGGTCGGAGGATCGAAACCTCTCTCTGCTAATACTGTTCCTTTTTTGTTTTAAAGAAAAAATAGAGAAGAGTCCACTCGTTCTCTCGCTCTCTCTCTCCCTCTTACAAAGCCATGACGCTGTTCAAAGCATCGATGGCCGCCATCTGCGTGGTGGCATCCCTATGCGACACCCTCAGCTCGCCCCACTCCAGCCCAAACCGGTTGTTCCTCTCGTCCCTGGCGTGGCTCCAGACGGACTCGGCGTTGCCCTCCAAAAACTCTCGCAGGGCCGCTTCGTTTCGGCTGTCCAACACCCTGAACTCGGCGGCAACGTCCATGAGGTATCTCAGGTGCCGGACAAAGATGCCTTTGAACTGGCGTTGGTCCTTGTCGCAGGTGAGCACGGGGTGGTTCTCGCAGGGCTCGCGCAGGACCTTGGCCTCGGTGTTATCGTGGACGAGGTGCTTCATGACGGCTTGCACCAGTTTCGTGGCTTGTTTGATGTAGTTTTTGTCTTTGGTGGCTTCGTAGAGGTCCGCTAGTCCGCTCAATATTACCTATTATTGTTGTTTTGAAGTTAATGAAAGAAGAAAAATACAGAAGGGATCAACGAATGAAGCACAAAGCACAACAAGTAGGAAAACGTACGCCCTGATTATAAGTCCAAGTGATGCCCAGGTTGGTCTTGCAGGAGCCATCCTCCAACAAGCCATCATTGATCAAGCCCGTTTCCGCATTGATCATCCCCGACCTCTCCAACCACCACCAACTCTTCTGAGCCCAACCCAAGGCGGTGTGCACCGGCTTCTGCGTCATGGTCGTCAGCTGCTTCGTTTTTCTTCCCTCTTTGGCTTCCTTTCGCTGTTGCTCCACCGGAGAGAGCATCAGGTCTAAAGGAAAACGAACGGCAGAGGCCGAATCTCCCAGGGCGAGGTGCAAACGAGCGGCGATGGAGAGGAAGAGCTCGTTGGTGATGGCGTTCTTGTACTTGTTTGCCTTACTCCACCAGGCTCCTCCCTTGCATTGCTTCTCGTCCCAGGCGTTCTTGGCCATGTGAGAGAATATGTCCATGGCGCGTTGGAGGTAGGGCGAGCGGGAGGTTGGAGTGGAGTGGGGCTCAATGGAGATGCCGCCGTCAATGCAGGAGGAGGGGGGAAGGATCCCGTCCCTACAGAAGAGGTCGTGCACGCGCAGCCATGCCAATGCCCACCATCCCTTTTTGAATTTGGTTTTTTGTTTTGGTTTAGCAGGAAGGACAAAGCGCAACAATAGGAAAGAGAGAGTCTTTACGCCATCATCGTAAAACTGGCCACGAAGGGTCTTTCCAATGTCCGCCTTGCCAAAGGTGTTCTCTATCTGCCCCTTCACCTTCTTCCTCAGCACTCCCAAGTCATGCTCCTTCTCCTCCCTCTCCCTCACCCTCTGGCTGCCCTCCCGATGGAAGCTTTGCTCGGTATACCACAGGAAGTTGGCCAGGATCTCCACCCCGTTGGCAGAGTTCCACCAGCCGGTCTCGGCGCTGTTGCGGCTCCACATGCCGGCGTTGCGGTCGTAGTGGTAGTCGAGCAGCACGGAGATGGCCTCCCGGCTGCGCATGCGCCGGGTTTTCTCGTCGGCCTCCCTTTGTTTCTGCCTGGCAGAGTTTGGGTCAGGCCGATGTTGTTTTTGTGGTTTGGTGCCTTGTTCCACTTGTTGCGGTGGCTGCGCTTCTCGTCCTTCTTCTTCTTCTTCTCCATAAGGCCGTTCGGTGAGGTACTCGTGGTCAAGTTCGTGGTCGATATGGTCGTCAAGCTCACCTTCATCTTGGTCTTCTTCAACATACGGGTTAAAGCCGTCTTCTTGTTCTAGTTCTTCTTCTTCATTCTCCTCTGCTTCACGCTCTGCCAGTTCTGCTTCCTCTTCTTCTTCTTCTTGTTCATGGACGTACTCTTCGTCAAGCTCATGATGTATTTCCTCTCCCGCGTCCTCATATTGTTCTGCCTGCTCCTCCTCGAGGTCCCCTTGTTCGTTGCCGTCAGCGTCTTGGCGCAAGGGAGGGTGCGACACCGTGGGAGGCGGTTCTTGGAAGGGAGCAGCAAGCGGTGGAGCGGCAGTAGGCGGAACATACGTTGAAGTCGTTGGCGATCTGGTCATGAGGTGGAACGACCACACCACCATCACCACCACCAAAACGATGTAGATCGATTTCCGTCGCACCAACATACCTCTTTCCTCTCCTCTCTTCTCTTCGCTTCTCTTGTCTTTCTTGTCCTTCTTTTTGTTGAGGTTTGATTTTTGTCGACGATTTGATCAACGTTTGACTTTAAATGGAACAAAGAGGCGCCACCTCTATCAGTGAAAAAAATGGAATGGAAACCACAATACCAAACCCAAGGCCCTGGGAGGGGTGTTCAAAGAGGGCAACGAAGGGCTGGAGGTCATTCAAGGGGAAAAAAGAAAGAACGGTTTGAAGAATTTTGGTTGCAAAAATGTTGCACATGCTACTTCGAATTCATCTTAAGAGGCTTAAGCACCAGGTTCAAAGTAGCGGCGAGCACCTAAGTGGCTCCTTTTGTGGACTGAAATTCTAAAAAGTACTTCCTTCGGGGTTCTTTGGGCCGTGGGTTGCCTCGGGGTCGGCATATGACCCTGGCGACCAGCGACCGCCAAGGAGAGTTGCTAAACTCCATAACACAATGCGAACACATCCCTTTCAGCCTTCGTTTCACGTTGGCTGGGGGGATCCCCCTAGAATTTACATTCTAACAAACCCTGCATGGTACGCCGTCAACCTCTTCAACCTTTCCCCTATCTTTTTGTTGTCCTTTCTTCTCTTGTTTTCCTTTCTTTCTTTCTATCTTGTCGTTTCTTTCTTTCTTTCTTGTCGTTTCTTTCTTTCTTTCTTTCTTTCCGTTTCTTTCTTTCTTTCTTTCTTTCTTTCTTTCTTTCTTTCTTTCTTTCTTTCTTTCTTTCTTTCTTTCTTCTTTCTTCTTTCTTGTCGTTTCTTTCTTTCTTTCTTTCTTTCTTGTCGTTTCTTTCTTTCTTTCTTTCTGTTTCTTTCTTTCTTTCTTTCTTTCTTTCTTTCTTTCTTTTTTTCTTTCTTTCTTTCTTTCTTTCTTTCTTTCTTTCTTTCTTTCTTTCTTTCTTTCCAACAACCGCTAGAGCAGTGTTCTTTCAATCATTCAAATCAGCAAGGGAGAAGACCAGGTGCGTCGTGGGCAACGCAGCTGCGAAAACATTAATGAGAAGAACAGGCAGACAACAATCATGCAGCTCCATGGCGCACTTGCTCCTTTGAAAGCGGACACAAGCCATAGTCAAATGATAACGATGATACTTCTTGAACGCGACGACGCGTTACCTGAAGCAGAAGCTTCAGAAAGCTACCTCATTGCCAGGTAAAGCCTGAAAGGATCGAGTTTACAATAAATAAACGAAGCACTCAAAGGCGCGCTGCTTGCTGCTTCGTCACATGACGGCCCTCCTCCGTTTCGTCCTGCTGCAGCGCCACCTTCTCATTCACCAACGCCAACACTTCCTTTGCGCATCCCCAGCAAAGCGTCCAGCCCGATCCGCCATGTCCATAGTTATGTATCACAAACTTTCTCCTCTTTTTCTGCTTTTCTTCTCGTTCCTTCTTCCTATCTTCCATCACTTCTTCCGCCTCCAACCGAATCTCAGAGCGAGAGGGACGGAGACCAACACGAACTTCCAAGATGGAACAGTCGCGAAGTGAAGGCTCCAGCTCCCAGCACCCTTTGAGAATGCGTTGGGTGTCGGCTGGATCTGCAGAGAGATTTAAGTTGTGGTATTGGGCGGTGCCTCCTAATATGATGTCGTTCTTCCGGCTGATAAAGTAGGAGATATTCTCCGGCGATTCTTTGGACGCCTGTTTGAGAAGACAAAACTTTAGAAAAGAAAACGAAAGAAAGCAATAGAAAGAGAAAAGTGCTACTGTATGACAAAGGCCTTGTTGTTTCACCCGAAGTACTTGACCTCTAACAGGAACCAGCTGAACAAACAGGCATTTAGCAACATTATTCACTTCTAGGCTTTCTCTGTCTCTCTCTCTCTCTCTCTCTCTCTCTCTCTCTCTCTCTCTTTCTCTTTCTCTTTCTCTTTCTCTTTCTCTTTCGTCGTTTCTCTTTCTCTTTCGTCGTTTCTCTTTCTCTTTCTCTTTCGTCGTTTCTCTTTCTCTTTCTCTTTCGTCGTTTCTCTTTCGTCGTTTCTCTTTCTCTTTCTCTTTCTCTTTCTCTTTCTCTTTCTCTTTCTCTTTCTCTTTCTCTTTCTCTTTCTCTTTCTCTTCTCTCTTGTTATCCAAACCTTATCATCATTCAATAACCATCTTGAGCCAAAACCAGTACAGTTGCAAACAATGTCAAAGTGTTTCAACGCATCGCCGATGTGATGGACGGTGGTGAGCACCAGCATACCCCCGCTCTCTCCGAACTGGTCAAGCAGGTGTTGGAGGTATGCGTCCACTTCAACGACCAAGCTTTCTGCTCTTATACCTGGTAAAAGAACGAGCAGAAAAGCAAGAAAGAAGAAGAGAAGAAAGAAGATAGAAGAACGAAGAACGAAGACAGCAGCAAGAAGAGAAAGAGAAGAAGAAGAAAGAAGAACAAGAACAAGATGAGGATCAACAACAGCAACAAAAACAAGAAGCAAGAAGATAGCAACCATCAATGCAGTCTTTGGCTCGCTCTTTTGGCACAAGGCGAGTGACGGGAATGACTACGGACCTTTGTTGTTTTGCAGGGGGGAGCAAGCATTACAACAACAACATAAGACAACAACAAAAGTGATTAACGAAACGCAAAGAAAGGGTAGCGTTACCACTCAGGATCAGCGGTGGGCGCCTCAAAGTGCTCATAGAAGGACTGGCGGGTGACGAACGGTTCGTTCTGCGGCTCGCCAAACACCAGCATCGTTTCCTTTGTCCAGCGCAGCACCTTGTCCTTGGGAAAGGAGATGTAGGGACACATCAAACCACCCGCTTTGAAAAAAAATAAAATAAATCGAGTGAGCGAAAAATCAAATCGCATCAAACTTTTTCTTTTTCTTTCTTCGTTGATGTGAGAAAGAAAAAAAACAAACCAACATTCGAAGTAGTGTTTGGGGGGATCTCTTTGGCCCAAATGGTGACGTCGTAGCCGTGCCGCTGCAGCAACGTGGCGGTGGTGAGCCCGATGATGCCCGCCCCCAACACCAAGATCTTTTGCCGCTTCTTCTGCTTCGCCTGCAGGCTCGTCGCAGCTGTGCTGGAGGCGACGCTGTGTTCCATCTCCTCTCTCTCTCTGTCTCTGTCTCTCTCTCTCTCTCTCTCTCTCTCTCTCTCTCTCTCTCTCTCTCTCTCTCCCTCTCTCTCCCTCTCTCTCTCTCTCTTCTTTCTTTTCTTTCTTGTTGAACTATGCGAGGAATGTCTGCCGACGGGGTGGTGGGGAATGCGGACAAAAGAAAGCCGCGGTTCGAGGTGCACGCCCTGGGCAACTGTCAACCCATCCCAGGGAGAATATGGGTGGCGGTGGATACACGAAGGAGCGCCAGCTAGTGGCATATGGGAGCGCGAACCGGCCAGACCACAGGGGAAAGGGCTTTTTAATATAAAAACAAACAAAAAAGAAGTGGAACTGCATCTGGAGGTGCGTGGCTCCAACAAGGGGTGTGATCCTCGCCAGAGAACTGCTCCGGATGGGCTGCAAGGTGGCTTGGGCAGGACGTTCTTGGCCGTCCACCATGGAGAGCTGAAGCAACCCCACAAACAACACCGTCCTCTCGGTCTCAAGCTTTGTTCTTGTCACGTTGGCTTGGGGTTGCGGAGGAGGAGGAGGAGCAGAAGGGGTATAAAGGGTTGTGGTTGTTGTGGGCGCAGCGGGCCGTCCCAACTCGGCATGTTCACCTTCACTTCCAAAGCTGGTCCATTGGTTTTCAGCTTTTTCGATGCAAGTTCATCTATTTTCATTTGTTGTTAAAGGCCTGAGCATTGGTATTCATCAAGGCCATTGGTTGTGGTCCAATGTTAAATGTTTGGTACCTCTTCTGAGATAGTAAACAGCTGGAGCAATTGCCCATCATCACCTCCTTCACAGCTGCCTCAACAAGAGCATGTTGCAAAATAGCATAAAAACAGCCAATGAGGTCAGAATAATTAAAAATAGAGCCCAGAAAGAAAAAAAGCAAAGCAGATAGAGACCAAAAGGGATGAGAAGACAAGGAATGTGGTGGTCCACAAGGTAGAAGTTAAGCTTGTTTCCTGCATTCAAGAAATAGCTGAAGGCATAACAAAAACGAATGCTAAAAAAAATTAAAAAGAAGAGACAGTTAGCAGAGAGAGGTTTCGATCCTCCGACCTGTGGGTTATGGGCCCACCACGCTTCCGCTGCGCCACTCTGCTTTTCGCTGTTTTCTTGCTACTTGATCCGGGGCAGCTCTTTCCTCCCATCAAGTTCGCTAGCAACGAAGAATGAGCGGGGAATTCTCATTCCTTGCATTTCTTGCATACTGACCGCAAAACACCGCACCATTTGTGCTGCATTTGACGCCATTAATTGCTGTATTTTTTCTATTATTTTTTTATTTTCTTTTTTTGTTTTCTTTTTTTCTTTTTCTTTTTTTTTTGTTTTCAAGAAGATGGCGACTCTTTGCCATGACTCGTTTCTCCTCCTTCTCCTGCTGCTGTTGTTGTTGATGATGAAGCTTGTTGGTTCTCTCGTTGTTGCGCCACCAAGCTCTTGTACTGCTCCAAGTCGATGGGGATGCGATTGGCCAGGGCCTCGTCCACCCTTTTGCCGTGGTCCTTCTCCTCTTTCTTGAACTTGTTGCGGATTTGTCGGCGGGTGCGCGTTGGGAAGAGGAGTTGGATGGCGGTAAAGTCTGTCCCATACATTTGTAACGCCTTTTTGTTTGTGCTTTAAGAAAAAGAAAGAAAGAAACGAAAACGAAAAGAAGAGAAGACAGAAAGAAAAACAAACTAACCCTATAAAACTTGTTGGTCTCCTCCTTGTTCCACTTCTCGGAGGAGCATTTGCGCCGGCGATAGGCCGTATTGGGGTTCTGGTTGCTGCCCTCAGTCACATAGTTGAAGCTCTGGCTGAGGTCCTTGCGCCCTTGCGCCTGGATGACCAGGCTCTCTGGGTTCAATACGATTTGGCCATTGACGATGGTTACCTGAGGCGCAAAGGAGGGCTCAGAGCGACTGTTTTGATTTTCGTTTCGTAAGAAAGAAAGAAAGAATGAAAGAAACGACAAGAAAGAACAAGCATACGTTTCTTCGGGAGGTTCAGCGGCAGCAGAGGAAGAGGAGGAGGCAGAGAGAGAGCGTTGCGCGGGGCCGCGAGAGGAAGAAGCAGCCCCGTTCGTTTGTTGTTCTTTGGTCATTTCCTTGCCTTGGTTGGCGCGAATGACATTCTTCAGCGTTTGCACCGCTTGCTCGCTACCGTTTTCGTGTGGTGGTTTGCCGGGGGCGTGCTGCCTCGCTCGTTTGGCTTGCCGTGGCAGTGCAGAGCTGCGTAGGTTTGGTGTGGCTGGCTGGCGTCGCTTCTCACCGGTGACAGGGGTGGCTATTGTACCTTTTGTTTTTAGTATGTATGTGTGAGATTCAAATGCTTACCGCTACGCGCAAGAGATGAGCTGAGCGGAGAGGAGATGAGCAAATGAGAGAGAGAGAAATGATGGAGGAACCTTCTGCGGACTCATGCTGAGGCTGTGGTGTTGTTTGTGTGGGTGATGGAGCCGACCGCCGTGAACGCACTTTGGGAATTCCCGACATCTCTTTGTTTTTCTTCCTTCTCAACGTTGGGGGCTGACGTGGGCCTCTGTATGATTCATATTTGAAAAACAACCAATAAAAAATCAATCAATAACTTTTGGCTGATCGAAGTAAGTCGACAGATATTATGACGTCATTGCAGATCTTTCATCTGATTGGAACATCTTTGATTTTTCATTGGACAATCTTAAGCCATTTTTGTCTTTGCTGACGTCATTGTTGAAACTATTGTCCAATGAAAAATCATATGTTTTAGGTGGAAACTTCAAGGTAGGAGGGAAGAAAGTTAAGGTCGTAATGGTTAGAGCAATACCACGCGGGCAAACATGCTCCCCAAAACCTGAACTTTTGTTATTGTTCCTTTGTAGTATGTGACAACAAAAAAGAAAAAAAATAACAAAAATAGTACAACAAGGAAAGCGAAGAGATGGAGGAAAACGCGGGGGAGGCGGAGCAAAGAAAACAGCTGTTGTTCGCTGCGGTCAGCCAAAACAAAGCCAAGGAGGTGGGTCGCTGGCTCTCCGAGGCAAAGGCCGAGGGAGAAGCAGCGCGCGTTCACGTCAACACTCTTTTTGACGGAAACTGGTTCGCTGCAACACTCTTTTTTTAAAATATTTTTTTCCAGCCTGACAAAAATTTCTGCTTTCTTCTTCAGGACTTTACTTCATGTGGCGAGGTATATCCTTTTTTTTTTGTCTTCTGTCTTTCTTTCTTTTTTTCTAACTTTTTTTTTGTTTGGCCGCTCTTTTTTGTATCAAACAGTTGCAGAGCTCATCCTAAAGTATTTTTTTTTTTGTTGAGTTTGTCTTTGTCGTTCTGACTCATGCCACCCATTTACAAACAACAGATGGTGAAAGTGTTGTTGGCCCATGGCGCTGATCCCAACCTACGAACGGAGGATGGCTCCACTCCTTTACACTTTGCTGGTACGAAGAGCTTGACATACGAAACTATAGTGAAGTGAAGAAGGCGGAGGAGACAGAGAGAGAGAGAGAGAGAGAGAGAGAGAGAGGGAAAGGACAGAGAGAGAGAGAGAGGAAGAGAGAGAGAGAGGAAGAGAGAGAGAGAGAGAGAGACAGAGAGAGAGAGAGAGAGAGAGAGAGTGGAAGAGCAGGAGAATGAGAGAACAGATGACGAAACAAAAGAGAAGACGAAAGAATAGAATGAGAACAAGAACGAAACAAGAAGCGAGAGGGACAAGAGACAAGAAATATGAGCCGATGCTAACAGACAAACACGCAGCCGAAAAGAACGCAGAAATAGTTCGTTTGTTGCTGGAAGCCGGCGCGGAAGTGAACGTATGCGCTAACATCAGTCGTAGTGATGAAGAAGGAGAAGGTGACAGCAGCGATGAAGATGAAGAAGCCGAGGAGGGCACCGTTTTTGGGTATCGTGCCTCTGGCGAAACTCCTTTGCTCGTTGCTGCCGAAGAAGGTGCCTCTCTAAACTATTCTCTCTCTCTCTCTCTCTTTGTTGACTTGTTATTTATTTGTTTCCAAAGGGAATTGTAACGTATGTAGAGTATTATTGGAACATGGCTCCGACGTGCTTGCCATGAATGCAGAAGGTCAAACAGCACTTCATCATGCTGTATCTCACAACAATGTAGAGCTGTGTCGAGTTTTGTTAGAGGCTGGAGCTGATCCTGATGCTATGAATATTTCTGGAGATTCGTTTCATAGGTTGCTTCTTCATTCCTCTGTCTACTTATATTTGCACTGTTGTTAACGATTCTTGTTGAAATCCAACTAGTCCGTTGCATGTAGCAGCTTCTTTAAATGCTGACGTTTGTTTATTGTTGCTTGAATATGGTGCTAATGTACTATTACGTGATAGCTTTGGCGATCTTCCTTTGCATAGGTAGACTCTTTCATTCTTGTTCTTTCTTACCTCGGTTTTCCTTCTCTCTCTCTCTCTCTCTCTCTCTCTCTCTCTTAGCTGCTTTTTCTGCTCCTCTCATTTCTCCTACTCTGTTCTCTTCTCTCATTCATAAAGAGCGGTGAAAGCACAGCAAGAACAAATCGTACGCACTTTGTTGAACTGCTCCTGCGTGAAACGAGCAAAAAGCACTGATTTTTTCGCAGCAAGAGAAGCTGCCATATCTCAACAACTGGTACCGATAAAACCGAATAAGTCCTCAGCGCTCTTTCTTCTTCAACAACAAAGTAACCACCAAGAGGAACCTTTGCCATTGTGTAACGATGGTGACGCACTCTGGCGCTCTTTCTTTCCATTTGCGTGCGAGAGCATAGAAGAAAAGAATGACGACGAGCTTCGTGAGAAGCAACTACAGCTCAGAAATGCTGATGGTACTTTCTAGGCATTCTCTTCATTCTTTTCTTGTGCTTATCTCTTTAATTTTGTTTAAAAGGAGTAACAGCAACAGAGTGTTTACCACCAAAGGCTAACGGCGAGCCCTACTCACTGGAACAAGACAAACTTCGTTTGGCTATATTTGGTGGAGGAGTCCGCAGCCTGAAGGAATACAGCGCCATCAGCATCATCCAAAACGATCTTCCCTTTCTTGTCAACCAACAACTGAGTTTGATGACTGTTGGCGCGGATTTGACCGAGTACATTGCAGAGACACAACGAACCTACTTTCCACAACTTAGCAAATATGTAGCCCAAAGAATAGCCGAAACAAAAGGTAAAGCGACACTTTTTCTCTCTGCCAGTCTTGTCTCTTCGTTGCTACCTGACTATGCTCTCTCGTTCTCTTCTATGTTGCTAATGTTGAAGCAGATGAAGAGCGAATCGGAATAAGTCCTGCGCGACAGAGAGCATCAGAGAAACGTATCAAAGACAAACATAAACGCATTTCTAAGAAAACGCAGAAGAAAGAAAAGAAGAGATTAGCCAAAGCAAAGAAAGAAAAACAGAACGAAAAGCAACAACAGAACGGGGGCGTCCCTCTGCGAAAGAGAGGAAAGAGTCTAAGCTTCTCTGTTCTTCTTCCTCGGAGAAGACATTCCGTCAACAACATTAACCACAACAACGAAGAAGAGAAGGAGAATGATACAGAGAAGAAGAGGCCATCGTCTGCTCGCAGAAGGAGAACGACTTTGTCATCGTCAACATCGTCAACGACAAGAACTATTCCGACCACTGAATCCTCACAACTGTTGCGTGCTTCCACTGGTGGCTTATCTTGAACGTTCATCTGTAATAATTGTAACCACTGTAATATTATAACTCTTATATTTCCTCGACTCGGTATTGCACGGAACAAGCGGATCGTTTTTGACTCGCTTACTCGATTGGCGAAGGTGGGTGCGAGAGA
This sequence comes from Balamuthia mandrillaris, assembly GCA_031835245.1. Taxonomy (NCBI): domain Eukaryota; phylum Discosea; order Longamoebia; family Balamuthiidae; genus Balamuthia; species Balamuthia mandrillaris. The sequence goes on along the minus strand of JAVKOQ010000016.1, from coordinate 342,527 downwards.
GGAGACTAAAAGGATAGTTATGCCGATGGAAGAAGAGATCGCTGCTTTGCGTTCATTTTCGTCCTACAACAAAAAACTCCAACAAAAAGCTTTTGTGTTATGTTTTCGTTGTTGAGTTACTATTGCCATTGTTTCCATTCGTTGAAGAAGAAGTTGAGTTGGTAGCGGGAAGTTGCTGTTGTTCTAGTTCTGTTCGTTTTCGTTTTTTGGTAGAAGAAGAAGAAGATGAAGGTTGTTGAGGCATCGCCTGTTCTATCATTGCCATTCTTTCGCTCAATGCCAATATTCCTCTTTGTATCTGTTTTTTGTTGCGTGTGGGAGAAGAAGAAGAACAAGAAGAAGAAGAAGAAGAAGAAGAAGAAGAAGAAGAAGAAGAAGAAGAAGAAGAAGAAGAAGAAGAAGAAGAAGAAGAAGCAGAAGAAGAAGAAGAGGAGGAGGAGGAACAAGAAGAAGAAGAGAGAGGAGTGAAGAAAAAAGCGACCAGAGAGTAAGAAACAACAAAAATGAAACACAAGAAAGAAAAGACAGAACGAAAGAAAGAAGGGATGAAGAAAAACAAGAAGAAAGATAGCTGAGAGTGGTGATGAGATATATACCAAAGCAAGGTGTGAATAAAGATTGTGGATGGAGAGTTGCTGTGTGGAGGGGCTGCCTCCATCTTCACTGCTATTCGTTATACCAGTACCGAGTTGATAACTGTTTAAAACGAACGAAAAACAAAGAGAGAAAGAAAGAAAGGTGAACAATCGACCAAAGAGAAAAGGCAGAGAACAATTGTTGAGATACCTGCAAAATGTGTTTTGGAAAAGAGCAAAGTTGTTGCTTTGAGGAGCGCTAAAAGTGAGAGAACGAACCAACGAAAGAGAAAGAGAAAGAGAAAGAGGAAGAGAAAGAGAAAGAGAAAGAGAAGAGAAAGAGAAAGAGAAAGAGAAAGAGAAAGAGAAAGAGAAAGAGAAAGAGAAAGAGAAAGAGAAAGAGAAACGACGAAAGAGAAAGAGAAACGACGAAAGAGAAAGAGAAAGAGAAAGAGAAAGAGAAAGAGAAAGAGAAAGAGAAAGAGAAAGAGAAAGAGAAAGAGAAAGAGAAACGACGAAAGAGAAAGAGAAAGAGAGAGAAAATGTGGAGAAGAAAAGTTACTGCAACGTAAAAAGGTGCGGCGGCGTGGCAAAGTACCACCGGCCAAGGGTAGCTTTGCACTTTGTACAATAGACAGGGTTATATGCACTGTTTTTGATCGTATGTTAAAAAAAAACCCACTTCAGACTACTACGATTCACTCTCTCATTTGTGTTGTTGTTGGCAAACCTTTTTTGATCAGGACCTTCTGTGCTGATCAGCATCTTTTCTTCATCGACAAAGCCCCCGGGCAGCGCCTTCAGCGTGACCGAGTGCTCCCCGCAGGCGCCCACCACCGAGAAGGAGTCGCCGATGATCTGCAAGCATTGGAGGCACTGAAAGACCATTGGAAAGTTGGAGAGCACGGTCTCATCCTCCTCTTCTGCCTCTTCTTTGTTTTGTTGCTGTGAGGAGGTTGGCGAATCGTTGTTGTCGATGTGATTGGATTCTGTTTCCATCTTTTTTTGCCTTCTTTTTTTTTTGTGATTTCCCGCCAGAATTCAAAGAATGCGAAGAATTTTCTACACCCAAGAACAAAAGCTGCACGAATTGAGGAGCATTTGTTTCTTCTTTTTTCCCGCCAGAATTTTAAGAATGCAAGAAATGGACGGCCGCCCGCAAAGAACAAATGCTGCACGAAACGAGGAGAATAATCTATTCTTTACATTGTTCTCATTCCATGCATTCCTATAATTTTTGGAAAATTTGTTTTTTTTTTTAAATGGAGACGAAAATTTTCCAAGAAGAGAAATTACGTTCTTGTGAGCAAAAAAACCATTACACCACAGAACAACAACAACACGCCATGGCGAAGGAGTTTTCGGAAGAGTTGACGGTGAAGGAGTTGTTGGCGCGCCTCCGCGAGCAAGGACATAAGTCGGAGGCCGAAACCATTGCCGAAGTGTTAAAAGGTTCTCTCTGGCTTCTTCTCTCTCTCTCTCTCTCTCTCTCTCTCTCTCTCTCTCATCTTCGTTTTTCATATTTTAAACCTTTCTTTAAAAAAAAAAAAAAAAAACGAACGAACGGACGCAAAGGTGTGAACGGTGGCAAAAGAAAAAGAGGTTCGTGTGTCTTCTTTTTTTGATCTTCTTTCTTTCTTTCTTTCTTGTCGTTCTTTCTTTCGTTGCGATTTAACAAACAACCTATGATATATATGAAATAACAACAGCTACGGCCGCAAAGAAAGAAAAGGAGGAAGAAGAGGAAGAGGAAGAGGAAGAGCCCAAGACAAGGAAAAGGCAACGCCGCACCACTTCTGCTTCAACAGCCGCTAAAAAAGGCAGAGCTAGTGCGAAAGGCAAACAGAAGAAAACGGCCTCCGACGAAGAAGCAGAAGAAGCAGCGGAGAACGAAAAGGAGGAAGAGGAAGAGGAAGGAGAAGGAGAGGGGAGCGGAGACTTGCTTTCCTACTTTAACGAAGGGACGTGGAAGGAGCTGTTGAGAGGGGAGTTTGAGAAGCCCTACTTCAAGAAGCTGGTCCAGTTCGTGGAGCAGGAGTACGCGGACAACCCCGGAGAGATTTATCCGCCTAAGAAAGACCTCTTCAACGCGTTTAACTCCACTCCGTTTGAAGAAGTATATTTCTTTCTGTGCCGTTTCTTTCTTGTCTCATCTTGCTTTCTTTCGGCGTTTCTTTCCTCCGTTTGCTTTGGTAAAACTAACGTATTGCTCTGTAAAGGTCAAAGTGGTAGTTTTAGGACAAGACCCTTATTATCGCAAAGGGCAGGCTCATGGTCTCTCATTCTCGGTGCAGCGTGGCGTCAAAGTCCCTCCTTCGCTTAACCGTATCTATGCGGTTCGCTGTGTTTCTTGTTGCTGCTATTTGTTGTTGTTGTTGATGTTCTTCCTCCTCCGTCCTCCGTCCTCCTCCTCTTCCCTTCCTCCTCCCTCCTCCTCATTCTGGCTCTCTTCCATAGGAAATATCTGAAAACATAGCTGGCTTCAAAAAACCCAACCACGGATATCTCCAAAAGTGGGCCGAGGAGGGTGTCTTGCTGCTAAACGCCACGTACATATTTTCGCTTGTCCTTCAATTCTATCACTCTTATTTCCTCTGACACTATTGTTTCCTTCTTCCTCTCGTGTTGATTGTTTCTCTCTTATTGTTTTAAACAAAAATTTTAACAGGTTATCGGTTAAAGAAGGCAAACCGAATGCCCATGCATCAAGCGGTTGGCAACAATTCACTGATGCTGCTATCAAGTTAGTATACTAACTTCGCCTCTAGTTCTTCGTTCTTCATTCTTCGTTCTTGTTCTTCTTCTTGGTCTTCTTCACCCTTTTCTTTTTCTTCTTCTCTCTTCTTCTTCCTCTTCTTTTTTTTCAGTCCTCTCTTTTCTCTTTATATAATATATATTACTTTTACAGCTAACCTTAATGCAAAAAAAAGGTGCCTCAACAATCACTCTGAAAGTGTAGTTTACATGCTGTGGGGAGGCTTTGCCCAAAAGAAAAGCTCGCTCATTACAAACGAAAAGCATCATATCCTGACTGCTGCTCATCCTTCTCCCATGGTTGCTACCGCCTCCTCTTCTCTCTTCCTTCTTTCGTTTCTTCTTATCGTTTTCTTACCGCTATAACCATTAAAAAAAAAGTCTGGTGGAGCATGGAAAGGCAACAAACACTTTTCCAAGGCCAACGAGTTGTTGGCACAGTCGGGAAGAGGTGCTGTGGATTGGAGACTGCCTGCCTGAGGCGAAGACTCCATTTTTTTTTGGCTTTTGCTAAGATTTAATTAACAAAAGTTTGATTGTTCATTGGACACTTTAGAGTAATATAGCTCATTATATCACGAGTGATTTTTGTACAACAGAACAGAAGGTTTGGCACAAAAGGCAACGACATTATGCGCGTGGTGGTCCTGCTGCTAGGCTTCGTGATCCTTCTGGGAGGAGGCATTTGTCAAGGCGGCTTCGAAGCAGGTGAGGAGGAGCAGCCGCTTCCCAACATAGAAGGAAGGAACTATGTTGCGGTCTTCCCGGAGCGTTACCCTGCCGTGAGGATTTATCCCAAGGACCCGAAAACCAACGAAACCACCGTTTGGAAGGAGGACTACTTCCTCTTTGCCTTGGAGTCGTTTGAAGAGAAAAGCCTTTGCAAGTGTTGCTACGAGACAAAGTTGGATTTTTTCACGACCATCGACTGCGACGAATTGAACGGGCTCTACCGGAAGGACCTGAGGAACGTGAGCTGGACCACGTCCTGGGACCCAGTGGCGCCACAAAGGCTCATTTGGAGGACGGTGGATTGGGTTGGAGACGCGGAGCTGTTGGTCATTTACGAGGATAATCCGGACGAACGCGTAGTTGCAGTGAGGTAATGGTTCTCCATCTTTTAGCTCGAACTGATTCCCTGTTTCTTCGTTCCGTTCCTCTTCTTTCCTATCTTTTTGGCCGTTCTGCTTCCGTCTTTTAACTTCATTACCAAAGCAACGGGCAAAAAGAACGAAACTTGACGGTGAGCAAGAACAGTCTCAAGTGGAGCGTGCAAATCAACAACTACACCCCCGTCCAACCCCTCCCCAACAACAGCACCTACTTTGGCCTCTCTTTCTTCTTCCTCACCACCCTCAACCGAGAGGTCCACTGGACAGAATGGGGCGCCTTCCAGCCACTGCTTCAGAAATCCCTCTTTGAGGACAACTATCAAGCGGCGTGGATGATCCGCACGGAGAGGGAGCCTTTCTTCAACGTCACCTTTCTTCAGGCCATGTACAGCGTGGCTCACCCTCCCAGCGTCTCTCAGGAGCAGTACCCGGAGGATCCCTCGGAGTGGGGCTTCGAGTTCACCAACCTTCATCAGGGAGAGCCCGTTTGGAGTTGGGTGGAAGCAGAAGGAGAAGATGAAGGAAGCGGAGGAATGGTGGAGGTAAGGACGGGACAGAGGTTGCAAGTGGTGTATGCGGGAGGGCAGAACATGTCCTATGATCCTGATATCTCTGTTTTGTTCGAAGGGGTGTCCGTTGGGGAAGATGGAGATGGAGAGGACGGAGTGGATGAAGCTGGAGATGAGGCGGAAGAAAAAGAGAACGAGGATGAAGATGCGGCGAAGATAGTAGCTATTGTGGTTGGAGTTACTTTGGGAGTGTTGGTGGTGTTGGGGTTGGGCGGCATTGCAGGATACGTGGCCCGTGGCGTCCTCGCGAAGCGAAAGTTCAACAACTTCAAAGCGGCTGGCCCTAATGCTGTAAACTATTAACATCAAGAGAATTATTACACAGTACAAAACTAAACCGTATATTAAATATGCTTTGTTAACATACGTTAAATGGTACAGCGTTGAGCCTCTTGGCTGTAATGTTCTCCTACTGTCTCCGGGCCTCACCACTAAGGCAACACCGACATTTCTACAGCCTCTCCTACCCACAATCATTGCCTCTCCTCCTCTGGTTCACTCCCATCCTCCCCTTTATCCACTCCATATTCCTCTCCATCTTCTCCGACAGCAACTCCTTCTCACGTTAGGGTGACATCGGGCTCACTTGCATTCTCTGTCACGTTATCACTTTCGCCAGTTCTTCCTCTGCTTCCTCTTTTGAGCCGACGAAGCTAGCTTCATTGTTCTCTTCTCTACTTCTTCATCTTTCTCGTTCTTTTCCATTCTCTTCGTTCGTCATCGGGTTTCTTCTCTTCTCTCTTCATCGTTCTCTTCTCTTCCCAACTCAAAACCGGACGAGCAAAAGAAAGAGAAAAAGGAGGTGAGGTCAGAGGAAAGAACAAGAGCAACCCCGTCCATACTGCCTTGCTAGGCTGATAGCTACGTCGGTGGCGGTGGTTCGTTAAAGAGAGGGCTCAAGGAAACAAGCCTTTTTAATCACAGCATATATTCTCTTGGCCCTCCAGGTAACGCTTCCATATGCAGCGAAGCCGTTCGCTATCCTTCAACCGATGCAAGTGAAACGGGTGCTTGATGTCCTCCTCACAAGCCGTCCGCACGAACCGCTCATCGCTTTGCAGCGCGATCATCACCCCCTCCTTCTTGCACTGCGCTATCCACAGGCCGACGCTCACGTCCTCGAACCTGTTGTGCCGCCGAAAGTGGCCCAGCTTCAACCTGGTGGCGAAGAACCCGGCCAGCGGCGCGGTCATCACGTAGCCTCCGCCTTGCGGGTAGGGAGGAAAGACGTCCTCCCTCCACACCCTTTTGGGGGTGTAAAACAAGCTGTTGGCATCACGCGATGGTACCGTCTTGTCTTGCACCCAACCGCTCACCCACAGCTCGTTCGCCCGGTGTTCGTTGGCCCTCAGGTACTCCACCAGCTGCGCGGGGAAGATGAGCGTGTCGTCGTCCGCCTTCATCACGAAGGGTGCACCCGTCCGGCTGGAGCCGTACTCCAGGATGGCCTCCGACTTGTGGTACATGGCGACGTAGGTGTCCTCGCAGTCCACCAGAACGAACTGGTGCCGGAGCTGTTGCTGTTCCTCCGGGGAAAGAAGATGCGCCGTGGAGCTGGAGATGAAGAACCTGACGAGGACCGTTCCGCTGGTGACCAGCGGGTCGCTCATCCAGGTTTCTCGCAGAGCTGCCCTTTGTTCCACGTTGGAGGAAGTGCTCAGCACCCCAATAAATAAGAACGGCCGGGCGTTGGGGGACGACGCCTCCACTGAGTCCCTCTCCTCCCCCATCGCCGTCCGCGAAGCGAAGCCTGTTTCCCACCTGTTGCTCTGCGGTGCCACGAAGCGAGAGTAGAGCAGCACCACGAGGGAGAACCAGGCCGCGGCGAAGGCTGCGAGCCAGAACCTCCTGCCCAAGGGCTTGGGCATCCGGGGAAGAAGGAGAGAGAAGCCCTTTCCTCTCTGCATCCTTTTCAGTCTTTCCTTGTTTTGTTGAACCAAACGTCGGCGGGGGTTGGCTCACATAAGGAAAGGTGGAAGAGGAGGAGGAAAGCGATGAGGGGGGAGGGAGAGCACGGTCCGTTGTTGGCTGCCGTTTGGCTCTCGCCTCGTTCGTTCGTGGCAGGTGCAGTGAAAGGAAGATCAGGAGGAGAAGTAGGAAAAGGTGGTGATGAAGACGAGGAAGAAGAAGAAGACCAAAACCAACGGAGGAAGTGAAGGAGTGTTGATGAGCGGCGAAGAAGTGAGCATAGGCGCAAGGTCATGTGTTCACACACCACCACACGAAAAACTTTTTTTGACACAGCGATAACTCAACCATAGCTAACGAAGATCAGCTAACCGTTACTCTTCTTTTTTACCTTTGCCTCTTTCTGCTTGCTTCGCCATCATCTCTTCAAAATGCTGGCACACACACCGCAAGGGACGAACGCATGCATGCAAGGGGACAGCCTTGCCTGATAGCCCATCCCACAACCAACCAACAGACATAACGCACGGCCGTCGAGCAGAGGGTGGGGTTTAAAGGGCAGCCGTTGTCCTTCGTTCACTGATGCGCTTCCAAATGTCCGCCTATTGCTGCTTTCAGGCTAGTTTGAGCTCCAAAGCCATGCTTGCTCTCGCAAACCACTTCAGCGCTTCCAGATGGCCTCCTCCTGCCGTGCTGTTGCCTATCTCCTCATCAAAGGGAACAGCCCTTTCCTTGCGCCCACTGCAACACTTCCACTCTTCCTCATGCTGCTGCGCTTTGACACAGCTCCTGTAGGTCAGAAGGACAGCCTCTCTCCAGCAACCACTTCAGCATGGGACTTAGTGGCCGCGTTGCACGCATCTTCGTCCCAAGCCTACGTCGGATCGCCACCAACTATCGCAACGCTTCCCATGGCTGAAACATGAGTTTGCCTTTGTCGATCCTAACGTTGTAAAGAGCCGCTCAAACACAGGGACGGTGAACTCAGCAGGCTGCCTCCTTGTCGCCGAAAGCTGCTTCCGTCCAGGCGAAACCTGTTGAGCTTACGCGCTCTTGCAAATAGCTCGCTCGGAGAGCTTGTCTCGCCGTTGCGGCGGAAAGCACCCAAACCATCGACGGCAGGTGCGAGCTGCAATGGCGCTCGTGTACTTTGGGAAGCAGTACCCAGCACGTAGTTCGTCTCTCCTCTCGAGAACGCCGCTCTTTCTTCTCTCATATTTCCACTTTCTGAAGTGACGTCAACTTATCAGTATATGAATATTAATTACGTCACAATATTCCTCATAAGGTTATATCAAATTAATTTATTTTTGATTTTTCATTGGTGGAAGAAGATAAAAACTCGTGGAAATTTTGAGGAATTTAGAAAGAAACAAAGAAATGAAGCGCAGCTGTGCGGACAAGCACTCCCTCCAAGAAGAAGAAGAGGAGGAGGAACCGAACGTTCCGTCCACGCCACACAAGAGAAAGAAAACCTCACCCCATGATCGTCTCTCCGCGGCTTCCTCCTCCAGTGGACAACAGCAGCAAGCAGAATCCGTTTGCTTGATAGCGGAGAGCCTGCCGGACGAGGTGCTCCGCCTGGTTTTGGGGTTCCTTCCCAAGCATTCCATCGGGTGGGCCGCCAGGACCTGCCGCCGTTGGTTTCGTTGCAGCCCCGAACACCTCCGCCACAAGCTCCCCAAGCGCATCCAATTCAGCCGGTTGGAACTGGTCAAATGGGGAGAGGCCAATGGCTTCCCCTTGTTTGGGAACCCCTGGTTCGTGGAGAGGACGGCTTGCGTCTTTGCAGCTGAGCTCGGAGGCACGGACGTGCTGGAGTATCTTCTGGAGCACATCAAGAAGAAGCCCACGAAGGGGATGGCCACGGGGGCAGCGAGGTACGGCCAGCTGGCAACGCTCAGGTGGTTGAAGGAGCATGGCTCCCCTTGGAGCGCTGATGCCTGCGCAGCAGCTGCTCGCAACGGCCATTTGGAGGTGCTCAAGTGGTTGTCTGCCAACGACTGTCCATGGAACTCAGAGGCCTGCGCCTCGGCTGCTCGTGGAGGCCATTTGGAGGTACTGAAGTGGCTCAGGCAGAACCGCTGCCAATGGAGCGTGAAGACCTGCGCCAAAGCGGCGCGAGGAGGACACTTGGAGGTGCTCCAGTGGGCAAGGGGGAAGGGCTGTAGTTGGAACAAGAAGACTTGTGCTGCTGCCGCAAAGGGCGGCCACTTGGAGGTGCTCCAGTGGGCCAGGGGGCAAGGCTGTGAGTGGGACAAGGAGACCTTTGTCAATGCTGCTGCCAACGGATACCTGCACGCGCTTCAATGGACAGATGCCAATAGCTGTCCTCACGGTCCGGAAGACCTGAAGAAGGCAAGAATCGAGGCCATAATTCATGGTCATGTGGACGTGCTGGATTGGCTTTGGAAAAACAAAGGCATTTGGACATTGGAATCGCATTCCAGAACAGCAGTGGCCGCTGGCCACGTCAACGTGTTGGAGTGGATGAAGGAGCACGGTTGCCTGTTTGATGACCCCATCTTCTGCGTGGATGCAGCCAGCGACAACCGTTTGGATGCGCTGAAATGGTTGAGAGCCAACGAATGCCCTTGGGACGTGGAGACTGCAAAGATGGCAGCAGACAAGGGATACTTGGAGTTGTTGCGTTGGGCGCATGAGAACGGGTGCCCTTGGAACAAGAGCGTGGTCACTATAGCGGTAGGATGCAGGGATTGGCCCATGGTGAAGTGGCTGCTGAGAAATGGTTGTCCCTTTAGCGAGGCCTATGTGAGGCAAAACGCGAGGGGCTTTAGGGACGAGGAGTTGGAGGAGATATTAGAGGACCTTGGCATTTGCTCATGGTAAAAGAGAAAGAAAAGGTGACACAAGACTGTTCAAAAGAAAAAGAAGAGAGTCAACGTTTCAACGCACTTTTATTACTCCTTTGCAAGAACAGGCTCATACTCTATCCTGCCAACAAACTCATATGCTTCTCCTTTTCTAGCGTTGGCGAATGGCAAAAGCGAGGCATAATGAACGCCAGCACAAATCGACAGGTGCGGTCCAGCAGCATGCACCTCTCCTATTTGATGCTTTGAAGGGGTCAAACAGATCCCAGCGGAATGGTTGGTTTGAATGTAGACTGCTGTGGTGGACCCTTTGCTGAGTTTCACGTTGAGAGAGGAAGCTTCTCCTCCTCCTGTTGTTTCTGGAATGGTGAGTCGTACCGCTTTGCTTTCTTCCATTTGTTCCCCATCACTCCAACGAAAGACGGACTTCGGTGGAAGAGGCCTCCAACCACGAAAGGAGTGCTCATGGTTTGAAAGCCCGTTGCAATTGTAAAAGAGCCTCACTTCGAGAGGAGGTGAGCTGTCATCGATTTTGGAGTGGAAGGGCAGGCGGGTGAGCGTAACATCCGTGTGAGCGATGATATCGAATGCAAAGGCGGGGTGGCCAAGGATGTTAGCGGACTCCTCGTTGATGCTTATGCTTTTAGAGTAGAACGACTATGATGCATAAGAACAGGAAGAACAAAAGAAGAACGACGAACGAAGAAGGAGGAAGAAGAAGAAGAAAGAAGAAAGAAGAAGAAGAAAGAAGAAAGAAGAAGAACAAGAACAAGAAGAAGAACAAGAACAAGAAGAAGAAGAAGAAGAACAAGAAGAAGACTAAGCAGAAGAAGAAGAAGCAGAAGAAGAACGATGAAGAAGCAGAACAAGAAGAAGAACATGAAGAAGTACGAAAACAATACCTTCAAGAATACGTGCTTCCAAGGAACTGTCTCCACAAAGAGCAAGTCGTCCAACGAAAAAATGCCAGCTTTCCTCAGTTGTGGCCATGGAAACAGTTGCACTTTCTGCCTCGCGGGAAGGTCTATGCAGCTCTGCTGCCACTTCGCAAAGCAGCGGTACCAAAAGTGAGGGTCCTCCGCTGCCGCCCTCCAATGCCGACAGACGTAACAGCAACTGGTGGCCACGTGTTTGAAGGCCAAGAGATCAAAGACCGCCTGCAGCAGCTCCAAAGAGAGAAGGCCACCAGCACCAAGGCTAGGGTCTTGGTTCAGCGCAGCCTTCATGCCTCCACCGTTACACTTAAGTGTCGACAAGAATGGCAAGTATGACAAACAGCCCAAGAATGGCAGGTAAACCTCGATCACGATCTCCATAAAGTGATTTCAAAGCACCATTCATCGAAAATCCAAATTATTTTCTGTTTTGTCGACGTTATAACCCTTTTGTCGACACTTCGAGACGACATGGATATGAAGTGGTAATTACGAAAAAGAAAATAAAACAAAAAAGGCGCACACAGAGACCTCAAGCTTCTTCGCAACACACGAACCACCTTTGGTTTGTGGTGCGCCTTCTTCTGAGTCAACAGAACTTAAAAGTAAGGTTCGCTTTCTTTTCCTTTGTTTGTTTTTTTTTCTCACAACTATCGCATCAGCACATAGGATAGAGCCCTCACTACTGCTCCATATCGGTAAAAAAAAAGACCGGTCATCAGTGGGTTTTTTTTTTAAAAAAAATTTCATCCGCTTTATTCTATGGACGCCACAAACGAGGTTCTTTTTTTTCCCTCTCCTGCCTGCTCTCTTTTGAAAAGCTCTTCTCTTCCCATCTCTTACACATTTTTTTATCTTATATTAACCGCTTACTACGTTTCTTTTCTCTCTCTCTCTCTCTCTCTCCTCTCTCTCTCTCTTGCTCTCTCCATTCTCTTTACGCTGTCTTATCCTGCCTTTTCACAGCGGCGGCTGCAAGGGTGGCTCTGGAAGAAGCCCAAGGTCAATGCCAGCTCCTCCAAGCCGCTCTTCCTCCACAAGCACGCCGCCTGGAAGAAGCGCTGGTTCCTGCAGGTGGGACCCGGGCTCTATTACTACAAGAACCAATGCTCCTTTGACAAACCGCTCGGCAACTTCCTCTTCTCCCAAATCGAGGCCGTTCATGACCATCACCCTCTATCTTCTGCTTCCGCTTCTTCTGCTACCTCTACAGAAACGACGGCAGTAGCAACTACAGTGATAACGCCCTGGCATGAGTTTAGCTTGGTGACGAGGCAAGGACAGAGGATGACGTTGAGGACCACTTCAAGGGAGGAGAAGGACTATTGGGTACAAGGACTTCGTCAACTGATTCTTGTCCACTTTGGTGCGGAGGAAGAAGGAGGAAAAGGAGAAGGGAAAGGAGGAGAGGAGTCCGGAAGGAAGGCAAAGAGAGAGAAAGCTGAGCAAAGAAAGAATAAGACTGGCGTAACGGTAGAGTTAGTGGGAACAGTAACACATCGAAGCTTTGAGGACATTCATCACGTTCCCAAAACGATTAGCATCATCACCAAGAAGCAAGAAGAGGAAGGTAGAGATGACGCGAACTCCTTTTTGAAAGCGGTGATGAAGAGGAGTGATGTGACAGAAGAGCAAGATGAAGAGACCGTACAGGAAGACCTAGTTCAACAGATTAGCAAGATTAAGAAGAGTTATAAAATGGTTTCAGTGGCTACACAACTCGCTTCAAAGGTTTGGTTCGTGTTGTTTATTTTCATTTTATTTGATTTTTTAACTTTATCTTGTGATTTAAATGTGTGCATAGGAAGAGGAATGTAATCCATTTTTGCCGGGTGAAGAGAAGGTGGCCTCATTCCCAAATGCTTTGATCAGCCGAACAAAAATCGTTAATAGAGACACTAGATACACTGGAGAGCTCCATCTCACCAATTATCGTATCTACTTTTGTCCTCGTAGGCTGGTATGTCTGGCCTTCGTTTGTTTCCGTTTGCTTGTTTCTTTTGTTTTCTCGATTCTGCTCTTGTTTCCTTGTTTCGCGTTGCTCACATCTCGCTTCTCACTTGTTCTTTCCAATCGTTAAAGGAGGACCATTCCGAATCCATTCCTTACACTTTGATCTCTTCGATGGATTATTCCAACACCAACACCAACAATAATACCACCCACTCCTCTTCTTCCACTATCGTTCACCTTGTTCTTCATTGTAAAAACTTTTGCACTTATCACATCCAAGTTGAGTTGAGCAACGCACCACAAACACAACATAATTCATTCTCCTCGCCCTCTTCCACTTCTCCCTCTTCTACCAATCCAAGAACCATTCATAAGCTCATAAAACATTACATTTCCGCCAAAAGCCCAAACGACCTCTTCGCCTTCAAAAACGGGGAGAAGTTTGGCCTCACTTCAGAACTTGCCGGATGGCCGGCTTACTCCATACGCAGCGAGTTCTTCCAGAGGCAACGGCTGGCGGAGACTCAGTGGCGCGTGTCGACTGCAAACGAGAAGTACAGAATATGTCCGAGTTATCCGGCAGAGTGGCTTGTACCGAAGACTTGCAGCGATGTTGAGGTATGTATTCGCACTCTTACGACTTTCATCAATTAATCTTTTTTTTTTTTTTGATGTATCGTTTTTTAGCTTGCTTCCTCCGCAGAAGCAAGTTTCAAAGGTCGAACAATTGCTTTATGTTGGAAAAATCCATACACCACCAATCATGTACAAACTGCATTTCTCTTTCGTGGCTCCAATTCTTGCACAACTTTATCCTCCCTCAAAAAGAAGTTGTGCAAAATGGGTCTTGCTGGTGGCAGCAACAAATCTTCTTCCTCTTCTTCCTCTTCCCCTTCTTCCGCTTCTCCCTCTTCTGTATCATCTTCTTCCTCAGCCTCTTCGATCTCTTCTGCATCAGATGGAGTGTTATTGGAACATATTTGGGCGATGAGAGGCTGTGACGATGCTGTACATATAATCGATACGAACTTGGGAGCACGGCTGTCTTCTGGCAAAGGTACAACTTTTAATTATGTGGTTCTTTAGATCTTCTTTGCACCATTCTCTGCTTGACTAATTTTTTTTTTCATTCATGTTTCTTTCTTTTCTTGTGTCTATTTCTTTGCGTAACTCGTATTAACATGTTCTCTCTTCTCTCCTCTCGCTCTCCAGAAACGAACAAATTAGAACTATCACAAGGTCTTCGCTGTAGTCTCTCCGTGTTTGACCTTCCTTTTCCCTTTCAAGTGGAAGCCAGCCTTCAACAACTTAGCGACACCATATCCTCCTTTGGCGTCGCCTTGGAATCCTCTACTTCTACCAACCTCATTTCTTCTTCTTCTCTTCTCACTCCTCCTTCATCTCCTTCTTCTTTCACTATTTCTTCTCCTTCTTTATCATCTTCTTCTCATTCTTCGCCGTCAATCTCTTCTTCGCTTTCTTCTACTTCTCCGTCGCTTCGAGACAGCTGCAAATATCATAAATATCATCGTTCATTCATATGGCAAGTTAAACGTTCGAATTGGTTGCAACAGATCAAGAAGATTTTGTCTTGCGTTCAACAAGTTGTGACGTTGTTGGTGAAAGGAGAGTCGGTGATTGTGCAAAACACTAAGGGAACTCACAGCGTTACACAAGTGGTGGCTTTGGCGCAGCTTTGCATGGATCCTTACTATCGCACCATCAAAGGTTTTGCTGCCCTGATCACGAAAGAGTGGCTCAACTTTGGTATGTTTCTGCTCTCTCTTGTCTCTCTCTTTTTGCTTTTCTCTTCTAATTTTCTGCTCCTCTCTTGCTTCTCTAACAAACAACAAGGTCACAAGTTTGACTCACATAGAAGAAAAGGAGAAAAGTCATTTATATTCGTACAATGGATGGATTGCGTATGGCAACTATGGAACCAGTTTCCTCGCCTCTTTGAATTCTCCGAGTCCCTCCTTCATTTCTTGTTGGACTCTCTCTATTCTTCTCGTTTTGGCACTTTTCTCGTCGACTCTGAGAAACAAGCTAATGCTGCAAAGCTTCACGCCAGCACCGTCTCCGTTTGGACTTTTGTGGATGCAAATGTTTCTCTCTTCTTGAATGCTTTCTACGAGCCATCTCCTATTCTATCTTCTTCGTCATCTTCTCAACCGTTAATGGCACCGCCACCAATCTTTCCTGTGGAAGAAGAAGTCACGTTTTGGAGTTCGTACTTCCTCGCAGAGACCAACAAAACGCGAACAGTGAACATTCGTTCCTCAATCCGAAAGACGATACCAAAACCCATGCTTCAACCTTCTTCGAAAGACGCCTATTTAGTCAACACAAAGGACTCACCACGATGTTCCGCTACCACTTTCACTTCATCTCCTTCTGCCAATTCTTCCTCCGTTCCTTCTTCTTCTTCTTCACCTATAGCAGCCAATTTGGCATTAAATATGATGAATAGAGCGATGCACTTCATACCAGAGGAACTCGCCAATCTTTCCGCGTCTATAACCTCTCTCGATCTTCGCAACAATCTCATCACAGCGCCCACTTTTTTCTTTGGTCTTCTCTCTCGACTTTCTTCTCTCTGTCTCTCCAATAACTCTCTTCTTTCCTTCAACATGTTTTTCCTTCTCTCGCTCCGCCATCTCTCCTCCACTTTGACTTCTCTCGATCTTCGTGACAATCAACTACAGTGCGTTCCAACCGACTTTAAAGTATTGACCAGCTTAACTTTTTTGGATCTGGCGAACAACAAACTTTCTCTTCTATCTCCAAACTTGACCAACTTGCAGCAACTTCGTCATTTAGACCTCTCGGGTAATGTGGAGCTCTGCAGAGATCGACCCTTTCCTTCGTTCATCGCGAAACTCAGCAACCTCACTTATCTCAACCTTCACGGTAATCGTCTTGGACTTTCTCCGTTTGCCGCTTTATCTTCTCCTCCTTCTTCATCCTCGTCATCTTCACATTCACTGTTATTTCCACCAAATCTCTTTTTGGAGTTGAAGAACTTGACGTTTTTGGACTTGGCAGACAATCTGTTGAACCAAGAGACGTTCTGTCCAGCTCTTCGCGAACCTCTCAGCCAGCTATCTTCGCTTCGTTTCTTTGATTTCAGTGGAAACTGCTTATCTCCTCCGTCATCCTCTTCTTCATCCTATTCATTGCTGCTTCCTCCTGAACTTTTTGCATCTCCCTCTTCTTCCATCTTTTCAACTCTGACTGAACTTCGTTTGAGAGATGTTCAAGCAAACCAACTTCCAACAACGCTCTTTTCCAAACTGACTCATCTTCGGTTGCTAGACTTAAGCCACAACAACCTTATCCTGTTTCCATCTTGTTGCTGTTCTTCACTTGAAGAACTTCATTTGGATCACAACTTGTTAACTTCTGTTCCTGCCGAAGTTCAACGATTCACCAGCTTGAAGCAACTCGCCCTTAGCAACAATAATTTGGAGTACATTGCTCCTGAAATTGGAGTATTGAAGCCGAACCTGTCATTCTTGGATTTGAGCTATAATCCTGGGTTGAGGCAGCTGCCCTCGCAATTAGCCTTTTTGGAGAACTTGTATTCCAGCAAGGGCGGGCGTCTTTTGCTTCGTGGTTCGTTCTCCTCAGTAAAAGTAAAAGGGAGAGGTAGCGGAAGGGAGGAAGAGGAAGAGAGAGATTTAATTTGATTTTTTTGTTCATTTTGTTTTACGTTTACTTTTTTTTTTCTTCTTTTTGTTATTATAGGTTGTGATGGTATCACCTCTCCGCCGCAGTTGGTGTTAAAAGAAGGACCAGATGCAGTTCTGCAGTTCTTGGCCCTTCTTCTCAAAGGCAAGGATAGTTTTTTCCGCTCCAAACTTATTGTGGTTGGCCAGGAGAAAGTTGGGTTCGTATCGCATTCTGTTCTTTTTTTGCTTTGTTTTCTTATCTTCTCTCGTTACAGAAAGACAAGCCTACTGCAATACCTCTCCCGGATATCGAAGAAAGTACCAGAAAATTCAAAACGGACTTCAGATGCTTTGTAAGTCTCCATTGGTTTCTTTCGTTTCAATTATAAGGTAATGAAGCTCATCTCTCTCTTCTTGCATCAGATCGTCGAATAGTCCGTCAACTCCACCCAAAAAAGCTCCGCTTATAAAACGGATCATCAAAGGCAATAGTGGAACAGGTCTCTCCAACAACACTGATGACGATGAAGAGGAAGAAGACAGAGAGAGAAGAGACATATCTATAGGAAGATTGTGTATAGAAGCGAAGTTGCAAACTCCTGATATGAATGATCAGGACACTGCAACTATTTCCGCTTCGCCTTCGACATCCGAAAAATGGCACGACGTTGAAATAACAACTTGGGTAAGAGCATCTCTTTCTCTCTTGTTCTATCTTGCCTTTTCTTCTTCTACCTCGTTACTTATGACTCATTATTTAAAACAGGATTTTTCACCCCAAGCAATAGAAATGGGCACACACCAGTTCTTCCTTACTCCTGATGCTGTCTACGTATTAGTCTTTGATCTCTCGCTGCCAGATAGTTATGCCAACTTGGATTACTGGTTCATTCCTTCTCTTTTCTTTTTTATCGTCATCTAACATTCCCTTGCAACAAAAAGGCTTCGAGCAATCGACGCAAGAGCAAGGGATGCTCCAATCATGCTAGTTGGAACCCATTTAGAGAGTTCCAGTTGCACGTCAGCCTATCTGAAGTCATGGGAAGAACGTCTTCTGTCCTTTTACTGCTCCAACGCGCAATACAACATCAAAAGCATCTCTTTTGTGTCTCTCGCAACTTCGTCACCTTCCGCTTCCTCTTCTGCCTCTACATTTAATCTCAGTAAACTTTGGAACGATCTCGCTCAAATTGTTGGACAACAGCCCCACGTAGGCAAAGCACTTCCCAGTTCTTTTTTCGAGTTTGAAAAAGTGTTGATGACTGAAAAGGATCGATTGAAAGCTGCTTCTACTTCTTCTGTGTTGGCTTATTCCTCCCCTTCTGCCCTTTCCTCGCCTTCTTCTGCTTCATCGTCGCCTTCATCATCTTTGGCGTCATCTTCTTCTTCATTGCCAACCACCATTTCGATTCAAGTTACAGATATTTCCCCTCAACTACATAATCATGCAACTGCTCATTCTTGTTCTGCTCTTCCGCCTTCTCCTTCACCATCATCTTCTTCTTCATGTCCTTCACAAGGAGAAACAGAAGGAGAAGCAGAAATAATGAGAGATAACGAAGAACAACAAGTAACTGCTTCTTCTTCGCCTCCAGTTATTTCATGGACAAAATATAGAGACATAGCGCGCTTGTGTCTCCTCACGAGTGAACACAACTTGCTAGTCGCCACAAAGATGCTGCATAACGCCGGAAAGATACTCTACTTTGGCGAAGAAATGATGCTTCAACAAAACGATCATTCTTCAGCTGACCTTATCAACGTTGATGATGAAAATGAAACCGAAGAAGCAAAAATTGAGGGAATGCAAGAACGAAACGAAACTGAAGTTTCAGGTGAAGCAAAGAAAAACGAAAAGAAAAGACAACAGGAAAGGGAGCACGCAGAAGAGGAACAAGCAGGAAAAATGGTAATACTGGACCCACGTTGGTTGGCAGATGTTCTTGGCGCGTTGTTCAGAAGCAAAGCCACTGGGCATGTTCGCAACGGAGTTGTCATGTTTTCTGCATTGCCGCTAATTTGGAGGCCACCAAGGTTTCCGGTTGCGTTGCACCCTTTCATCCTCTCTTTACTCCTTCAATTCGAGATATGTTTCATCGTGAAGAAAGAAGCGGAAGAGAACAACTTCGCTTGAAAGAAATCGACAGAGAAGAGGAAGAAGACAACTCGGAAGAAGAGGATGATGAAGAAAATGGGACGGAGCGAGATGAACACGAAGTGAAGAATAAGAGGAAGAATACAGAAGAAGAGGAAGAAAAAGGAAGAAATCAGCGACGACGCATTTTGAGACGACGACACCAAACCAAAAGAAATCACGACCTCATTCTTATTCCCTCGTTGCTGACTAGTGAACGTCCCGAAAAGTTGATCCGCATGGTATGTGTTCTTCCTTTCTCTTTTCCTTCTCTTTTAGCTTCCCTTCGCTGTTTCCGTCATTCTTTCTAAACCTTTTAACATAAACCACCACAAACAGTTATGGCCGTCACGTCGTTTAGAAGATGGCATTCGTGAGTTTGGAAGAACGTACGAATTCGCCTACTTGCCACAAGGTTTCTTTGGTCGTTTGATGGTTCGTATCATGAGCTTCAACCTTGAGGCAAGAACTTGGTGGAAAGGCGGTCTTCTGGTCGCCAAGGGCGAAGAAAAAGTTCTCTTGGAACACCTCTCCGAACAACGCGTCATTAAGATCATGGTCCGTTCTTCGCTTCTACGAGATAACAACAATACTTCTTCAGAGACAGAAATAACGAAAGAAAAACACAACAAAAACGAAGATAACAAAAAATGCGAATTAGTGGAACGACTTCAACTTTTATCGATTCTCATTTTTTCAGCTATGGACACGCTCATCAAGGAATGGTACTGCCTGAAGGCAAGAGTGTGGGTGCCTTGCACGCATTGCCTTCAAAGAGGCTTTGCAGTACCTTCTCTCTTCCCTCTTCGCACCTGTCAGCAAGTCATCGCTACTACCGGCATTCCTTACTTTCTTTGCTACAAACGTGAATCATCTCCATCGTCGCAAGAAGGGCCTTCGGTGGTGAGAGTGGATCAGTTGGTGCCGGACGCAGCCATGTTGCACCTTCGAGAGCA
This sequence comes from Balamuthia mandrillaris, assembly GCA_031835245.1. Classification (NCBI taxonomy): domain Eukaryota; phylum Discosea; order Longamoebia; family Balamuthiidae; genus Balamuthia; species Balamuthia mandrillaris. Next base: position 323,126 of record JAVKOQ010000016.1, on the reverse strand, counting down.
CAAGATCGAGTTTTCCGAGTTGGTGTTGGAGGAAGTTGTGGGAGAAGGAGCTTTTGCCAAAGTGTACAAAGGCAAATGGCTTCGCAACAACAGCTCGAATGAAGGAAGTTTAGTTGTTTGGGACACGGTCGCCATCAAGAAGCTGAAAATAGAAGACTCGACGATGATCACTTCTTCGCCGTCTGAACCAACAAACATCCCTTCTCTATCTTCTTCCATAGCTGCATCCGGAGTTCCTTTCTCTCCATTCGATAACACCATAATGACGACATCTTCTTCCTCCTCCACTTCTTCCTCCTCCACCCTGGACGACTTTCGACAGGAGATTTGGATCATGAGCTGGCTGCAGCATCCCAACACCGTCTCCCTAAAGGGCTTCTGCATGGAGCCTCCCTGTATTGTCACCGAGTACATGCCCAACGGCTCTCTCTTTGAGTTTCTCCACGACGAGGAGCGCAGCAAAGTTTTGACTTGGCCGCTTCGTCTGAAGATCGTGAAAGATATCGCCAAGGCTTGCGCATTTATGCACTCGGCCACTCCGCCTATCATGCATAGAGATCTTAAGAGCCCGAACATCCTGTTGAATGACCTGTCGGAGGATTCTGCTGTGGTGGCCAAAGTATCGGATTTTGGCATTTCTTTGACCAGTGGAACAACTGGAAGAGCGGCAAGACGTGTAGATTGTCCTGGTTTGTATTTTTATCGTTTTTGCTTTTTTTTTTCTTTGTTTCTAATTTTTTTTCTCAAAACAAACAGTGTGGTTAGCACCAGAAGTAATGCGCTCTGAAGAGTACGGCCCCAAAGCGGATGTCTACAGCTTTGGCATCATCTGTTGGGAGGTCGTCTCCAAACGTCGGTTCTTTGGCCATCTTCGCTGGTCGCATCACATTGAAGCTAAAATTTGCAACGGAGAGAGAGAGGACATCCCCAAAGAATGTCTGCCAGAGTTTGCGGATCTCATTCAACGTTGTTGGCAGGATGACCCTTCCAAGAGACCTCCTTTCGTGGAGATAGTGGAGACCATCGATCGCATCTTCCAAAAGTACTTTGGCGAGGAGGTTACTTCGACGGGAAGAAGACATGTTAACTATGATCAGAACGTCAACCAAACAAAAGCATTGGAGAAGAGCTTATCTGCTTCGTTGCTCAATGCGGCAGTAGTAGCCAACGGAGGAATTCTCGTCGCTACTTCGTCTTCTTCGCCTTCGCCTTCGCCTTCTACTTCTTCCTTCTTTAGTCCGCATCAAATCAATGAAGATGTGAGGAGAATAAGACGAGCAGAAAAGCTGGAGGACAGAAGGGCTTCTTGTTTCGCTTCATCTACGTCAAAGTCGTTGCTGTGGTTGGATGCAACGACGGAGGAGGCCAATCGAAAGAGAAAAGCTCAAAGCTTAAATCTTAAGATGACAAACAACAATACAAAACAAGACAACAAGAATGAGAAAGTTTCAGAAGTAATAACAACAGATAAAAAGTACAGCGAGAGAGACGAAGAGGCGCAAAGCGAGAAAGAGCTCGAAACTGAAACGAAACTACAAATACACAAAGAGGCAGAAAGAGAAGAAGCCGACAAAGCAGAAACGATGACAGGAAAGAAGGAAGAACAAGAAGAAGTAGAAGAAAGAACAGTGCAATTCACAGCTTCAAGAGAAGATGGTGGCAGCGGTGAAGAAAACTGGGAAGATCTTGAAGAAGCCGAAGGTTGGAACAGCATTTCCTTTGCGAGCTTCTCTCGCAGTTATTCCATCAAGCTGCAACGCTTCCGACAGGAACTATTAACTCAAAACAACACGATAAAAACGCTCTCTTTTGTTGCTCCTTCTAAAAGAGGAAGCAAGAAAGAAGAACCAGTAGAAGTCAAAACGTCATCAACATTAACATCATCTCCTTCTGCTCCAAAAAACATTGCGTGGAAGAGAGCGACAGTGAGAACGATAATGACGAGGGACGATATTTCTGACGATGAGGAAGAAAGAGAAGAAAACGCGACGGAGGAGGAGCAAGCCAAAGCGAAAAAGGAGGGAAAAGAGTCGAGAAGAGGGAACACATGGATTGCCAAGTCTCCTACGACAGTCAAGTTGCAAACGAACTCTCTCGTTGAGGAGGAAGGATGGCCAAAGATGAAGAAGAAGCAGAGAAGCCTCAGCGAGAAATCGTCCACCAACAAAGTTCACCTCTCTCCTCACGAAGACATCGAGAAAACAAAAGAAGAAGAAAAAGAAACAGAAACAGAAACAGAAAAAGAAACAGAAAAAGAGAAAGAGAAAGAGAAAGAAGCTCAACATTTAACAACGAAAGAAGAACGAGCATCCTCGACGACGACAGCAACAACAACGAAAGAAGAGAGGAACGAAGAAGAAAGAAAAGAGGAAGGAAGAAGAGGAGGGGGATGGGTCTCCACAAGAAAAAGCTCATTCCAGAAACAAGCCGAGATGCGACTCGGACTTCGCGCCACCGTTAGTCTCCCCGAATCCCCTTTGCTACAACAACCCGCGAAGGACGCAGAAGAACACAAGAAAGAGAGAGGAGAAGCCACAACGCCAACAACGGGTTGGACGAAAGCGACGCGCAGACCCACCCCAACCAGCAACGCTGACAACAAGCAGGGCCAGTGGCAAAGAGCTAAAGTGCATAATAAGCCAACTTAAAAAAAAAACTTATTCCCTTGTATTTTTTTTTAAAAAAAATGTATTTATTTATTGTTCCGCTTTCTCTTCTCCGTCGTCTTCTCTGCCGACATCCGCGTCTTGGTCTTCGTTCTTTTGTTCTTCTTCTTCTTCGCCGCTCTTTTGTGCTTGGCCTGCTTCCGTCGATTTGTTTGCTTTTCGTAGTTCCTCTTCGGCGACGGCGAGACACCGCGCCAGCGCCTCTTGCTGCGCGGCGGAGATGTTGTTGGCGACCGCTGCGTTGGCCACCTCCCTCAAGCTCTCCAATGCTTCCGCTTTATCAATAACAAGACTAAAAGTCAGCAAAAGAACGAAAAGAGAGAGAGAGAGAGAGAGAGAGAGAGAGAAGAGAGAAGAGAGAATAGTACCATTGTTTCGAACCAAGTCATGCAAAACCGCTTTCGCACAGTTTCGTCGCTGAGCGTTCTCATCCGTCAAAAACGAGAAGATGGCCGCCAGGCCTCTCTCATCGCTGGTAAATGCAGTTTGAAACTCTCGCAGCTTATCTTGTTTCGCTTTGTCGTTTGCGTGTTGCTCTCCCACTATCTTGGCGATGGCCAAAAGGATGTGGTCGATCCGGTCGTCCCCTTCTGCTTGGTGTTTTTGGAAGATGGCGGCCAGGCGTTCGGCGTTCTCCGCCGTTGCGATACGATTGTAGGTTGGTGCTGTTTAATGTTATTTCAAGGTTACAAAGAGGAAGGAAAAAACAAAGAAGCCAAGAAAAGAAGGGAAAGGTACCATCAGCAGGAAGAGCAAAACAACCGAGCAGCCGAACGAGGCGACGAAGAAACTCAATGTCCTCCGTGCTGTGCAAGTATCGGATGGTGTGCTCCAGCCCGTTATTCTCCAGTATCACGGTATAATTCTTCTCTATTTGTGTTAAGTATAATAGAATATTAGAGAGAGCAAAGGATGAATGTTGACAAGAGGAAGCAAACCATTATCAATAAGATTCACCAAAACACGAGAGGCCTGAAACAGAACCTCCTGAGGGACCTCTCTCTCCTGCCCCTCCTCAAACAACGCCAACAAATGGGGCAACGCTCCGGCCTCCCTTATCCTATCCTCGTTCTCTCTAACGGTCGCCAAGTTGGTCATCGCGCGAAGCACGTTCTCTCTTAGCTTGGCGCTGCTTCTCGCATCGTTGAGCAGGTCCAGAAGGAGAGAGATGGCGTTGCCCTGAGCCATAGCGCGGCAGTTCTCCTCGTTGACGGAGAGGTTGGTCAGCGCGGAGGTCGTTAGCATGAGAAGAGGTTCAGGAAAGGTCGCCAAGAAGCGAATGAGCACATCGAGAAGGCCGTTCTCGCGAACGTTGTCGTGTGTTAGGCCTTTTTTTTTTGTTGGTTTGTTTTAGTGTTGGTTGATGATAAAAGAGAAAGAGAGTAGGAGAGAAGGAAAGTAGAAAAAGAGAAAGCCAAAAGCAGAGAAGAAGTGTGAGGCACAGTGAAGGAGAAGAGTAAGAAGCGAAGAGAGGAGAGAGCACGAGAAGAGAACGGGAGAAGAGCGAAGAGAAGAGTGCGGAGTGAAGAGAGAACGAACGAACGAGAGCAGAAGAGAAGAGTGAAGTGAGAAGAAGAGAGGAGAAGCACACAGAACAAAGAACAGGGTGCAAAGAAGAAGGTCAGTGCGAAGGAAGGAACAGGCAAGAAATAGAGAAATATCATACGAGAGGTGGTTTGTTGATAAATAGTTTTGAGGCCCTCCGACTGCAGCGCTCTGTCGTCAGAAAACAAAATCTGTTCATACTCACGCACCTCTTCTGGTGTCGCTGTTGATCGGAAAAAAAAAAATCAACAAAAGCAAGAGAGAGAGAGAGAGAGAGAGAGAAAACGAACGCCAGATGAGCGGCTCAGAGGGGCGTTTCGGCCCTTTGCCTTTGGCGGCGGCTTGGAGGGCGCGTCGGCGGTAGGCCAGGAAGGCGCCCAGGCCCAACGTGCCGATGGCAAAAGTGGAGAGGAGCCAGATCCAATCGCCGCGCGTCCGTGCGGGCCACCACCACAACCACCCTCTCCTTTCAGTGCTGACCACGTCGCTCATAGTTGCTCTTGGGGGAGGGCTGGAGAGAAAGAGAGAGTGAAGAAGATTTTGTGTTTTTCGATGTAATCTGATCGCGATACTTTTTGGCTGAAACAAAAGAAGTGAAGACACGAACGTCTACAAGAATTGGTTGAACTTGTCGACATCTGTCTTTGATTTACGATTGGCATTTTTGATTTTTTTTCAAAGATCATGAGACGAACAACTTCCAGTTTTTGTCGACGTCGATTTTCGATTTTCGATTGGCGCTTTCGATTTAAAAGATCACAAATCTCTCGCGACGACGCGAAACAGAGCGACCTTGTTCCTTTCGGACTGTATGCATGAATGCATGGACGCTGCTGAAGGTGTTAAAAGTGGGATTGGCTCTTGTGCCGTTGAGTCGAGGATATCCTGGAACACGCATTCGCATGAACCCTGGGAGAAGAGGTCTCTCAGCTTTTGCGGAACGGTGGTGCCCTTGGCCAAAGCAACGGCCAGCTTGCTGTACTCCTGCTGATAGGCACCAAGGGAAGCAAAGGGACTGAGATAAAAGCGGTGAATAGCGAAGAGGAAGCCCAAAAAAATGTTGTCAGAGGGCAGAGAGCCAGAAGATTGCTTGTCTCTTTCTCTCCATTCTTGTTCATGCTCTCCTTCCAAGGTAAACACGATACAAAACCAACAACAAGGGGGCCGGTCTTTGCAACCTTTCATTTTTCTTTGGTTGTCCAGTTTGTTTTTGTGGCTTTCTCTTTCTTATCCGCTCTTTTACAAGAGGGCCAGAGAGAGAACACAGAGAGAACGGGTGAAGATGAGCACGTGGCCCAGTAATGGCTAGAAAACTTCGGATGAGATCGGCTTATTCCTTATATTGCGTTACAAGAAAAAGGGAGGTAACGCTTGATAGAAGTGAGTTCTCCTCCCAACCCCCCAGGGTTTGTTCACTCTCTCTCTCTCTCTCTCTCCCTCTCTCTCTCTCTCCCTCTCTCTCACTCTCCTTCTCAAATACTTTTCTCTGCAAAGAACTTCAGAAAGAAGCTTCTCAACTGCGAACGGAACTGGACGAGGCGACCAAAGGGGTCAGCTTGGAGCTCCGACGGCTGCACCAGGAGAACAATGTCCTCCGAAGAAGCAGCCACAACACCTCCTCCACTCTCTTTCGCATTCGCGTCAACGTTCACGGCTCCTTGTTGCAACAGTTTAAAGAGTGGACGAGGCAGTACAGACAAGTCCTGGAGGAGGCTGAGACCAGAAACAAAAAGTTGATGTTGCAACAAATCCAAATAGGTATTCAGCTTGTTCTTGCTCTTGTTCTTCTTTTTCTTCTTCTTCTTCTTCTTCTTCTTCTTCTTCTTCTTCTTCCTTCTTCCTTCTTCCTTCTTCCTTCTTCTGCTGCTTCTTCTTCTTCTTCTTCTTCTTCTTCCTTCTTTGTTCTTCTTCTTCCTTCCGTTTTTGTGGACATTCTGTGTCCCATAAAGAAAAAGTGGAAGAGGCTATAAAGGTCCTCAAGAAGGCCAAAGCGAGCCATGAAACGTTCAGCCTGGTGCGGCAACATCAGCCGTCCCGTCTACTCAGGTGCAAATGCGCTAACAGGATGTTACATACTACATCCGGGTTGATGGTGGTCAGAATCCACCCCAGGCTTTTTTGCTTTTTTGTTGTTCTTCTTCTTGTTCTACTTCTGTTGTTCTTCTTGTTCTTGTTCTTCTTCTTCTTCTTCTTCTTCTTGTTCTTCTTCTGTTGTTCTTGTTGTTCTTGTTCTTCTTGTTCTTCTTCTTGTTCTTCTTCTTCTTCTTCTTCTTCTTCTTCTTCTTCTTCTTCTTCTTGTTCTTATTCTTCTTCTTCGTTCTTCCTCATTCTTCTTTGTTCTTCTGCAACTAACGACTTGCAACAACATCAGTGCAACCCGATGCAAACGAAGAGCAAATAGCGGAACTGCTGGAGAATGACCCAAAGGCAGCAGAACGCATCTTTCAAGCCCAAATCATGAGCGACCGCAAAGGAGAGGAGGACGCCGGTCACATCCTCTCCTTCCTCCAAGACAAGCACAACGACGTGAAGGAGCTGGAGAGGAGAATAGTTGAGTTGAACCAGCTGTTTGGTGATGTGGAAGCCATGCTAACCGCTCAACAAGAACAACTGTCGCAGGTGGAGATGAACGTCGCCTCCGCCAAGGAGGACATGAAGGAGGCTGCGGACACGTTGGAGGAGGTGGAGAAGTCGACATGTTTGGCACGAAAGGTTTGCTTCGGTTTTGCTCTGCTTCCTTTCTTTCTTTCCTTCTCCATTGCATTGCTCATCTCCGTTTTGTTTCTTCTTCTTGTTCTTGTTCTTGTTCTTGTTCTTCTTCTTCTTGTTCTTCTTCTTGTTCTTCTTGTTCTTGTTCTTCTTCTTCTTCTTCTCTTCTTCTTCTTCTTCTTCTTCTTCAACAGAAACAGCTTTGCATCGTGGTGTCGTGCTTGCTGCTCGTTGCGTTGCTGTTGGTGGTTGGTGGGGTGTTGGGTGGCGTCATGCCAACCGCCACGTAACAATTTTTCAAACAAAAAAAAACGTTTGCTGTGTTGACCCGTGCATTGGTGGATAGGCTTGTACCAGAACATCGATCTTGGGTCGCATTGCTTTTAGGAGTGTACATAGCATCATATTTAAAATCAAGAATACTTTTTCTATTTCTGTTTTCTGTTTTCTTTTTTCTATTTTATTTTTTATTTTTCTCTTTTCATTTCTCATTTTCTTTTTTCTTTTCTCTATTTCTTTTATTTTTCAATTTTTTCTTTTCTATTTGCTATTTTCTTTTTCTTTTTTCTTTTCTCTTTTTTATTTTTCTTTTTTTATTTCACTTTTTTCATTTATTTTCTATTTTCTTTTTTCTATTTTTCTTTTTCTTTTTCTTTTTTCTGTTTTATTTTTTATTTTTCTTTCTGTTTTTCTTTTTTCTAGTCTATTTTTTCTTTTCTATTTTCTATTTTCTATTTTCTATTTTTTCTTTTTTCTGTTTTTCTTATTCTTCTTTTCTTTGTTCTTACTCCAACAGCAACAACAACGTGCAAAAAGAACTAATATATAACTCAAGAAAAACCTTTTTTTTTCTTTCTATTTTTAAAAAAAACTAAAAACATTTTTTCTTTCTCTCTTTCTTCTTCTTTTTCTTTCTCTTCTTCTTGGTTAGTTGTTCTTCTTCGACTCACGAGGACGCTTGCCCAGGGCATCGGGCACCTGCACTCGGAAGGTGCAGAACACCCCAAAGAACAGGATGGAGAGCAAGAGGACGGCGGTGATGAGGCCCTCCCAAACGGAGGCGGGCCAGTAGTCCATGTCGCTGTAGGGGCTCTCCTCCAGTTCTTCCTCCTCTCCCTCGGTCTCTGCGCGAGAGGGATAGCTTGTGCTCTGTTTTCATTTTGAGTTGAGCAAAGGAAGAAAGACCAAAGACAAAGAGAAAAGAAGGAGTGAAGGAGGGAGAACAGAAAGATAAAAGGTAAATGAGAGAGAGAGAGAGAGAGAGAGACGAAAGTAACGCTAGAGTACCTGAACAGGAGGGACAATAGGGTTCTCAGCGCTGAAGACGGAGAGATAGTTGCCGGAAGAAGCCTCCTTCACCAAACCATTCAACTCACCCACAAATGAAACAGCTACGTTTTCGCAAGAGAGAAAGAAATTAGATACGAACAAAGAAAGAAGAGAGTGAATGAGAGAAAACGAGAAACAAGAGCATAAAGATAGAAAGCAAAAGAAAGAAAGCAAGAAAAATATAGAAGTACTAGGTAGAGACGCACATTCATCGTGGAGGAAGACGAGGAGGAGATCGGTACGTCCATTGGAGAAGAGGGCTGTGTGTTGCCTCAAATAGTTCTGTTTATTTGGTGAACAAAATTCGATTATGAAGAAAAAGTTCGTTAAAAAAACGAGATAAAAAAGATAAAAAAAAAGAACAAAGGCAGCCAGGAAGAAAGAAAGAAAGAAAGAAAGAAAGAAAGAAAGAAAGAAAGAAAGAAAGAAAGAAAGAAAGAAAGAAAGAAAGAAAGAAAGAAAGAAGAAAGAAGAAAGAAGAAAGAAAGAAAGAAAGAAAGAAACGACAAGAAAAGAAACGACAAGAAAGAAAGAAAGAAAGAAAGAAAGAAAGAAAGAAAGAAAGCAAGAAAGAAAGAAAGAAACGACAAGAAAGAAAGAAAGAAACGACAAAAAGAAAGAAAAGACAAGAAAGAAAGAAAGAAAGAAAGAAACGACAAGAAAGAAAGAAACGACAAGAAAGAAAGAAAGAAAGAAAGAAAGAAACGACAAGAAAGAAAGAAAGAAAGAAAGAAACGACAAGAAAGAAAGAAAGAAAGAAAGAAACGACAAGAAAGAAAGAAAGAAAGAAAGAAACGACAAGAAAGAAAGAAAGAAAGAAAGAAAGAAAGAAACGACAAGAAAGAAAGAAAGAAAGAAACGACAAGAAAGAAAGAAAGAAAGAAAGAAAGAAAGAAAGAAAGAAAGAAAGAAAGAAAGAAATAAAAACTAGCAGAGCGCATACCAAAGACTCCTCCAACTTTATGTAAGTGACATCCTTCAGCTTATCGTTGCCTTTGGTTTTTTGTTGTTAGTTACTTGGTACAAAAATAATGAAGAAGAAAGGAAACGAAGAAAACAGAAAAAGAAGAAAGGAAACGAAGAAAACAGAAAAAAAAGAAAGCAAAGAAGAAAACAGAAAAAAAAGAAAGGACAATAACCTTCTTCCAAACCAGCCACAACAACAGAAGCGGCGGAGGGCAGTTTAGAGAGAAGAAGGCTGCTCAACGAGGAAGAGGTGGAGGTATGATAAGTGTACGGAGCAATGACAGAAGAGGCAGCTCCTTCCAACAAAGACTGTATTTACAAAAGAAAAAAAGATAAAAAGTAAGAACGTATTAATATATAAGAGCAAGAAAGTGGAGGGAGGAAGTAGAAGACAGTAACGAGAAGAGAAAGAATGGAGCCAATAAGAGATGACAAAGAAGAAGTAAGAGCGAGAAGAGACCCTAAGAGGAGAGTAGGCAGAGTGAGAGAGTTGAGGCTTGGTCTGGAGGAACACGGTAACGAGCTCGGGTTGCTGAGCGCTGTTGGCCACATAACCACTCAAGGGATTCTGTTTAAAGGAGGTGGCGTTTCATGAGTATGAAGGAAAAACATGTAGAGAGTGACCGAGGAGAGAAGAGACACCCAAAGAACGAGAATAGCCACAGTGTAAGGGCGTAGAGAGGAGAGGAGAAACGCGAAGAGAAGCAGTGAAGAGAAAACAAGAGCGAGAGAGAGCGAGAGAGGAGAGAGAGAGAGAGAGAGAGAGATGCGGAGGAGGAGTGGAGGAAAGAGGGAGAGAGAGAAGAGAGAGAGAGAGGGAAGCGTACCGATTCAGAAAGTAGAGCAGGTTCAGCCCGCAAAACGGCGGAGATGAGCGCGGCCAAGTTTTGAGTGTTCACAGAGTCAACACATTCCACACCATCTCCATTGAAATAACTTTTTTTTTGGTTTTAAAAATAAATAAAATAAAATAAAATCGATTAATCAAAAAAAAAGTAGTAAAATAAATCAAAAATCAAAGATGAAAGAAAGTGAAGATAGGCAGAAAGAAGACAAAAGAGAAAGGTGAAAGGAAGCAAGGTACGTGTGACCAGCCCAAAGGAAAGAAGGAGAAGGAAGAGGAGGGAAAACGGAGCCGCAGGTCGCAACGGACACGAACAGCGCGGCAAGCAGCAGCGTGGACGCCGCGAGGATCGTCGTGGTGCCTCGTGTCATCGTTGTGCCAAATCAAAATAAAAAAATAAATATACTGTTACTTCTGGAAAGCAGGAAGGAAAAGGGGTGTTGAAGTGGGATGGGATTGGGTGTTCCTTCAATCTCTCTCTCTCTCTCTCCTGTTTTTTTGGGGCGCAAGCAAAAATAAGGAGAAAAGTCTTTTCACCTTTTCTTCGTCTCTCCTGTCCTCTCTCCTATCCTCTCTCCTTTCCTCTCTCACGTCATCGCTCGCATCTGTTATATGTCTGCTAAGCTGTGCCCTCCTGTCTTCTCTCATGTCCTCTCTCACGTCATCGCTCGCGTCTGTTGCTTGTCTCCTCTGCTGTGCTCTCCTAACCTCTCTCCTGTCCTTACCTCGCATGCCCTCACTCCTTGCTCCGGGTCGGGGCTCGTGTCCTGGATCGTGTCTAGTGATTCAATGACGACACGAATTTTATTAAGATATTGTCGACTTACCTATCCGTGTCGTCGTGGTTTTCAGACAAAGGCATCACAGACTTGCCGAAGCATTTATCGATACACGCCGCCGCTTTGCTCCCCTGTGGAGGTTGCGTTCATAGGCACCTGCTTCAGGTGTACGTTTCCTTGGGTCGGCCTACATCCACTGGCAATGCAGTCAAGTGCACGCACTCTTCCTCCGATGTGATCATCACTTCCTTTGGATTCTTCTCTCCATCTCTGTCTTCTTCCATCTCCACACTCGCTTCCTTCCCCTTCGCTTCTTTCTGCAAAGGTGAGCGGTCAAATGCTTGATAGAGAGTTACTCCAACGAGGAGAACGGCCAATGCTCCATAGTTGTATGGAGAGATGGATTCCGTCTCCTCCTCTCCCATGATGAACTTGAGTGCGAAGGCAAACTCGGTGAGCGGCAGGGTCAAAGTGGAAACGATGAAGAGAAAGGTGGCGTTGCCGTATTTGACCACTCCCAGCTGGGCAAAGTTGGTGAGAATGCCAGCGATGATGAAGAGTAGCATTGGTAGCCATGCCCTGTCGCAATGACACTCTGATATTCACATTGCAGAGGAGTATGAGAAGGAAGCAACAAAGAAAGAGAAAGAAAGAGACTAAAGAGAGAAAAGAGAGGATGAACGCGGAAACGTGCAGAATAAAGAATCCTAACCGGGACAGTGCGAATGTTCCACCGCTCCGTGGAAGAGACATTTCAAGGCCGCCGTTTGATGTCTGTTCATGTGTTAGCCGAGGCGGTTTTTAAAGAGAAGAACTACAAAGCGAGATATACAAACTCAACAAAGTTGTTGAAGGTGCTGCTGCCGAACCCGGGAATGCAGTCCACCGCAAACGTCATGAAGACGGCCACGAGTTGGTAGAAGCATATCCATGCCAACATGAAGGCCATGTGTATGGGCTGTATGTTTGTTCCGCATCCGTGTTTTAGGTCATCGTAGAAGCAGTGCAGACAAATATAGAAGGAAGAAACAAAGAAAAGCATACCGCATCCACAAAGACTTTCTCTTGGTACACCGTGGCGATGGTCAACGGCAGAGAACCAAACAGGAAACAAAAGTTCCACCCCACGTTTCCGGTGTCTCTGTTCCCAGTTCCAAAGAATGAGGGACAGAGAGCAATGAAGAGACCCGCCATGATGAGCACCATCGCTCCCACTTGCTTCCATGCATATCTGGACTTGAGCAACAAGAAAGAGCACCCCATCGCCATCGGTACCGTCACCACTCTCTGCGCCATGGAGAAGCAATGGATAAAGATCTCAGCAAGAGAAGAGAGAAGAAAAAAGCAAAGAGGCAAGTGAGAAAAATCAAACGGGTCCGAGCAAGGCTTGCATGACGCCAGGCACGTGCGGGTTGGAGAAGACCAGGCATATGCCGGACAAGGTGGACAATGCCCCAATGATCATGAACTGAGCCAGAAGATGAAGTAGGGAAAGTCGGGCATGGCTGTGCCCACTTGCTTCAAGCACACCTCCTGCGCCATGCTGGTGAGGATGGAAGCCGCCACCCAGAGGAGGATGTATTTGTGCTTGTTCGCTGCTGACAGGACTCTTCGCCACCGACCTGTTTTTGGGGGCCGTTCTTCTTCTCCCGCTGTGGTCGCTTGTATAGGGGAAGAGGAGAAGGGGAGAGAGGAAGGAGAAGAGAGGAGCAGGGGGGAGTAGGCCTCGTCGGTGCCGGAGGCATCGCTATCGTCGATAAGGCTGCCCCAGGCAGGTGGCCTGAGCTGGTACCGGTTGCGTTTCCGTTCCGTCATTTAATAATTATCCCTCTGGGAGTAGGCCGTGTGTGCCGGAAGAAGGAGAAGGAGAAGGAAAGGGGAGAAAGCAGTTTCATGAAGTGAAAGCAAACTTGGCAGTCTCTTAATTCCACGCTTGAGAAAACGTGAACTCTTTTTCCCGCTTAGCGTGAACATAGAAAAACACTCTACTCGGCCTTTTACCTTGTGCGAGTGGGAAGGTTATTTTGAGAGGGAGGAAAGCAAGCGGTGGGAAACAAACAAGCCAAGAAAACATGCGGCATATACCACAAGTCGGCCCTGCAACACAAGGACTGTGTTGCCTTTTTGTTAAATACTAAAACAAACACATTCTCTCTCTCTCTCTCTCTCTCTCTCTCTAAATGGTCCAATAATTCGTTGGGTCCACCGAAGAAGAGGCACCATCACCTCCTGACGAAGACGCATTACCGCCATCATTCATAACAATCGTCCACGCTTTGCTTGCCCCTTGTCGTGGTTGCATCGCTCTCCGCTTTGGCTGCTTCACATACACCTTTCCATGGGCCAATCCATACCCTGGCACCGCCGTCAAGGACACATACGCTCTTTCTTTGCTGATCGTCACTTTCTTCTTCTCATTCTTCTCTTCATCTTCTTCTTCCATCACGATAATCGACTCCTTCTCTGCCACTTCTTTCTGCAAAGCCGAACGGTCAAACACTCGATAGAGAATCACTCCAACGAGGAGAACGGCCAATGCTCCATAGTTGTATGGAGAGATGGATTCCGTCTCTTGCCTTCGCACTCAAGTTCATCATGGGAGTATAATGATCCCCATGCCAGCATGTAAGCCATGTGGATCGGCTGTGTTTCGTGCTCGCGTGTTAGGAACGCAAGGGAAAAAGAAGGAAGAAAAGGAAAAGCATACCACATCCTCAAAGACTTTCTCTTGGTACACCGTGGCGATGGTCAACGGCAGAGAACCAAACAGGAAACAAAAGTTCCACCCCACGTTTCCTGTGTCTTTGTGTCCCGTTCCAAAGAAAGAAGGGCAGAGAGCAATGAAGAGGCTCGCCATGATGAGCACCACCGCTCCCACTTGCTTCCATGCATATCTGGACTTGAGCAACAAGAAAGAGCACCCCATCGCCATCGGTATCGTCACAACGGTCTGAAAGACGGAGAAGACAGCAGAAAAGACATGAAAAATGAGAGAATGAACGTGCAGAGAGAAGTGAGAAAAAGAGAACGAGAGAACGAGAGATACTAACGGGTCCGAGCAAGGCTTGCATGACGCCAGGCACGTGTGAGTTGGAGAAGAGCATGAATATGCCTTTCAAAGTGGTCAACGTGCCGATGATCATAAACTTGTACTGCGGTATGCTCCTGTTGAAACGAAACCAGCAGAGAAAGAAAGGAAGAAACGTTGGTTAACCGTTGAAAGGAGAATACTTAAATAAAAAACAACACAACCAACCACATGCTCCGCGGAATGCCTCCCATCAGCCAAACCACAAACAAGAAGGCATAGAACGCTATCACGAAGAAGATGGTGGTGAGCCAGAAGATGAAGTAGGGAAAGTCGGGCATGGCCGTGCCCACTTGCTTCAAGTACACCCCTTGCGCCACGCCGGTGACGATGGAGGCCACCACCCAGAGGAGGATGTATTTGTGCTTGTTGGCCGCGGAAAGGACTCTTCGCCACCACCCTCTGTTCGTTCGCCGTTCTTCTTCCTGTGAGGAGGGGAACGGAAGAGAGGAAGGAGAGGAGAGGAGCAGAGGGGAGGTCTCGCTGCCGCCGGCGGCATCGTCATCGGCGTTCGGGCTGCCCCAGGCGGGTGGCGTGTACTCGATATCTGTAGCGTTTCTGCTCAGCCATTTTGCTTCTCTCAAAGTTTGTTCTTGCAACAGACAGAAAGAAAGAAGGAAGAAAGAAAGAAGAGATCATGAACGGTGGGGAGTCTTTCTTTCAATCTTTTCTTACCACTTTTCCCTCACGAAACGGCGTTTCCCTTTTCTTTTTCTCTCTTCGTGCATGCAGAACATTGCCAGAGAATTGGAGGGGGAGTGTTGTCCAGCAGAATAACCGACATGAATACGAAACAACTGGACACAATTCTGATTCCTTCAAGTGACTACCACCAGATCTTGTTAATCAAAAAATCACCCAACGAACAATCAAAAATTAGTCGACATAATATATAGTGATCTACAATGTCGACATTGACTGATATTGACTGTATATTATATGTATTATGGTAATATAATGTCTGATAATATTGGTAATGTCTACAAAAAAGCATTTTTCTCTCTCAAGAAAGAACAACAGGGATGTAGTAGGTGAGATACAGGTCCTCCAGCAAGACGTGCAACACCACGGCCTTGTCCACCACGAGACAGAGGATGACGTTGGTCGGTCCCACCTGATAGCTGTACAAGAACCGAGCAAACTTCTTGATGTCCACTTTGACCTCTGCCGACTTGCTGGGGTCGTGTCGTGGCGGACTCCGTCCCTCTGTTTTAAACCACAAACAACAGACAAACACATCAACACCAATCGATACAAAAACATAAACGAAGAAAAGAAGCGCAAAGCAGAAAGCAAAGCAAAGCAAAGCGAAGAAACAAACCGATTTGAGGATGTTCGAGTTGGCGGTAAAACGTGGCGATGGAGACTAACTCCGTTTCCACTTTGAGGGTGAGATCGCCGGCCATGTTGGCTGTGATGATGAGATAGTCGTGAATGTTTTTCATGCGATCGATTACGCTTCGCATCAACTTGAGTGGAGGTAACATGATATAAACCTGTTTGTTTTTGTTGTTGTTGTGAAAAAAAGGAATAAGTAAAGAAGGAAGAGAAGCAAGAAAGGAGGAAAAAACGGGTACTTCAGGGTCTGGTAGATAGGGTTCGATGAATTGTTGGAGTTGAGCGGCTGTGAGGAGTTTAACTGGAATGTCTTGCACGACCGACATCATTTGCTGTTGGCTCTGTATCTTTACTGCGATGCAGAGGGTGGGTTGGCCATCAAACTTGGCGAGCTTGAGGGTGATATCGCTGGCCAGCTGCCCCGACTTTAAGCCCCTGAGCAGGTTGTCAAGGCTCAGCTCAAAGGCTATCTCGTTCTGGTTCTTGCTCTCTATTCTGTACTCATCGAATAACGAAGACTTTTGGTTTTATGGTTGCTGCGAGTGAGTTGGAAAGAAACAACAGAGAGAGAGAGAGAGAGAAAGAAAGAAACGACAAGAGAGAGAGAGAGAGAGAAAGAAAGAAAGAAAGAAACGACAAGAAACGAAAACAAATCAATCAAAGGATGTGCAAATGACGTACAGAATTGATGCCGGACCAAACTTGCACGCCGTCCGTGATGTCTGAAGTAAGGATGAACTCCACTTTCTTCGGCGTTAGATGGACCACACACGACTTTCCAATCTTGTCGATCGTTTGAACCAATTCTTTTTTGTTATCGTTGAAATGAAAAAAAACAGCATCAGCGATTATTGTGTAGCAAGGATTACAAGCAAAAGGAACTGGAAAAACCAAAATTAAAAAAAAGAGAGAGATCTTTACTTATGAAAAGGTTCACGTTGGTTAACTTGGCCATAAACCTCATTTTATTTTATTTTTTTTGATGTGATTCGCTGGTTGAAGATTTCCAATCGCAAAATTTTTTTCTTTCTCTTTTTTTTGCTACTTTTTTTTAATAATTTTTCTTGGAATTCCAAATTTTTATTAGAATAGTTTCCGAAAGCTTTTTTAAATCCGTGACGACATGATAATTGTGTCGCTTCATCCTTGAACGGAAAATAACAAAAAAAGACCCCAAGAAAAGACCTTTTATTGCAAGCATAGACTCCACGCTGTCGCATGTTTTGGACGTTGTTCGGTGTGGTGCAGCTGCTCGCGTGGCTGGTGGTTGCCTCGCAGCTCATTAACATCTCAAAGTCGGTGGCTGAGCTTGAGGTGAAGCACAATGAACTCGTGGCTCGACTCGTGGGGAGGAGGCACCGTAAAAGGAGCGATCGGCCTGACCAAGTTGCTTCATCTGCTTCCTCTTCTACCGCTAGCTTGGAAGAAGCGCTACAGAGTGTGAAAGGAGGCAGCGGTGTACAACAGGAGCCTGCCGCTGACTGCAACGGCTCTCCCAATGTGCTGGTTGCCGAGGTGAAAGGAAACGAAGCAAAAGAGGCTGCCAGGGAAATAGAAAGAGTAGCAGAGGAAGAAGTAGAAGAAGAGGAAGAAGAAGAGTCTATCATAGAAGAAGACACTGAAGCAGAGATCATCAACGCGGAAGATGATGAGGAAGAAGATGAGGAAGCAGCCGAGTTCGAGGAACAAAAAGAAGAAGGAGAGGAGGAGCAACCACCTACACAACAATTGCCAAAAGGTCCAGATGCGCATCGTGCAATGCATTACAGCCCGCCAACAAAAAGAGGAGATGAGGCTAGTATTCCAGAAGCAAGAGCAAGAGCTGGTTCCTTCCCATACAAAGTAGAATCCTCAAACAACAACCAGTTATCCTCCATCGTATCTTCTCTGTCGTCTTCGGTTGCCGCCGTGCTTCCTTCCTTCCTTTCTTCAGCTTCGGCTTCCGCGGCTTCACAGGAAAGAAGGAGGAGAGCCGCCCCAAGAAAGCTCTCCTCAAGCTGGTACAGCAGGCTGAACGTGCCCTTGCCAAACGTCTTGCGATCGGATAAACGCTGGAGAGCTCTTTGCGAGCTGTTTCGTGTGGAGAAGTATCAGGCCAAAGCTATGCGACTGTTATGCGAGGTTAGCTCTCCTCTCTCGCTTTCTCTCTCTTACGCTCACGTTAACGTGAATACCTCATGCACAGCAAATAAGAACCCCTCTTGCCGAACTCGTCGGAACTAAAGAGGAGATACTCACCAATGAAGATATAGCGCTCATCTTTGGCAACGTAGAAGCGCTCATGAGCCACGAGAGGAGTTTGCTCACCGCTCTGCAGCAAAGGTTGACAGTCGATTGGCCCAAGCAACACGCTTCCGAGAGGGCGCTTGCTGACCTTTTCGACGTGGTAAGTACATTCTTCGTTCCTATTAGTTTGCTTATGTAGTTGGTTTCTCTTTCTTCTTACCCCTTGTTTTGTTGTTTCAAGGGTGAGTACCTGAAGGAGTACAAGAAGTACGTGTCCAACCATCCAAGCGCAGCCATTCACCTGGAGCACTGTCTCAACAACCGACCTCGACTCGTTCCCTTCCTGCTAAGCGTTTGTTCTCCTCTTCCTTTTGGTTCTGTCTTATCCCCTTTCCCTCTTCCTCCCTCTGACCAGCTTCCGTCTTGGCCGTCACATGGCTTCAACAGAAGGTAAGCCTTCCCGAGATGAGCCACGGCCTCTTCCTGGAAGACCTCCTCCGCGTGCCCATTCAACGCCCTCCCTGCGCCCTCTTCCTTCTCACCAAAGTGAAGAACGACACCCCGGAACCGCCCTCTTCATCCTCATCTGCGGCTTCCTCTCCGTCCTCTCCCTCATCCAGTTCCTCCGAACGTTACGCTCTGGAGCAGGTTCTCTCCGCCTATGCTTCCGCCTTGAAGGAGCTGGCGTCGGTGTGCCCTACCATCGGTGACACCGAGCAGGTGTTGAGGATCCAACAAAGGATCGACTGTGAAAAACTTGGCGTACGTTTCGTTCTCTTTCCTTCTCTCCTCTTCTCTTGCTTTCGTACCCTTTCGGTAGGCTGTGACACGTTTGTGCGCAAACGCAGCAACTGGTGCTGCCATGGAGATGGTACGTGGGCGGGTCCAAAGCGCACGAGCTGAAGATTGAAAAGTTTGTTGGCTTGATGCGGTCTCGTTTGTTTTTTTTATTTTCGTACGTCTTCCTTCCTTTCTTGTTGTTCTGTTCTTCTTCTTGTTCTTCTTCTTGTTCTTTCTCTTGTTCTTCTTCTTCTTCTTCTTCTTCTTCTTCTTCTTCTTCTTCTCCCTCTTCTTCTTCTTCTTCTTCTTCTTCTTCTTCTTCTTCTTCTTCTTCTTCTCTTCTTCTTCTTCTTCTTCTTCTTCTTCTTGTTCTTCTTGTTCTTCTTGTTCTTCTTCTTCTTCTTCTTCCTTACGGTTTTAAACAACACACAAAGGGACGTATTGCTGGTGGTAAAGAGAAGAAAGCACAACGCCAAGAAGCTGGAATGGAGGCACACCATTCCCCTCATCAACCTCCGTGTCGAGAGCTTACCTGGTTCGAATTCTTGTTCTTCTTCGTCTTCTCTCTCTCTCTCTCTCTCTCTCTCTCTCACTTCTCTCGCTCTCGCTCACTTCTCGGAAGGCAAGCATGAGTTTCGGCTGGTGGTGAAGGAGGTGAGGATCAAGGTGACGGCCGCCAACGAGCAGGCCAAGCGCAGGTGGGTCAGCCTCCTCAAGGAGCTCAGCCGGAAGGAGCGCAAGCGCCATGCCGCCTACCGTCGGCGCCTCCTTATGCATCGCTACCAACAACAGAAGGAGGGACAAGCCTCCTCTTATGCTTCTTCAACAAAAGTGAAGAGAGTGAAGCAGGACGAAGCAACAGCAGAAGGAGGAGAAGGAGGTGGAGCGGAAGAGGAAGGAGAGAAGGAAACGGAAGAGGGACGACCAGGCAGAAGCGACGACAGCGGGCGGTTGCAACGCCGAAGAAGCGTTTCGTTGGAGGGCAGAGGCATAAGAAGGAGACAGAGGCGAAGCAACTCCTTGAAAGAGAGAGAGGAAGAAGCTGCGGCAGAGGGGATGGAGGAGACCGAGAGAGAAAAGGGGCGGAGGATTGCCGGAGAAGAACAGCAACAACCAGGTAAAAGGGAAGCGAATGCAGAAGAAGAAGAAGAAGAAGAACAACTTTCTCCGCTTCGTTCCGTGTCTGCTTCTTCCTCGTCGGTATCGACGAACGCTGCCGAGAAGATGTGGAAGAGATACCGAAGAGAGAACTTGAAGAAAGGGCGATCGGCTTGGCTTCAAACGGCGCTCAACAGCGACAGCGGAACGTTGGCTGTCCCTTTGACCACCGCCACCACCACCGCAACTCCTTCTTCTTCAACTTCCTCTTCGTCTGCCCTCAACAAAGATTTGTTGTGAAGTGGTTTTTGGTTTTGAAAAATGTTTTGATTTTTTGAATGAACAAAACAACAACAAGTGGGCAAGTTCGATCGGTGGGTCTACCAGATGCCTTTGTGAACGCCAGGCAGTTTGCCGTATAGCGCATCCAAGCGGAGCTGATACCTGTGCATCTTGAAGAACTTGGAGACGGAGCGGGCGTTGTTGGTGATGACACAGCGGCGTCGAATCTCGGAGGGAGGGGTGTACTTGTGGGACTTTAGATTTTGGAGCTTGTAGTTGGCCAAGCGGCGCACCTGCAGGGGCAGACCTTCGTCCGTCACCATGGTTTTGTACTGGAGGCGCTTGATCTCCTGCTTGAAGTAGTCCTGCAGCTGTTTGCTGTGCTTGCGGAACAGGTACAGCCTCTTCATCTTCTGAGCGCTTCTTTCTTGGCAATTGGTGGCACACCAGTTCGACACCCAAGGATGCCATTCCTTTTTTTTGGCAAGCCAGTATTGCCACCAGTTCGACACCCAAGGAAGCCATTCTTTTTTTTGTTGCTGTATTACCACCAGTTCGACACCGAAGGCGGACATGTTCTTTTTTTCTTGTAATGCGTGTTTCACTGGCCGTCGGTTCGATACCGAAGGGAAAGCGTTTTTTTTTGAGAAGAAAATCCGGCCGCCGGTTCGACACCGATGGCAGGAGAGGTAATGTTTTTTTTTTGTTCTTTACAGAAAATAGGATGCATCTTGCGAGCCACCACCGGCATCATCATCAAGGAGAGGGGCGTAGAGCTCCTCTACAGAAAAGTTGACGGCACCCAACGAAGCGGAGAACATCCGTGCCTTTCGGATCCGCCACGCAATTCCGCCAGAGACGACCGCAACGACCATGCACACAGCCACACCGATGCTGACCGACACGGCCACCACCAGCTTCACGTTCGTTCCCTCGTCTTCTTCACTTCTTGTGTCCACCAAGACCTGCACGTCGAGATCGTAAAACATGTGCCTTCCAACGGGCAGTCGGATGAGCAGCCATTGTTGTTGCGCTTCATCTTCATTGCTCGCCTCTTCTTCTTCCACTCTGGCAAATGCTGGTTGTTCTTTGCCATCCACCATACACACTTGCAGCAAGTTGAGGATGACTTGGGTGTGGTTGGTCCGCCACATCCCTTTGGTTGCGGTTTCTTCTGCCAAGTTCACGGCAGCTGGATGATGTGGGTTCAAAGCGCCATCGGAACTGTTCATACTGACTTTTAACTCCAGCCATCTTACCTCTCCTGTTGTGGAGGAACCAGATCCAGTAGAGGCGGAGGAGGAGGAAGAAGAAGAAAAAGAGGAAGAGGAAGAGGAAGAGGAAGAGGAAGAGGAAGAGGAAGAGGAAGAGGAAGAGGAAGAGGAAGAGGAAGAGGAAGAGGAAGAGGAAGAGGAAGAGGAAGAGGAAGAGGAAGAGGAACAGGAAGAGGAAGAAGAGGAAGAAGAGGAAGAAGAGGAAGCTGATGATGACAATGAAGAAGAAGTAGAGGGGGATGATGAAACAGAAGAATATGACGGAGACGAAGGATTGGGGGATGGTAGCCAGCCTAACAGGCTCACGCTCCATTTGTTGAACCCAGCACCCACCTTGAACGTTGTGTTGCCTACATGAAACTCCCTCTCTTCTTCCACCACTGTGAATGTCCATTCCACCCTCTTCCTTCCATCTCCTTCTTCGTCATCCAGCGCCACCACAAACTGAATGGTTCTCTCGTCCAAGAAAGTAGAGGCATATCCCGAAGGAGGAAAGGTCATGCTTCTTACCACGTTGCTATTTTCATCCAGCTCCTTGACGGAATGAAAGGCAAAGTTAAGGCGGAGGTGTTCTTGCGGTTGAGAGCCCTGCTTGGGAACGAGTTGAAGATTTGGGGTGTTGTCTGGGAACTGGCTAGCGGTACTGCCGGTATCAGGGTCGATGGCGGTCTTGGCTCCATCGTCATCCAAGACAGCAGACCAGGAGACCAGAGGAAAGTCGTTGGGCGTGCTGCTTTGACATCCTATCTCCATTTTGGTGGATAGCAAAGGGTCTGGAGAGGTGAGGGAGTAGTTGAAGGAGGTCCAAGAAGAGGTGGACAGGTCGCCCACTTGGCAGAGAACATGTTTGGTGGCTAAAGCGGCCTCCAACACTACGCACGCTTGTTTTGGCAAAGAGGTGGTGAAGCTGACGTCCGCAAGAGAGGAATCGTCGTTCTGGCTGGTGAAGTTGAAGAAGCAACTGACCTGGCGAGCCCACGAAGGTCCTCCACTCTTCATCGCCACTTCAAAGTTCTTTTGTGTTGCAACGATTAACACCAAAACATAAACCGAGCAGATAAACAAAACAAACGAAACAGCAAAAGCAAAAGAAAGAGAACTCCGACAGGAACAAAGAGGAGAGCAAGGAACAAAGAACAAGAACATTAAAAACCAAACCTTGGTTTGGACGGTGGAAGTATTCAGCAATTGCACTTTCATCAACACGTTTTTGCTGAATGTCATTGCATTCAACGTTCCCGTTACTATTGGCAGCCCCTGTTTAAGCTCGTCCTTGACTTCCACAGAGAAGCTCGTAGCCGACACCGAAGAGTTCGCGTCCAAACGGACCTGGATGTCGTTTTCTAAAACTTCGCCTGGCGCAACGTCCACCAAGCAACTCAGCTCCACATTCTCCTCCCGCAGAGGTGGCTGACAATAGTTTTGAGTGAAGGAGTTTGGCGTGACGGTGAGGTTGAGAGGAAACAGCCAAGTCATGGAGGAAGACAGGCTCGTTGAAAGGCCTGAGTTGGACAGCGCAAACCTAATGGTAGTTGCATTACCTGCTACAACAGGTATTGGATTCCCTATATGATAGTTTGTGAACTCATGAAGGAGGAGGAGAAGAAGAAGAAGAAGAAGAAGAAGAAGAAGAAGAAGAAGAAGAAGGAAGAAGAAGAACAAGAAGAACAAGAACGAAGAACAAGAACAACAAGTAGAAGAAGAGGAATAAGAACAAGAAGAACAAGAGTATCATGAAGAAACTATCACAAAGTACAAAGAACAGACAACAAAATAAACGACAATACTTACGTTTCAACGCGAAGTCAAGTTGAACTTCTGGAGACGGTTGGGAGGTCTCTGGAATGGGAGGAGTGTAACGAACGAGCTCATCGCCTGCCGTGTTGTTGCATGTGGGAACCGCAGCCACGACCACTTCTCTCAGCGCCGGGTCCGCTGGGAGTGTCCGAAACGAAAAGCTTTCTGCAGGCCGGAGCGATGGCACGTCGAGAAGTTAACTCACCATAAGAGAGTTGAAAGAAAGAAGAAAGAAAGAAAGAAAGAAACGACAACGGGTGAACGAAAGAATACCATGAGTGGTGGGCGGCAAGCTAAGGAACGAACAACGAAGGAGGCCGCTTGGCTCATCATCTCCACAGGTCGAAGGGAGAGCGTCACGATCCACGATAACCGACGGAGCAAAATACACCAGACAAAAGCCATCACGAACCGCAGAAGGTCCCGTGTTGAGAACGTCGAAAGAGAAGGAGAGAGGCGTGGCTTGGCCTGGAACATAGGACCGAGGCAGATCGGAGGTAAAGTTTGCGGTGAGGCTGAACCTTGGCTTGAGGGTGATGTCCAAAGAGTAGGTGCTGGTGCTCTCATGCTCCTTGTCACCCATGCCAAGGGAGTAATGGAGAGGTTCGGTGGGTTGGGCTGCAGTTGGAGGAGGTTCGTAGGTTATTTGAGCGATGACAGGAGCGGACGCGGTGCCCTCCATAATGCAACGGTTCCTTTGGGACCTGCAGTCGGCACTTGTGCCAGCAGGAAGGTCTGAGACGGCGAGGCCTTGGTGGTGGAGAGTGATAGATGCAATAGATGAGCGATAGGCGAGATGGGAGAAAGCGAAAGAGAAACGACGAGGAGAGAAAGGGTTTAACACGCACCAGAGGTTGCCCACGCGTCGTATTGAGGGTGCGGTTGAAGCTCAAGCACGCAGGGCGGGTCCGCCTCTGTAATGTTTACGGCCAGGCTCAGCACGAAGGGGTTCCCAGGGGCCGGCTTCTCCGGCAGCGTGGACCAAGCGTGGGGAGCACACAGCCAACCATCTGCACCTGAAAAGCTGCCGCACGACCAGAGGAGGAGGAGGAGCACCGTTGCCACAACAAACCAACGCGTTGGTCGCTTGCGCATTGGCACGTACTGTTCGTTATCGTTTGTTTTGTTCTAATATGGTTGGCCGGAAGCAAAGTGTGAACTTCACAATCATTTATGTGCTTTATCGGCGAGAGCGAGGACTCTCTCTCTCTCTCTCTCTCTCTCTCTCGCTGCAACTGGAGAGATAGTGACAAGAAGATATCAGACATTTCTTTCCTTACTATACACCAAACAACAACAAGGAGAAAGAGAGAGAACAGAAAAAGCGACATTCAATGCGTTGTGTTGGTTCAATACTCGTCGTGGGCCTCCAAAAGAGGAGCATACTCTGCTCCTTCCATCGAAAAGTCCTCACCCGAGAAGTTGACGGCGCCCATGGAGGCCGAGATCTCGCTCACCTTTCTTCGCCGCCAGACCACGGCGCCGGAGAGCACGGAGACCACCGCACAGAGCGCCACCCCCACGCTCACCGACACCGCCACCACCAGCTTCACATTCACCCCGCTCTCCCTCTCTCCTCCTCCCGTGGCATCCACCAAGACTTGCACGTCCGGGTCGTAAAACATCTCTTGGCCCAGGGGCATTCGGATCACCATCCATTGTTCTCCTTCTCCTCCTCCTTCCTCCTCCACGCTGGCAAATGCTGCTCTTTCTCGGCCATCCACCAAGCACACCTGCAACAGGCCCACCGTGACTTGGGTGTGGTTGCTCTTCCACACTCCTCTCGTTCGGGTCCCGCCTCCGCCTTGCAAGAGGGAGTGGTTGAGGTGTTGGAGTGTCAACCCACCATCCAAACTCTTCATGCTCACCTTCATCTCCAACCATTTCCCCATCTTCTCCTCTTTCTTTTCTTCCCCTCTCCTTCTCCAATGTTCTGCAGAAGAAGAGAATGAAGAAGAAGGAGGAGAAGAAGAGGAAGTGAGGTTGGATGGAGGCCATCCAGAGAGCATCACGCTCCATTTGGTGAACCCAGCACCCACCTTGAATGTCCTGTTCCCCACATGAAACTCCTTCTCCTCCTCCACCACCGTGAATCTCCATTCCACTCCCTTTCTCCCTTCCTCCTTCTTTTCATCTTCCTCCACCTCCCACAGGAAGGCAATGGTCCTCTCATCCAAGAAAGAGGAGTGGTAGCCAGAAGAAGGGAAGCTCATCTTCCTCACCTCCTCCCCTTTCTCGTCCAACTCCCGAATGGAGTGAAACACAAAGTCCAAGCGGAGATGTTCTTGAGGGGCAGCGCCTTGCTTGGGGACCAGTTGGAGGTTTGGGGTGTTGTCTGGGAACTGGCTGGCTGTCTCTCCCGCACCTGGATCGATGCTGGGTTTTGCTCCACCATCACCCAAGACAGCAGACCAAGAGATCAGAGGGAAGTGGTTGGGTGTGCTGCTTCGGCATCCGATCTCCACCTTGGTTGCTGCCAAGGGTTGCTTGGAGGAGAGGGCGAAGCGGAAGGATGTCCAAGTGCTGGTGGACAGGTCCCCCACTTGGCAGAGCACGTGCTTGGATGCGATGGTGTCTGTTAGGATGAGGCATGCTTGTTTTGGCAAAGAAGTGGAGAACGTGGTTTCGGCTAGGGAGGAGTCATCGTGCAGGATAGTGAAGTTGAAGAAGCAGCCCACTTGGCGAGCCCAAGAAGGTCCTCCACTCTTGGCCTCCACCGAGAAAGCGTAGTCGTTGTTGTGTTCCTTCAAAACGGTATTCATGAATCAGGGAAAGAAGGAACGAGAGTAATAACCGAAAGAAAATCGGGCTTACCCTTTGAGTGGACATGTTGGAAGGAGAGAGCCATTGAGTTTTAAGCAACACGTCGTTGCTGAAAGGAGTCACTTGCAACTGGCCTGTTGTTTTGGGCAGCTCCTTCTCCAGCTCATCCTTGCAATCCACCCAGAAATCCATCACTTGAACAGCCAAAGAGGCGTCCGCAAGCACCAAAACTTGGCTTTTCACCACTTGGTTTGGCTTTACGTCCAACGTGCAGGAGAGTGAATTGAGAGAGTCATTGAGGCAACAATAGGATCGAGTGAAGGAATTGTGGATTATGGTGAGGTTTGGAGGGAAATGCCAGGTCATCGTTGTGGCGAGGCTGGTGGACTGGCCCGAGTTGGACAGGTTGAAACCGATCGCAGCCAGCTCGCCAGGCACGATGACGGAACCAGATTTATCTTTTGAGGTTTGTTGTTGGTTAGGTCGTTCGTGTTAGACTCAAAAACTATAAACAAAGTGAAATCCTACTGGTCAAAGAAAAGGCAAGGCGAATGTCTGGAGATGGCGCTGAGGTCAGAGGGTCGGGCGCAGAGTAATGGTCCAACTCATTGCCTGCTGCGTTGTTGCATGATGGTACCTCCACTTTTATCTTGTCTCGAGCAGAGGGACCCAAAGGAACCGTCCTAAAAGCAAAGCTTTCTGAAAAAGACAAAAACATCAAACGTTGTAAACAAAGAGAGCAGCAGCAGAAGGTGAAGAAGAGAGAGAGATAGAAAGAAGCATAAGAAGGAGAAGAAAGAGTCTGGCACACACCAATGGTAGCAGGCGGCAAATTATTGTTTTGAAAGTTGCAGCGAATGGTCCCGTTCGGGCCATCTCCGCAAGTAGGCGGCAAGGCTTCGCGATCCAACAGAGAGAGCGGTGCAACGGAGACCAAGCAATAGCCAGCTTTAACCAAAGAAGGGCCGCTGCTCGAAAGGTTGAAGGAAGGGTGAAATACAGTTTGTTGGCCAGGCACAAAAGCTGGTGGAAGCTTGGCGGTGAAGTTGGCCTTGAGGTTGAACCTCGGACCTATTTTGATGTCCAAAGCGTTGTACTGAGGGGTACCAAAGGCGGCAAGAGTGTACGTGAGAGGCGATGGCTGCACGGCTGAGAGAGGCGGGTTGAAGTGCTTCTGAGCATAGAAAACGCCCTCTCCGGCGGCTATGCAGCGGTTATCTTTGCACCTAACGCGAAAATTGGGTGGAGGTGTTGGTACAGAGAGTTCTGTGCAGAGAATGGGAACGCAAAGCAGCCTGTGAGTGAAGCGAAGAAACAAGTAAAGAAGATTCAAAAACAGAGAAAGAAAACCGAACCATCGGTGGCCCAGGCATCAAAATCAGGATGCGGTAGAAGCGTCAGAACGCAAAACAAGTCGTGAAAGGAACCCTTCCACACTTGGATCGCCAGGTTGAGAACGAAGGGCTCGCCCGGGGCCGGGTTTGTTGGCACCGTGGACCAAGAGTGTTGGCCGCACGCCAAAGCGGAGGCGCCGGTAACGCAGCAGGCGAGCAGGCAGGAGCGGAGGAGGAACAGCAGCAACACAGCGTGAGAAGACGGGGGATGTTCGGGGTTGGAAGACATGGAACAGAAGCACCTGTTCCTCCTTTGCATCTTGGTGGGGTCTTGGTTTGTCTTGTTTGTGCCAGCCCGAAGAAAGGAAACTCCTGCAGACATAATTAATATCTATTCATTTTGTCGACGTGATAGACACAACTTCAGCACAATTTTTCCACATATTGACGTCATTTCCCAATTTACTTCTGTCGACATTGGAACCTGTTGATTGGTGCTTTGAAAACGCCATGATTCAATCAAATCAATCAAAGCACAAATCATAAATCAAAATGTAATCTGGCCTGGTCTGTCGGCGCAGCATTGAACGGCATTGCCGTTCTCCTTCCTCGTGAGACAAATCCAAAGTGCTTGGCTCCTCCTCGTCCCTTCCTCGCTTCCAACGGATGTTGTGGAATGCAGGTAAGTGGGGCAGCAGCGTTCCAGTTTGGAGCACCCTCATCTCCTCCTCACAAGGTGCTCTTCAGCAAGAAAAAAAAAAGGATGGAAGCATTTATTCTCACCATGCAGACCAGCGAAGACATCGTGTTCAGAACAAAACATGGAAAGAAAGCAACTTGGAGTTGCCAGAGTCAGCGCCATCCTCCGTTGAGGAGGAAGCATCATTCTGCATGCAGGCATCCTCGCCAACGGAGCCAGCAGGGCTTCCCCATCCATCCGCACAGGAGAGACACTGCAGCTCCTCGGCCGACCAATACTTGTTGGCCTCACATTCATGGCACACCGTCTGTTCGGCCAAGAGAGGGTGCAAAAGGGCGGTGGAGGAGCCACAATCGTAACCGCACATGTTTCTGCCCACGAACCTTGCCTTGGGATGGGCGCACTCTTGGCTGCATTCTCCATTCGCGTTCAACGCGTAGTTTTCTTTGCAACCTATAACGCGAAGATAGGTTATTCAACATCAACATTCGCACGAAGAAGAAACTCAAAAGAAAGAAAACGCGTTCGTACGTAGCACAAACAAGCCGTCCGGCAACGGGAAATAGACGCTTCCATCCACAGCAATAGAAGGCGACTGGTGTTCCACCTGATCTCTCCACACCGTGAAGTTCCAAAGCACTTCAAACTCTTTCAAGTCCACTGCCACGAAGTTACCATAGACCGAGGCATAGTAAACTCCGTCCACAGAGGACGCGCCCGGAGCCCAGAGGGAACTTGTTATCTGTCCATCTAAGGTTTGCAGAAAGTTTACCTGTTCTCCTGTCTCTGCGGAGAGAGCCACCACCACCAAAGACTCGTTGTTCCGCTCTCTCCAGTGAGTGATGACAGAACTGGAGAAAGCAATAATGGTAACTCGTTTGTAACAAGAACACAAGGAAAAGAGAGGAGAGAATAGAAAAAAGACAAACCCATCAACAGGACTGATGGTGGGAACTTGCTTGCCATTGTAATAGTCTCCTTCTTGCAGGTCCGTGATGGAGGTGGCCCATTCCACCTCTCCATTCTCTGTGTTCAGTGCCATCACGCCCCCTCTTTCGAACACCTGTGCAATGTCATTACCAAGGTAAGAGGACGGACAAGAGAGAACGGCAACAACAGACAGAAGGCAGAAGCAGGCATACCGCAAACAAAAGTCTGCCATCCTCCGACAGGGAAGGCGAGCCGCCAGCAACATAGTCCGCAACTGAAAAAGGACTGCCATCGCCCGTCTTTCTGCTCCACACGACCTCATTCTCGGGAAAGCGAATGGCCAAGGCTTTGGCATCCGCCTCTGGAGTCTCCGTGACAAAGTAGAAGACGCCCTTGCCATCGGTGGCTGGAGTCACGAACCCCACAAAGTTGCCTCCACCCCAAATCTCCGCTGTGGCGTTGTTGCGAGCCTGTTCTTCCAGCTCAAAGTCGAAGACAACCAGCTCTGCGTCGGAGTTCAACACGTAGATCAGCCCATCCACTGGAAGGCCAAAGGAGGTCGGCCAAAGGGAGCACAGAACGAACCAGTTGAGTGTCTTCGAAAGAAGAAAAGAACGAAGAACAACAAGAACACATGGAGGAACACGAACCAACGGTGACAGAGGAGCCTGAGAGTTCCCAATCGATGACAGACCAGTCCGCCTGTTTCGTCTCTCCCGTGGATAAGTCCACCATATCCAAAGAGCGCGAGGTGAGGAGCAACACTTTGCCGTCGTCCGTAACTGCGGGGTGTCCTTTGTGGCTGTGGGTCGGCAAAGTGAGGTTGGCTGCGACCTCTCCGGTCAGAAGGTCCAGGTGTAAGAGCGCGCGGTTGCCAGCATAGAAGGTGTTGCCTTGTTGGTCATGGCCCGCTCCTCCGTTGTCCCTTTGGTTATCGCCCAGAAGCTCCACCCTCTTGTGTTATGCGGTAGTCGTTAGCGGTGGTTGTTCTCAAGACAAAACGAATCAAATACGCACTTCGGTGTGTTGCAGAGAGCGCAAGCCGACGGCGGTGGGATGCACGTTGGAGTTGCGCAGGTCGGCATGGGCCTTGCTCCACCCGGCAGCCAGCTCTTGTCCCTCCACCCCTGCCAAAACCGCAAACACCACGCTGACAATCGCTATAAACAAGCTTGCTTTCATGACGGAGAGTGCAGTGAGCCTGGTGTCCGTGAATGCTGGTGAACGAAACAGGCAGACAGCAAGTCTTTGGTGGCCTTGTGAGCGTAGCCCTGTCTGTTCATTAAAAACCTATATAGGCGATCACTATTTTCGGGGACACGTGATAGCGGCCACGTGATTAATATATAGAATGAGCGAAGAATAACATCTCTCCCTTTGGAGCCCTAGCCCCTTGCCAGCAAGTGGAAGAGAGAAGGAAGCAAAGCGGAGCTGCCAGAGCTGTTGGCGCCATCCTCCGTCCCGGTAGTCGAGGAACTGGTTTCTTCCACGCAGGCATCTTCACCGATAGAACCTGCAGGGCTGTTCCTTCCCTCCGCACAGGGGAGACACAGCAGCTCCTCGGTCGACCAATACTGGTTGGCCTCACACGCTGTGCACACGGTCTCGTTGGCCAGGAGAGGGTGCAAAAGGGCGGTGGAAGTGCCGCAGTCGAAGCCACACATGTTCCTCCCGATGAATCTTGCCTTGGGATGGGCGCATTCATCGCTGCATTCTCCATTCGCGTTCAAAGTGTAGTTTTCTTTGCAACCTGAAGTTCATTGTCAAACACAAACTCATACCATCAAATAGAACCAAAGAGGAAGGCATCATACGTAACACGAAGCTGGCCAACGGGGAGTAGATTCCTCCATCCACGGAAATAGAGGGGGACCAGCCTATCGAATGGTCTCTCCATATCGTGTAGTTCCACAGCACCTCGAACTTTTCCAAGTCCACAGCTACGATGTTGCCATAAACGCAAGCATAGAAGACGCCGTCAACGGAGGACACGCCTGGGCCTTCGGAGCTGTTGGGCTCAACCTGCCCATCCAAAAATTGAAGAAAGTTCACTTCTTCTCCGGTATTTGCGGAGAGAGCCACCACCACCAACGACTTGGACTGCTGCTCCTGCCAGTAAGTGACGATAGAACTGGACAAAGCCATGAAAGAAATAAAACGGTTTTGAGAAAGCGGAGTGAGAAAGAATGGGAGAAAAAGACAAACCCATCAACAGGACTGATGGTGGGAACTTGCTTGTCAGTGTAATAGTCTCCTTCTTGCAGGTCCGTGATGGAGGTGGCCCATTCCACCTCTCCATTCTCTGTGTTCAATGCCATCACGCCCCCTCTTTCGAACGCCTGTGGTTGTTGTTATAATGCGGAGGTTGTGGTTGCCAAGGTACAAGCAGCAAACGAGTAAGATAGAGAGAGAGAGAGAGAGAGAGAGAGATAAGAGAGTTAACAAAAGAAAGGTATACCACAAACAAACGTCTGCCATCCTCCGACAGGGAAGGCGAGCCGCCAGCAACATAGTCCGCAACTGAAGGGAAGTGATTGCCTTCGCCCAACGACTTGCTCCACACGACCTCATTCTCGGGAAAGCGAATGGCCAAGGCTTTGGCGTCCGCCTCTGAAGTCTCCGTGACAAAGTAGAAGACGCCCTTGCCGTCGGTGGCTGGGGTCACGAACTCCACAAAGTTGCCTCCACCCCAAATCTCCGCTGTGGCGTTGTTGCGAGCCTGTTCTTCCAGCTCAAAGTCGAAGACAACCAGCTCCGCGTCGGAGTTCAGCACGTAGATCAATCCATCCACTGGAAGTTGTGACGAACGAAAGAACAGAGAGGAGAAGAAGAAGAACAAAGAAGAAGCAGGTACAGAAGGCGTGAATAAGCAAACAAGAAATAAATACCAGGAAGAATGACAAAGGAACAACAAGCAGAACGTTACCAACAGTAACAGAGGAGCCAAAAAGAGTCCACCCGCTTGAGGACCATTCAGTCAGTTTCACCTCTCCTGTTGCCAAGTCCACCATTTCCAAAGACTCCATGTTAAGGAGCACCACTTTACCGTCGTCCGTAACAGCCGGGTGCCCTTGCTGGTAGTACTTTTTTAACTTGAAGTCGTTTGCCGCACCTCCGCTCCGAAGGTCGTGGTGGAACAGTGTGGCTCCCCCAGCATAGAAGCTGTTCCCCTGTTCGTTTTCATGAGCCGCTGGTCCCACTGCGGTGATGCCTTCAAGCAGCACAAGCTGTTCAACAAAGCGTTTCGTTATTCAAAAGTACTGCAGTCAGAGAGAGACAAAACGGTTTACTTCGGTGTGTTGCAGAGAGCGCAAGCCGGCAGCGGTGGGATGCACGTTGGAGTTGCGCAGGTCGGCATGGGCCTTGCTCCACCCGGCAGCCAGCTCCTGTCCCTCCACTCCTCCCAGAACCGCAAACACCACGCTGGCCAGAAGAGCTACAAGAAGAGGAGCATTCATCTCCTGTCCGAAGAAAGAGGGTTGCTTTTGAAGAAGAAGAAAAGAAACGCAAGAGAGAGAGAGAGAGAGAGAGAGAGAGAGAGAGAGAAAGAAAGAAGAGGGTGACCGGAAAACTAATGAAAGTGATCGGTTCACACAAAGACGAGACCACCTGACCTATAAAAGACACGTGGCGTATATATTACATCTATTAAAACGAATGGAAGAAGAGAAGAAAGAGCATAGCTACAGCTTTTTTTCTGTCTTCAGCATAGCTTGGCGGCGGCCTCCTCCAGGAGCGCACAATCCAGGCCAGCTTTTTTGATGGCGCGACGAGCTTTCTTCACCGGCATCGACCATTTGATCTGCTGCGCTTTGTAGGTTTTCGCGAGGTAGGCTATTGCCACTGCTGTTGCCCAAAGTTGTTCATACTCCTTGAGAAGAATAACAATAACACAACAAGAGAAAGCAAGAAGCAATAAAAGCAAACATGAGTAAAAATAACATATAAAAGGATTAAGAAAACTAAATGTACCTCAGCAGAAAGAGAAACAGCAGTAGGAAGCGGAGGCAAAGCATCGCGCAGCACGTTCTCAGACTTTTTCAATGCAGCAGCAACGTCAGAGAGAGCCCAGAGGCCAGCTGCGTTTTGCATAATGATGAACTGACGAAGTGGATCGTTGCTGCTCACTTCAGCAGAAGCAGAAGCAGAAGAACGGAACGCTGTTCAAGAAAATAAAAGCAAGTCAACAATAAACCAACAAGCAAACAAGTCAAAAAAAAAAAAAAGAGGAAAGCGACAACTTACATGAAGAAGTTGGCGCCGCAACAGACGCAGAAGATGAAGGCCGAGGAGGAGGAAGAGCACCACCAGGACCGAGAGGAGCACCACTCATTCTTCGAGAAGGAGGGCCAGCAGCAGCAGCAGCAGGAGGAGGCGGAGGAGCCATGCCGAACAGATGGCGCTGTTCCTGTTGGTTGATATTGCTCAGCTTTTTGCTCTTCTTCTTATCTTTCGTTACTGTGGAACGAGCTCTTTCCTCTTTCTCTTTGCATTTTCCTTTTGCTTCCGCTAACGATTCATCGAGCAAATCCAACTGTTCGTCACACTCCTCTTCATATTCGTCATCAGAATCAGACGAATCCTCATTCGGGGTAATTGAAGAAGAACGACTAACACTTAACGCTAATGATTGTGGAACTGGATGGTTTGCTCCGTCTTTTCTCCCTCCGTTTTTACGTCTTGCTCCTCTTCCTACTGATGTTTTGCGGAAAAGTTGCATTCCACCATAAGTTTTAGGCTGATAGATATCTTGATCGTATCTGTTTTCTCCAGCTATGGTGCCACGAATGGGACGAAGTTCCATTGTTCCTTCTGTTGCCTCTTCTCGTTCTTCCGTGACCACAAAAGCGGTGAATCTGCTGATGACGCCATAACGCAAAGAAACCTCTTTACATCTTTCATTGATCACTTCTTGGGTAGCTTTGCTGCCGTTTTGTTTTGTGTCGTGCATGAAGCTTTTGCCGTCTTGAAGATCACGAATGAGGGCACGTGCCGCTAAACGGTGAATTCGGTTTCCTTGTTCCACTTCGGAGAGATCGAGTTGAACTGAAGTGGAAAAGGGTCCCAAAGCGGTTTCAGCATGTAGTGTGATTGTTGCTTCGGATTGTTGTTGTTGGTCCTCTTGAAGGAAAGCGTAGGCAAGAAGACGGCCGCCTACAAAGAGAGGAGGAAAAGTGAAGGGAGCGTAGGAGGAGGCGATTGATCCCCAATCCACTCTTAAGTTTGTTAAAGCTGGTTTCATCGCACGATCCAATTGTCGCAGTACCTTTTAACAAACAGTATATATGAGAAAAAATAGATAAAAAAGAACAGAAACAAAAAATCGAACAGAAAAGAAAAACACAGAAAGCAAGAAAAAAATAAGTACCTTGTCGTCCATTTCTGCAGTGGTTTTCAAGTCCATGAATTCTGCGAAGCCATTGCCAGCATCCGCCATGCCTTGAACAAGATCTCTCGAAGCATCCTCCCCAATGCCAAACGTAAACACTCTCGTTGTGTCTGCGTGCTCCCTTACTGAAAAGAAAAAGGGTTAGTATTCTCAAACATAAGAATAAAAAAATACATACCAGCATTAATACAGTCGTTGGTGTTGGTTACCTCTCCATCCGTCAACAAGAAGAGTTGCCTAGGATAGCCCTCTTTAGTAGGCTGCTCCAAGACGTGCAACAGAGGGGACAAAATATTGGTGCCGCCCATGTCAGCTCCCCAGCTATCCGCCCACTCGCTGGCGCGCCTCATTGTCTCCTGGCTGTACTCTTGGGAGGAAGGAAAGAGCATCTGGAAGTGGTCTCCAAAGCAGATGATGTTGAAGAGCGAACCCTCGCTCATGCTGCGGAGGAAGATTTGGATAGTGTCAGCTACCGCACGGATGCGGCTTGGACGAATGCTGTTCCCTCTCATGCTGTTGTTGCGTTAGTTGGATCGTTGGACGAAACAAAAGTTTGAGGAAAAGAGAAAAACGAACCTGCCAGAACGATCTACCAAAAAGATGAGCTCGTTGTAGACCTCTTCATCCTCCTCAAATGAAACGACAGGGTCAAACGCAACAACCGCTGCTCTGTGTCCTTTCTCGTCGACTGCCACTTTGGCGCTCAATCCGAGCGGCTTCTTCAAAGCAATTAACACTTCAAAGTCCTTGTCTGGTCGTGAGGCGTCGGCCGCCAAAGAGAGAGTGGCCTTCGTTTGTCGTTCGTTTTGTTTGTCAAAGCGAGTTTCAAGCTTTGGATAGTTAGGACATGCAATGGATTCTATCTCTTCCGTCATTTCTGTATACGAGAGAAAGAATGAGAGATAAGACAACAACAAAAGAGAGAAAAGAAGAATCGAAAGAGAAGAGAAGCAAAAGAGCGAGTTACCAATGGTAGCAGAAAGCTCAAAGTCACCAAGCGTAAAGGTTGTGGCGGTGCTGTGTCCACCATGGTCCATTGTTCGTCGTCTAAAGATGCTATGTTGCAGCCATGACGGTTGGTTGCTGTTGGCGGTGGAGGAAGGCTTGGGGTCAGCTTTTTGAGTAGCTTGCTTGGTTGGCAGCTTGAACTTTAGCTGCCCATCTTCCGTCAAGTCCAGTTCCTAAAGATAAAAGTGAGATGAGAGGAAGAAGAAAGGAAGGAAGGAAACGACAAGAAAGAAAGAAAGAAAGAAAGAAACGACAAGAAAGAAGGAAAGAAAGAAGGAAACGACAAGAAAGAAAGAAAGAAAGAAAGAAAGAAAGAAAGAAACGACAAGAAAGAAAGAAAGAAAGAAAGAAACGACAAGAAAGAAAGAAAGAAAGAAAGAAACGACAAGAAAGAAAGAAAGAAAGAAAGAAAGAAAGAAACGACAAGAAAGAAAGAAAGAAAGAAAGAAACGACAAGAAAGACAGATGGAACAAAAACATACCGTAACATAAGTAACAAACAGCGTGCACTCCTTGCCCGGAGGGAGGTTGCCCACGTTGGCGCGGAACATGTTCTTGTTGGTCTTGTCCTCCTTGAGGAGATACGCCCCGCCTCCGCTGGCGATGGCGTCATCGTACTCGTCCTTGGCCCTCGTCTTCTCCATGAGCTGGCCCTGCAGCATGCGGCCGTCGACCTGCGCGGCAAAGCTGCAGACGGCGGAGCGATCGTCCGTCAGGAACTCATAGACGGCTTCGATGGGGTTCTCTTCGTTGTTGACGAAACGTTGTTGCAGCTGCACCTGTTTAAAAACAAGAGTTAACGATCGGTTCATCTTGATGAGAGGGATTAAATCCGATGAGAAAGAAGAAAAGGGGGAGCTCCAATACTTGAGCGGTGAAGTTGGAGATTTGAAGCTCCACACGGACGCCGCGGAGAGGGCACTCCTTGCGGTTCTGTTGCTGCTCTCTTTGGAGGGCAGGTTGCTTGCCCGGGTTGTACCGAGGATGGTAATAGTAGTACAAACCTCCTCCGCACCTGCACATCTTTCTTTTTTTTTTTTTTTGATACACCGAA
The DNA here is from genome assembly GCA_031835245.1 of Balamuthia mandrillaris. Lineage (NCBI taxonomy): Eukaryota > Discosea > Longamoebia > Balamuthiidae > Balamuthia > Balamuthia mandrillaris. The sequence continues at coordinate 287,227 of JAVKOQ010000016.1, read as the reverse complement.
GAGATGAGAGTTTGATGAGCGCAATGAAATAACAAAAGAAGAAGAGAAGGAGAAGGAGAAGGAGAAGGAGAAGGAGAAGGAGAAGGAGAAGGAGAAGGAGAAGGAGAACGACGAAGAGAACGACGAAGAGAAGAGAAGGGAACGTTACTTTTTTGTTTTTGTTTTGTTGATCGACCGTTGCTTTCTGCTCGCAACCAAACAGGAAGAAGAAGAAGAAGAAGGAAAAAAAAAGCAAGGGGCAGGGTAAAACGAGGGAAAGGAAGAACGTGAAAGGGGGGTGGAATGTTTTCACTTATCCCGAGCACAAAGGCCACTTAACGGACGCCTTAGGACGACATGATGATATATGCGGCAAAGGGGGAAAATGGCCTTGCAATGGGAGGCGACAATGAGCACGCGAAGCACAAGAGCAGAAGAAGAGCGGGAGGAAGAAGAGAGCAACACACCAACAAAGACTCCTTTGCCTCATTCCTTGCTGTGGTCCTTCCACATTGGTGCCACAATGCTGCTACCATCGACCCAAGAAGTTCGCCTTTGGTGGTCAGCTCTCCATGTATTATTTCTCTGCTAGCCGACGGAGGCGGAAGAGGAAGAGGAAGGAGAAGGGCAAGAGGAAGCGGATGAGGAAGAGGAAGAGGCAGCCAACAAGAGTACAATGTAGCATCTGAGTTTTTATTGTTATCCGGGAAGGAAAACAGAGGAACCGCCTCGCCTTCCACTCAGAGGAAGCTGCTGACAAGATTGGAGGCAAAGTCGTACACCGCTGGGGCGGCGTTGCTGAGCAGCTTGTTGGCCATCTTTCTCTGGAACTTGGCCCTCTCGTTGGGTCGCATCTGGCGTGCGGTGCCGCACACGTCGTTCCAGCAGGTCCTGACCTCGCATTGGGAGGCCATGTAGGCCATCTGCACTTGCTGGCAGGCCGCAACGTAGGTCAAGTACTGTTGCATTTGGTACTGCTGCACATGATAGCCGCAGACGAAGCCGATATAGGGATTACAGCAGCAACCGTAGAAGCTCATTGTGTGGTCTCGTGTGCAAGGAATGATGTTGTGGAAACGTGTGTTTGTGGTGAGAGAGAGAGAGAGAAGCAAAAACCATAGTTGGCAAGGAGCAAAGGGTGAGCCTTTTATGACCGAGGCGTAAGGGGCTGCCTAAAAGTATATTGCGTTTGTGTAGGGCTTCTCTTGGCAATAATAAACAAGCAAGATATGAATGTGGTAATGAAGCTAATGGAGTTCTACAGCCGGTAGCGAGGTGCTACCTGGGACACATCCTTGTGTAAGAACAAGACATCGGGCTTTATATTCATATTTCAACCTGCATCTCGGGTAACCTCCTCAGGATAAGTGAAAACTGGGTGCGAGTGGCAGCCAGGAAAATATCTCCCGGTCAACCGCATCCTCCAGAATGTGAGGTTGTCATCAACCCCAGCACAACCTCGAAACAAAGAGAGAGTATAAGGGAGTAAGAGAGAGAGGGAATCGCGATCTTACAACGATTTGGATATGGATACTTTGAGGAATGGAAGAGCGGACATTCGACCGTGAATAGACAATAAACTCCTTTGGCAGCGATCCCTTCTCTCTCTCTCTCTCTCTCTATCCCTCTCTCTTTCTCTCTCTCTCTCTCTCTCTCTCTCTCCACCCCTCTCTCTCTCTCTCTCTCTCTCACTCCTCTCTGAATTAGTAGCTTGTCTCTCTCTCTCTCTCTCTCTCTCTCTCTCTATATCCCTCCCTCTCTTTCTCTCTTTCTTTCTCTCTCTCCACACCCCTCTCTCTCTCTCTCCTCTCTGAATTAGTAGCTTGTGTCCCATCTCCAGCCTCTGGCCTCTCGCCTTTCGCCTTTATGTTAATGGGAATGATTGCACACCTACGGGTCAATATTTAAAAGTACATTTACGATGAATGCGATGTTTAATGCAAGCCTTGTCCACTTCTTCGCCATGCTTTCTCGTTGTTAGCAACTTTCATAGGCATTCCAACAAACTTTTGTCTTCTATTTTAGCGTTTGCGTTATTTGGAGATGAAAAACAAGCCGCTCATCTCACCCAACCATTTTTCTTCCTCGTCGGTTGGCTTTCCCTTTTCGTTCCCATCGTTTCGAAGGGAGGCTCTTCTTTCCTCTTATAACGCTGCTCATCTCATTATTTTCTTTCTGTTCTTTGTGTTCTTCATTTGCTTCTATTCTGTCTTCTTCATCGGTGTCCTCCTCTCCTTCTTCTTCGTGTTCGTTTTGGTCGTCATCTCCCGCTCCTTCTCCAAAGTAACACTCCCAACGAGGAGGTTGTCCATCCGCCTCTTTGAGATAATAAAAGCCTTCTCCCTCCAGCTCCCAAAAACTATCTTCATCCTCTTCATCATTCTCCTTCGATCCAAACACATGGAGTGGTTTTCTCCATCTTTCTTCCGTTTGGCTGATGAAGTTCCTATGGAGTCTTCTAAAGAACTGTTTCCTCCATTTTCTTAGAGGACAGCTCCCAGAGTGAAGAATGATCTTTGCTCGGGTCTCGTGAGAGAGTTTGCTGGAGAAGAGCAAGTGGTCTGCAAAGTTGTACTCTGGACGGATGAGGCGAGTGTTTCTTGGGAAGCATTTCACCCAGTAACGATGCCGTTTGGTTCGTCGATAGTACCTGGTTGTGTGTTGGCTTGTTAGCTTCTTAAAGGAAAATGAAAAAAAAAAAGAAAAAGAAAAAGAACAGAAAAGAACAAGAACAAGAAAGAGAAAAAGATGAAGAAAAAAAAAAGAAAGAGAAAGAAGAAAAAAAAAGAAACGCACCAGCCGCGATATGAAATGTATTGATAGCGAATCCAAATGTGAGTCGAGGATACCTTCCAAACGATAGCAGGAATCCAAGCGTCTATTTTTAACAACGAAACAACAGCTTCAGGGACAATGGTGACAAAGAAAGAAAACCCAAACACAAAAAAAAAAAGAAAGGAAACCCAAACAAAAAAGAAAAAGAAACGAACCACTGGTGGTGCCGACGTGCAAACACAACGGACATACCTCCCCGATGAAATAGCGAACGAGATCACCTTCCCGTAGCCTTGAGTTCACAGCGCCAACGCAAGCATGTTGCATGTCCCTCGCCACACACCCCCGTGCTGTAATGTTTTTTTTTTTGCTTTGGCCTTTTTATATTGGCAACTTTGATGTCACCGGATGCTGCCATCATCCATTTATTAAAGGGAATTTTCTGATCGAATTCTGATCGTTCTTCCCTAATTTATATTTGCATGACGTCATCGTCGTGAAATATTGCAGGAATGCAAAGTATGCCAAGAATGAATATTCCGCAGGGCGTAACTTGAACGGCAAGAGAAGCTCTCCCGCAAGCAAACGAAAAGCAGAGTGGCGCAGTGGAAGCGTGGTGGGCCCATAACCCACAGGTCGGAGGATCGAAACCTCTCTCTGCTAAGTGCTCAATTTTTTTTCTTTGAGAGAGCTGCCCCGGTGTGCAGGATTAGATATACTCGGGGATTTTTTTCCAGCCTTCTTCTCTCAGCTCTGCCGTGCGTTGTTCTCATACTCCGTCGCCCCCAAACCGAATTACAAACGGTGACGTCTCAGACCATGAACCGTGTTTGCTGCCTGGATGCTAATTGCGTTCAAAAAATGCATTATCGCCGAGCGTCCTGTCCTTTTTCGTACCGCTTCCTTTCCGGTGCTATACCACACGGCCATTCTCCTTTTTTATGCCGCAGCGTTACACAGAGAAGCTTTTTTTTTTTCATTTCGTTTCAGTTTCAACTCACTTTGGTTATTCAACCTTTACACACACAACTACACAAATGAAACGGTGTATGATCGGTGCTGTCCCCGTGCTCCTGCTGCTTGCCAGCTGTGTGCCGTTGGTGGTGGTGAGCGCGCAAGAGCTAGCTGCCGGGTGGAGCAAAGCCCATGCTGACCTCCTTAACTCCAACGTCCATCCCACTGCAGCAGGCTTTCATTCGCTTGACAACACCGAGGTAATGTTGCTTTTTGCTATTGGTTTCTTCTCTGCCATTCTCGTTTACTTGTTTCTGTTGTTCTCTATTGCTTGTTGAACTATGGAATGCGGGTTGTGTTTGTGTTTTGTTTTATGAAGTCTAACCATTGAAAAAGTTTGTAACGTTGGAAGAGGAGTGGAACACAGGAGGTGTCGCGCATGACCAACGGGGCAACAGCTACTTTGCTGGGAAGAACGTGGTGCGCCACTGGAACAGCCTCACCGGCAACTTGTCTTCCATCGTCGTAGATAAGGAAGTCTTCACCGGCCATCCAGCCGTTACTGATGATGGAAAGATGTTTTTGTTGGATAGAGACGGTGTAACTGTTGTCGACTGGAGTACCGGAACAGTAAATAGCACCACCAGCTGGCCCCATTATGTGTTTTCTCTTTACGGACCCTCTGTTTCTGTTGGTACGTTTAGTTTCTCCAGTTTTTGCGTCTGTTTTGCTGACTCCATTCATCTTTATTGTTGACTTTACTTCCTACGTTCTTCTGCTCTTGCAACTTTCTTTTTGTTCTTGTTCATTTTCTTCTTCTTACTGTTCATTGCAGTGGATGGTCTGGTGTATGTTTTGGACGCAAATAGCGATATGGTGGTTTATGACTTTGCTCTTCAAGAACAAGTTCGCAATAATGCCACGGCAGAGTTATATGGTGGAGGTGACTACGTAGAGTTTGTCACGCCAGCCACCAATGGTAACGGGGTCTTCTATTTCGTCACTGAATCTCCTTGGGCAGCCTCGTTGTGCTTGGCCATTCGCCTTCCACAGAATGAGGTGGTTTGGAGCCACTCTTTGGCAGATATAGCTCCTTTCCCAAGATATATCACCGGAGGGTCGCCCTCTCTGTCCGAAGATGGCAGATTGTTGTTTGTGGTATGCCTCTCCTCACCATTATTGTCACTCTTATCTTTCTCTTCTGTTCTCTTCTGTTCTCTTCTGTTCTCTTCTGTTCTCTTCTGTTCTCTTCTCTTCTCTTCTGTTCTCTTCTCTTCTGTTCTCTTCTCTTCTCTTCTCTTCTCTTCTCTTCTCTTCTCTTCTCTTCTCTTCTCTTCTCTTCTCTTCTCTTCTCTTCTCTTCTCTTCTCTTCTCTCTCTTTCTCTTTTTCTCTTCTCTTCTCTTCTCTTCTCTTCTCTTCTCTTCTCTTCTCTTCTCTTCTCTTCTCTTCTCTTCTCTTCTCTTCTCTTCTCTTCTCTTCTCTTTTCTTCATTGTTCTTTGTATCTAGGCTGATCCAGGTTTTAACCACAACAAAATAACAGGCAATTAATGAAGGTGGTGTGTTAGCATTGAACACAGAGAATGGAGAGCTGGAATGGGGAACGCCCATCGATGACCTTGCAGATGGTATATTCTCCAACAGCAGGCAAGTGCCAACAACGAGTCCCATAGATGGGTAAGCTTTCAGACATGTTTCTTGTGTTCTCTCTCCTCTCTCCTCTCTCCCCCAGACTAACTGAGAATAACAATATAGGTCCATTATTACTTTTTGGAGAGAGATGCAGACCAACACGTTGGTAGTAGTCGGACTGTCCCCAGAAACTGGCACACAAGTGAATCTCCTTCAAACTCTTGAAGGGCAGGTAACGCAGGAGAATGAAGCAGCGGGGGCAGTCTCTCAGGACGGGGTGCTGTATCTCTCAGTTGCAAATGAAAAACTTGCAGTAGACTTGGCGACCTTTCAACTGCTTTGGAACTTTACCAATGGGAGTCCGGTGCTAGACCAGTCTCTGTCCATTGCAGTCGATGGAAGTGTTTATTTTTCTCTGGATTCTGACCGTCTTGCTGTGTTGCGTAGGAACCCCTCTTTCATGTCGCTCTTGCTGGCTTCTTCCTTCTTTTGAGGGCGCTAATGCATCTGTTCTTTTCACATTTCAATCATCAGGGTGCAAGGAAAACTATGTGCTGAACGCAAATGGAGAATGCAGCGATGAGTGCGAACATCCTAACGCAAGGCTCGTGGGCAGAAACATGTGCGGCTTCGATTGTGGCTCCGATGTGCTCCTATGGCACCCTTTCGAGGACGTGGTGTGCACCCAATGCGAGGCCAACCAGTATTGGTCCTCGGAGGAGCTGCAGTGCCTCTCTTGTCCGGAAGGTCAGATGAGCTCAGCTGGCTCTGTGGGTGTGGATGCTTGTGTAGCGGAGGACAGCAACGATTCAGCTCTCTCCTCCTCGTCCACAGACGAAGACGGCTCTGCCTCTGGATGCTCTCCGTTGCTCCCGTTCTTTTGGAGGGTAGCATCGTAGGCAACAAATGTGTAATGCCTCGTGTAATAATTAATATGGAGGTAATAAGAAACAAGCAACAAAGAACAAACTTGAACGACAAACTGTGGAGCGCTTGTATCCCTGCCGGAAGAGGCTGCAGTCGAGCCGGAGCTGTTCTTTTCTCCACGAGATGCCCACCAAAGCGTTCGTGAACATGTACATCTTGTACGTGATGTTCAGCTGCACCTTTGTTTCCGGCTCGTTTGCTATTACTTGTGCCGGCAAGTCGTGGTCGACAGATCCCCCGACTCCAGCTCCTGGCCAGCCCTTTGTTCTCACGCTCTCCGTCCTCGTGAAGGAAGCCAATGAGCCGCCTTGTGAAATAACGTTGGGCAAGTCTGGACCATACACCGCTTGGGCTACTGATAGTACTTTCGCTTTCGTGCTTTTTTTTTTTGGTGCAGAACTGGTTTTTAACATATCTTTATGAACTGTTGAAGGGCTCAAGCCTTCAAACGTTCCGCTTGGTCTAAAGGCCACCTGCGATCCCGCCCCGCAGCTAAACCACTGCATCGTGCGTGGCACTGGTGGAGGAATTGTCTCCTTCCAAAGACAATATAACGTTCCTCTTACGGCCGTTCAACCGGACGAGCCTCTAAGGTACTTCACCTTTGATGGGACACACAAGGATTACTACTCGGTGGACATCCAGATCCGGCCAAGCTTCAGCCTGACAGCCACATTCACTTCCAACTTTCCTTCTTCTTACGTGCCTGGGCGCGATGACGTCTTTCCCTTCTCTTTCCAGGTCTCCAGCAGTGGCCCTTCTTTGGTGAATGGCGGCTTTTGCTTGTTGGCCTTCACCCCACGCTCTTCCTTGGATCGTTTGCAATTGCCGGGCAACTGTGGAGATGGGCCGGAGGGCACCATTCGTTGCAACTTTCGAAATAGTCCATTGCCACCTGCCACCTCTGGTCCGTTGGTTTCGTTCGTTTTTTTCTTCCTTGTTCTTTCTTTCTTGTCGTTTCTTTCTTTCTTTCTTCTTTCTTTCTTCTCTTTCCGTTCTTTGTCCTCTTCTTTGCCTGCTTTTCCTTTCCTTGTCGATTTGTTCTAGCTCTTGAGTTCGAACTGATGCTTGCGTTGCTCGTTCTCAACAGAAAGCTTTGCATTCAAGACTCTTGTGTTGGGAGCAGAGATGCGAGAAACTGTGACGGTGGCGGTGCCCTCCTGCAACAACAATGCAGGAAATGAGTTGAAGCAATACACTCCCCCAACCCCACAATCCATGCGCCCTTCTCCCGACATCCAACTCTCTCTTGCTTTGCTCAGTACGCCTCCTTATTCACTTTAGTTTTTTGTTCTCGGTTTTGTTTCTTTTTTTGTTTTTTTCTTATCATTTGAAACAAAAACCAAACAAGACTCGGGTGCTTCAATCAGGCCAGGTGGTTCCATAGCCATCCGCTTTAAGCTTGGCAACAAGGGCATTTCCACAAGCCTTTCCACTTCCCTGGATTGGACCTTTCCTCTGGACATCAAGATCCTCGACACTCCTTTCACCCAGTCCTTTTGCTCCTCCTCCGTCCTTGCCGATCATCTCGCCCTCACCTGCACCTTGAACGTCAAACCTGGAGAAGAGGAGAGACAAATCGAGGTGGAGTTGGCAGCAGGTTCCACGCTGTCCGTGGTGGGGTTCTCCATTCGCGTCAAGGATGAGTTGCAGAAAGAGACGGCAACCAATGGACAGCTCATCGTCGCCATTCCACCCACACTGGAAGCGAGCTTCACCAAGGACCTTCCTGCTTCATTCGTACCAGGGCAAGGCACACCCCTCCAGGCCTCATTCAACGTGTCCAACAGGGGAGCAGCAATGGTGAGAGAAGGCTATTGTGTGGTGTCCTTCTCCCCATTGTCTGTGTTGGATCGGGAAGCTCTTCCTTCGACATGTGGGGATGGAGGGGATGGCAAGCTTCGTTGTGGGTTTCAACACTCCAGTTTGCCTCCTGCCTCCTTTGGTTCGTTCTTCCCTTCCCTTCTCTTCTCTTCTCTTTCGTTGTCCTTCTTTCTTCATTCTTCCTTCCTCTTTTTCTTCGTATGCTTTTCTAATGTTGTTTCCCTCCTCGTCACCGGTGCAGAAAGCTTTTCTTTTCAGACCCTGCCATTGCCTCCTGCAATGAGAGACAATGTGGTCATCGCCATCCCAACCTGTGGTGCGGCAGATGAGACCATCTTCACTCCTCCCACACCACAATCCTCTCAACCTTCTCCCAACATTCAACTTGCCTTTGCTCTCCTTGGTTCCCTCCTTCTCTTTCATTTTGTTTTTCAATAACTGCAAGGCTTCGTACTCATGAAACATGGAAACAAACCAACACCATCCAAGAACAGATGAAGCAGCAACAAGGATTGTGGCAGGAGGGGAGACGGAGATCCAGTTCAAGCTTTGCAACAGAGGGCCTTCAACCAGTCTTGCCACCTCCATGACCTGGCATTTTCCGCTGGACATCACCCTCGTGCAAAATGCCTTCACTCAAGCCTTTTGCAAGGCGGCTGTGGAGCAGGAGGAGGAAAAGGAGGTGGAGTTGAGCTGCCAGTTGGATGTTGGAGGAGGAGGGGAAGTGGAGAAGGAGATTGCAGTGCGGTTGAACTCGGGTTCCTCCTTGGCAGCAGTGGAGTTCTCGGTGGAGCTGAAGGACGAGTTGGGGAAGGAGCTGCCAAAGGTGAAGGGAGAGCTGACCACCACAACGTTGAGCAACAAGCTGTTGATGAATGTGGAATGGCTCCAGCCTTCCACACCTCCTCGATTGGTTTGCTTTCCTTCTGGCTTTTTTCGCTTTTCTTTTCTGGTTCCGCTGCTGGCGTTCTGTTGACCAAGTTGGTTCTTCAAGCACAAACAAGAGAGCAAGAACAACAGCAAGGAGTTTGCCGTGGAGATGAAGAGCGGAGGACCATCGTGGGCTCGCCAAGTGGAGTGCTTCTTCAACTTCACCATCCTTGATGGGGATGGTGCTTCCTCTCTGGCAGACTCCTCCTTCACCAGCCCATTGCCATGCACTGCGCTGCTGGAGGAAAGCGCAGAGAAGCACGTGCTCTGCCAAGTGGGGGACCTGTCCACCAGCACTTGGACATCCTTCCGCTTCGCCCTCTCCTCCAAGCAACCCTTGGCAGCAACCAAGGTGGAGATCGGATGCCGAAGCAGCACACCCAACCACTTCCCTCTGATCTCTTGGTCTGCTGTCTTGGGTGAAGAGGAGGTGAAGCCCAGCATCGATCCAGGTGCAGGAGAGACAGCCAGCCAGTTCCCAGACAACACCCCAAACCTCCAACTGGTCCCCAAGCAAGGCACTGCCCCTCAAGAGCACCTCCGCTTGGACTTTGTGTTTCACTCCATTCGAGAGTTGGACGGGAAAGGGGAGGAGGTGAGGAAGATGAGCTTCCCTTCTTCTGGCTACCACTCCTCTTTCTTGGATGAGAGGACCATTGCCTTCCTGTGGGAGGTGGAGGAAGATGAAAAGAAGGAGGAAGGGAGAAAGGGAGTGGAATGGAGATTCACGGTGGTGGAGGAGGAGAAGGAGTTTCATGTGGGGAACAGGACATTCAAGGTGGGTGCTGGGTTCACCAAATGGAGCGTGCTGCTCTCTGGTTGGGCTGACTGGCTTTCTTCCTCTCCTTCTCGTCTTGCGCGTTCGGAGAAACGGATCAGAGACGAGGAAGGGAAAACGGCGAGATGGTTGGAGTTGATAGTAAGAATGAACAGTTCAGATAGCGCGCTGATCCCAGCCGACCAAACGCATCTACGAGAAGGAAGAGGTGACACGGTGGTGACAAACAGCGTGTGGAGGACCGACAGCACCCAAGTCACCCTCAACCTGTTGCAAGTGTGTTTGGTGGATGGAGAGGAACAGGCCGCAAGCGCCAAAGTGGAAACGGTCAGCAAAGATGGAGAGGAACAGCAATGGTTGGTGATCCGAATGCCCATGGGCAAGCAAATGTTTTACGACCCGGACGTGCAAGTCTTGGTGGACACCAGAAGCGACAAAGATGATGGAATGAACGTGAAGCTGGTGGTGGCGGTGTCGGTGAGCGTGGGGGTGGCGCTCTGTGCGGTGGTGGCCGTGCTCTCCGGCGCCGTGGTCTGGCGGAGGAGAAAGCTGAGGGATTTCTCGGCCTCCTTGGGTGCCGTCAACTTCTCGGGAGAGGAAGGCACGGAGGACCTCCCTCTCCTCTCCGAGGGTGACTGGCAAGACTACTGAACGAGTCTCTCTAACCGCCAGAATTTTGTAAGGACGACATGAATTATATATTGTCGACAATATGCAACTTAAGGACGACATGATGTTTTAATTTGTCGACAATCCAAATTTCCTGCGACTTGTAATCAAAATTTCGCTGTCATTTCTTTCAACTTTACAAAAAAATAAAGAAAAATAAATAAATAAAAGAGAGAGAGAGAGTGAAATGCTTTCGGCGTTTCCTCCGATGGTTATTGCGACTGCTCGTGGGGGCCTAGGAGCTAGACCTGGGCTAAGGAGTTGCCAGTACTCCTACTTCTCTTCCGTAGCGCATACGAGTCTAACTCTTCCACACCTCCGAAACTCTTTGCCTCCGCTCCACTTCGTCACACGACGGCTCTCTTCCTCGGCCTCCTCATCCCTTTTGCCGAAGCCTTCTCTTCTTCTTCCGCTTCCATGTCGCCGCTTTTTTGGGTCCGCTTCCGCAGCCAAAGGGTCGCCACAACGACAAACCGCAAGAGCAAAGTGGCATGAGTGGAGGAGCCGCAAAATACCGTTCTTCACCAACCTGCTGCTGCTCACGTGTTTTGGGGCCTATGCCCTGCGCGAGTATCGCCGCTATGGAAGCTCGCGGAGGGACATCGCGGGGGTGGACCTGTTCTCTCCGGTTTCGGCTGAGGAAGCCAAACAGGTTTTTCCTCTTTTCTCCTCCTTCTCTCTGTTGCTTCCCGCGTCTAGCTTGTCTTCGCTGCATGTCTTCTCTCTTCTCTCTTCGCTGCTTGTCTCTTTGCTCTTCGCTCTATCTCACTTCTCTCTTCGTTCGTCTATGCTTCTCTGTTGCTCCCTTCCATGACTTCCTCTAATGCGAGCAGATACTGAAGGCCAGTTTAGGGAAATCGCCAACAGATATTTTAGAGAACATCCCGGACGCTCCGCTTCCTCTCCCTACCTTGAGACGATGTCCTATTTGTTCTGAGGATGTTTGCTTGGGTACCCTCCTTTCGTTTTTCTCTTCTTGTTTGTCTCTTTCCTCCTTCTCTTTTCTATTTATCTCTGCTCTCCTCACTGTTTGTCGCTTCTTTTGTCTAAATTATCATGAAGATGGAAGCAAGGAGTACGTAGTTGGTCTTGGCAGAGTGTGGCATCCATCCTGCTTCCGTTGCACCACCTGCAAACGTCCTCTTAAGGAAGCAGCCTGTAGGGATCTTGAAGGATCTCTCTCCCGCTCCATCTTCCTAGATATCGACCAAGAGCGACCCTACTGCAGCCTCGACTACGCTCTCGCCTTTGTCTCTCACTGCTCCTATTGTCGCCAGGCATTCGCGGAAGAGACACCCTACAGCTTGTCTCCTTCTGGCCAAGCCATTTGCGGTGCTCACCTCTCTCACCCGGATTACTTTGAATGCAGCGGTTGTTCCGTATTGACCGTGTGTCCTTTCTCCTCAATTGACTCTATTGACAGCTCCATCTTCTTCTTTTTCTGTGGTGGCTGCTTCTTCTCTGCGGTGGCGGAAGGCGATGAGAGAGGTGGAACGGTTCTTCAGCGAGCTTTCTGTACCGAGAAAGTATCGCAACTTTGAGGAGAAAGTATGTGGAGAGTGCTTTTTGTGGAACGGAGGGTCAACCTCTCTTCTTTATGAGAAGCTTCCTCCGTCTACCAGACTTGCAACAACTCTTGATCCTCCTTCTGTTCCTGCAGCTTCAACGCCTTCTCCTGCTTCTTCTTCTTCTTCTTCTTCTTCTTCTTCTTCTTCTTCTTCTTTTTCAACGATGGAACAACAACGAGTTCAAGAAATGGCACTCGATATCATCTGCTTCTTTCAAAAACTGGGCCTAAACTATGGAATCGACATCGCATGCCCACAACAAGAACCTTCAACCCGGAGTAAAAATCATAATTTGGAACAATTACCGCCCATCGCTTTGGTGAACAAACGAGATATGACCGAGTTAATGCGACGAGTGGATCCTGGCGGCATTCACGATCCTTCTGGTATAACCATCAAGAAAGGGTTGGTGGTTGACGAATTCCATCAAGTACGCTTTCAAAGCTGTGTTACCAGCTTCTTTCCTGTCCTTCGTTTCTTGCATCTTATCTTACCTGCCCAATATTGACATTATATACAAGAGAGTACAAGTGCCGGTGAAGATCGTGTTACGCAAAGGAATGTCTAAAACGAGAATCCAGTCCGTGCTCGCTCATGAACTTGTGCATTACTGGATAGCAACATCCCTCGAAAATGAATGCAGCTTGCCTTTACAAGTCGAAGAGGTGCCCAAGCTCATTTTCTTCTCTTCTTCGTTCAATATTTTCTTGTACTGAGACTGTTTTGCTTCATCGACAGGGACTTTGTGAGCTGTTTGCTTATTTGTACTTATCACAAAAACGAATGGAGCCCGAAGTAATGTTCTCCATCAAGTTTCTGGAGGATAATCCGTCTTCCATCACCGGCGAGGGCTTTCGTGCTGCTTATCGATCCTTGCAGGGACGAACGCTGAGGGAGTTTCTATCATATGTGAAACGACACCATTCCTTTCCACCTGTCCTGGTGAAAGCCACCTTCGGAGGAGCTCACGAAGATCTGTAAGACCAACAGGTAGGTCTCTCTCTCTCTCTCTCTCGTCCACCTTAAACGGTAATGCCTTAAAAGTGGTTTAGTGAGACAAAAGCAGCAAGATATCATCGAAAAGTCAATGCAGCGTGTTGAATCGATATCATAAGACTGGACATGAATATTGTATGGTTTTCCTTGGTCTTCCATATCTCCTCTTGCTGAAATGTTTGTATTCACAGAGACTAGCATCTGCTTTCCGTGTAATATAAAAAACAAGGAGTCCTTTTTACTTCAACGTCCCTCTCCTTTCATTATCCTCACAAACTCCAACCAACAAAAACAACACCACACAAAATGAACCTGACGACCGCTGTGTTTGCCTTCATTGTCGTTCTCTTCGCTGCCATCATCGCCACCAACGCGAGCACCTTGCGCGAGTCTTACGACGACAACTACTACGGCGGTGGCAAGTACCACAAACCTACCCCAAACAAAACGGACGACTATCACCATCACCATAAACCTCACCACGACGACTGCGACCCCAAGGACGACGGCTATGGTGGTCACAATGGCGGCTACGACGACGACGGCTATGATGGCCACAAGGATGGCGGGTACCCCGATGACGATGGCTATGATGGTTACAACGATGGCGGGTACCCCGATGACGATGGAGGGAACGTCTACGATGATGGCCGCAATGGCTACGATGATGACGGCACCCAGGATGGAGGAGACGTCTACGATGACGATGGTGGAAACGTAGAATATAACCAAAACTCGGAGGAGGGCGAACACTCTTCTCCTTCTTCTTCAGCGTCTGCCCTGCAAGGTTTCTGCTTCTTTTGAAAGATAGAGTTTAAAAATAAAAGGTTTTAGGATCTGTTAAGAAACAGAAGCATCCACAGATAGCCAAAAGTGGTCAGAGGCGTTACATCCACGACCCACTCTCTTGTCCAACACGTTCAAGGAGCGAGAGAGAAGTAGCCAATCCATCTTTGCTGAGATCCAAAAGTTCTCCATGCTGACTTCTTCCTCATCTTCGTTTTCGTGTTGCTTCTTTAAGAATAACCATCGTTTCTTCGTCCTTCTCTTATCGTTCTCCTTACTTACGTCTTTGCAAAACGGATCACGTAGACCAAGTTGGTGAATAAAGTTGAGTGTGGAAGAAGAAAGAAAAGAAGAAGACGGAGAAGAAGAGGAAGAAAAGATGTGGTGATGCCACCACTGAGCCTCTGTCCAGCCAACACTTTGCCATCGATGCTCATCTCCACAATGGAAGGGAGACAACCGAAGCAGTCCATGTGCCAAAGTGTTCAAGTCTCCTCCTATGATGACCCCCTCCTTCGCTTCCCCTTCTCTCTGTTGCGGTTTGTTGGCAGCGTCTTCTTGCAGCCAAGAAAGCACTTGTTCGAACTGTTGAAGCCGCCGAGAGAGGCCACAACATACTTCTAAATGAACGGAGCAGCATAACAATGAAGAAGAAGAAGCAGAAGCACAAGAAGAAGAAGAAGAGTGTGGAAGAAGAATGCGAGCACAAAGGGCGCTTCTATCGTAGCCAGGTAAATGCTCCAACCGTAAGAACCTCACGCTCTCCTCCTCTACATCCCACCTCGTCAGAATAGCATTCCCCCAACACCCTCCTCCTCTTCCTTCTTCTCTTTCCCCTTCTTCTCTTCCCTCGTTCTCTTTCACTTTCCGTTCACGCAAAGAAGAAGAAGAAGAAGCAGAGGAAAGAAAGTAACGATGGTGTCCAGCCCACACGGCGTTCATGCGCAGCCTGGCGGCGATGGCGGTGCACACGTTGCGGCTCAAGTCCCTCCCGTTATCAAACAGGTCCACCTCCTGCAACAACACGACGTCCGGGCGAAGCGACGCCAGTTGTTCCATGATGTCGTCCAACTGGTAGCCGAACTCAAGGTTCCAGGACACCACACGAAGAGGCTCCTTGTCTGTGAAGGAAGAAGAAGAAGAAGAAGAAGAGGGAGGAGAAGGGGATCGAAAGTCCCAGCGAAATATTTTGCCTGGCGGAGGAACGCTAAGCGGAGTGTACTTTGATTTTGTGGCCTTGATCGCCTTGCGACCACCAAGGTGATGCCGCCGGTGCCGTTGTTCGTGGACGGTGCCAAAGTAGCGTCGGACGCGTTGTCTGTGGAACCATAGCTCGAAAGGGGTCCACCACTGCCGCAGCGCCAGCAACAGGGTCACCGACACGGAGCACAACGCCACCAGGAGGAAGCGAACGCAAGGGAAGGCTTCATCTTCCGTTTGCATGCTGTGTTTCCCATAAATCGTGACGACATGAATATGACTACCGAGACGACATGATAACTATTCCCAATGACGACATGAAGAGTGGAAGGTTAGGAGATCCATGACGACGCGATGTAATCGTATATTTTCTCTAATGTTCTCACTTTCTTGCATACAAGCCACAGGAGAGCAGAATGAAGGGCACCCCTATCCTGACCTCGTTTACGGACCTTGCTGCCCTTCGCCATTCCGCCTCGGACGATGCTACCGCAATCCTTGACCCTTCGCCTTCGCCGTTTCCTTCCGATGAAATGGTTTGCTGAAAACATTTTTTCTTTCTATTTCTTTTTTGTTAATGGTTACCGTTCAAAAGATCACCAGCACACCGGAAGAACAACGCACACAACGACAGGAAACCTACGAAGATGGAAGGGGTGAAGAAGGAGACGCAAGAAAACCTCACTTGCTGGACGAACGCGACAAAGCCTACGATAACCTCGTGCTTCGCTCCAGCGAAAACTTTGCCGACTTTCTGCTCCGCTTTCTCGACCATAAAAAACAGCAACAACAACAACAAGAAGAAGACGGCGAAGAAGCAAACAGCAGCCAACAAGAAGAAGTAGAAGACAAAGCAGAAGAAGAAACCAAAGATAATTCCACCGTTGATAGAAATGACAAACAGAAAGCAGCGAAGAAGGTCAGAAGCAAAGCGAAGAGAAGAGAGCACAAGCTGTGGTCTCCCCCGGAAGAGCCCTCCCTCCCTCAGATGAGAGAGCTGCTGCTCATCAACTGCTTGGTAAAGGGCGCCCATGAGGAGGGCCAAGTGAGCGGCAAGCGGTACATGGTGCCGGTGGACAACACGGAGGGCAGCTGTTTGGCGTTTCGGCATGTACTCGGCTTGGCCACCCCTCGTGACCATGTCTTTATTATCCATGGCACGCTCTCTTTCCTTTGTTCCTCCTTGCTTGTTCCTATTTTCTTGTTCTTTTGCATAACAGCGACTATACAACAAAGTTCGTTTCAACCCGTTCCATGAGTACTCCACTCAGAACAGCAGCCAAACCAAGGAGCATTACAAAAGATGGAAGTATGCCGTTCAAATGTGTTATCCTTTGAAGAAAGCTTTGGATGACAGCAAATTGGTTCCGTTTCTCTCTCTCTCTCTCTCTCTCTCTCTCTCTCTCTGTCAGTCCTCCTCCCAAGTGTTCATTCTCTCTCTCTTTCTCTCTCGTTAGAACTACACAATATTGGTGCCAGTGCATCACGACCCTCGCAAGCTGGTCTGCCAAATGGCGCTCCAGTTCAAGGTGGACATCATCGTTGTGGGCAGACACACGCGTCGTGACAAAGCGAGCGGCACCCCAAGAACAGGGTACATTTTTCATGTGCATTTATTCTTTTGTTGTTATAGTGCTTACCTACTCTTTTTTTTTCCCTCCGTTTGAAGCCGCCTTCGTTCGTTCAATAGATATGTCAAGCACCACGCTTATGACTCTGAAGTCGTTGTCATTTGAGGAATAATAGAGCTTGTTATTTCGTCGTTTCACTTTTGCTTTTCAGCACGCAACGCCTTCCGGCTCGGAGAGGCAGAGGTGCCCGATTGTGATGACGCCAAATGGACAGTGGAGCAGCTCTTTGTTCGCGCGTTGCAGCGGCAGCAGTGCTTTCCCTCCGATTGCTTAGGCAGAAGCAAACCTTCTGCATCGGCATCTTCTTCTGCATCCCGTTCTCCCTCCTCCTCCTCCTCCTTTTGTTTCTGCTTGAGCGTTAAACGGGGTCGTTTCCTGCCCGTTTTCGTCCTCTTTCCATGCGCCGTGCTTGTTGTGGTTGTCGCGCCGGGCAGAAGGTCACCAGGATGTTGGCGTTGCGCCTTGCACGTCATGCACGTGCACAGCGGTATCACGCCCTGCGCCAGGGTGAACCTGACGTAACAGCGGGGGACGTGCCCAATCAGCATGCCCGGGTGCACGTACTGGTAGCACATAGGACATAGAGCCGTGTGCTTTGCCGTTTGAACAGGACTGGTTGCTGTCAGCAGTAAATCTTTCACTTGCATGCGTGGTCTTCTTTCGATCGAAAAAAAAATGTTTCAATTCTTTGGAAAATAACTTTGCGAAGCGATTTTTAGCTAACAATTCAAAGCACCTATTAAAATTCAAAAAAATAGAAATCGTTTCCATGATCTTAATGTCGACAAAGTTTAATACAAAGCACCTATCAAAATTCAAAAAAACTGAAAATCTGTTCGATGATCTTGGTGTCGACAAACTAAACCGAGTTAACCCGCATCACTCAACCTAATAGTGCAACACCTAGGTAGCTAAATCGAAAAAATGATGAGAAGAGGAGGAAGAACAAGGAGCACGCTGGTGCTTTGCCTTCCATCCTCCTCCTCCTCTTACTCTTCCCTTCGCTCACCGCTGCCTCTGTTCTTTCATCGGCGTAAAGCGACCACCACTGCTTCTGAGCAGGCTTCCAGACCTCCGCTCGGCTCGTTGGCCGCTGCTTACGATCCCGTTCGCTCCTGCTACACCTTTTGTTTTTGTTTGATGAAAGAAGAAGAGGTCCTTCGTCTTCTTCTTTTCTTCGTCTTCCCTCACGCTGTTGTTTTCTTCAAAGGTGGCGGTGGAAAGCAAAGGTTGGCATCAGTGGTACGAGGCGCGTGGCTCGTTTCATGCGAACAACGACCCTCGGGGAGATGGCCGGCCGGTCTTTTCGATGGTCATCCCGCCGCCCAACGTCACCGGCTCTTTGCACCTTGGCCACACCCTCACCAACAGCATTCAGGTAAAGTAACTCTGTTTGTTTCTCTGTCGCTTCTTTGGTTCTCTTACGCTCTGCTTCTTCTTCTTTTTCGTCTCTTCTTGTTAGTAGTTCTTTTCTTCTTCTTCTTCTTCTTCTTCTTCTTCTTCTTCTTCTTCTTCTTCTCTTTTCTGTTCTCTCTCCCCTCTCTCTCTCTCTCTCTCTCTCTCTCCCCGCTTCTCTTCCTCCCTCTCTCTCGCCTCTCCGCTCTCTCCGCTTCTCTCCTCTCCTCTCTCTCTCTCTCTCTCTCTCTCTCTCTTCTCAATTCTCGTTTCGCTACCGTTCTCTCATCAAAAGTCTTCTACCAAAAAGGATGCTTTGGTGCGATGGAGAAGAATGAAAGGCGACAACACATTGTATCTACCAGGGTTGGACCACGCCGGTATCGCGACTCAAACAGTCGTAGAAAAGAAACTAATGCGAGAGCAAGGGGTTTGTTTACCGCTCTCGTACTCGCTCTTGGCACTTTTCTCCTTGGCTCACTTGTGCAACACAACAAGAAAACAAGGCACGATTTGGGCAGGGAACGTTTTCTGGAAGAAGTCTGGCGCTGGAAGGAAGCCAGTGGTGGTCGGATTTGTCAACAATTGGTACTCTTTCCTGCTTTCTTTCTTTCTTTCCTTTGGAAACGTATAATCTTACATTCTTCTTTAAGAAACGGATAGGAGCTTCATTGGATTGGAAGCGAGAAGTTTTCACGATGGATTCCCAAAGAGAACGAGCCGTTACTGAGGCCTTTGTGCGGCTGCATGAGGCTGGGCTTCTCTATCGCAACACGCGGCTCATCAACTGGTGTTGCCATTTGGAAACTGTTATCTCTGATATTGAGGTGCTTCATTCGTTCTGCCTTTCTTCATGTTCTTTCAATAACTTCTTCAATGACGTTTGTAGGTAGATTACGAGCCCGTTAACAAGAGAACGTTTCTTTCTCTGCCTGGTCGAAAAAAGAAACACGAGTTTGGAGTTATCTATCGTGTTGCGTATCCTGTGGAGGGAGGTGGCGAGTTGGAAGTTGCAACCACAAGGCCAGAAACAATACTAGGCGATACCGCTGTTGCAGTGCATCCCAACGATCCACGTTATCAGGTTTTGCTTCTGTGTTCTATCTTCTTTCTTATCGTTTTCCTGGATCTCTGACTTTTTTTTTTACTTACACTGTTGTTGAACAGATGTATCATGGGCGTTTTGTGATAAACCCTCTCACAGGGCGACAACTACCTATCATAACAGATGGACAGCTAGTGGACATGGAGCTCGGTACAGGTGTTGTCAAAGTTACACCAGCACATGATGAAAACGATTATCAATGTGGTCTTCGTCATAACTTGGAGCAAATCAACATTCTAAACGACAATGGAACACTTAACGGTGCTGCTGGAGATTTCCAGGTTAGTTTGGACAAAAACCATGAGAGATGAAAGTGCACAACAGGAGAAGAGAGAAAACAAGAGCTAAAAATTAATTCACGGTTATTTTAGGGAATGGATAGATTAGATGCACGGAACAAAGTGATAGAGGCATTAGAGCAAAAAGGTCTCTATCGAGGAAAACAGGAACACGAAATGAGGCTCGCTCTTTGCTCCCGTTCAGGAGACGTTTTGGAGCCTCGTTTGAAGCCACAGTGGTACGTGAGAATCAAGTCGATGGCAGAGGAGGCAGCACGCCTGGTGAGGGAGGGTGAGATGGAAATTGTTCCACAGTTTCACAAGGACGAATGGTTTCGTTGGTTGAGTGCGTAGAATTTTGTGTCTTCTTGTTAGTTTGTCTTGTGTGCTTTGTTATATTTTGAAACTAACATTTTTTAAACAAAGATAATTCGCAGGATTGGTGTGTTTCACGACAATTGTGGTGGGGCCATCGCATTCCAGCGTATAAACTCATTCTCGATGATAACAAAAAGAAAGATGAAGAAAGATGGGTCATCGCGAGAAGTGCAGAAGATGCAGAACGAGAGGCGAAGGAAAAGTTTGGATTGAGAGCGGGCTCTTTTCGGTTGCAGCAAGATGAAGATGTTTTGGATACTTGGTTTTCCTCTTCTCTCTTTCCGTTGTCCGCTTTAGGATGGCCTGATAAGACTCTCGATCTTCAGGTAGCTTCCTCTTGTTCTGTTCTGCTTCTTTTTGTTCTTTTTCTTCTTATCCTCTTCTATCCAGAAATTCTATCCATTATCTGTAATGGAAACAGGAGCAGATATCCTCTTCTTTTGGGTGGCTCGAATGGCAATGATGTGCACGTTTCTCTCAGAGGGAAACATTCCACCCTTCAAAGAAGTGATGCTGCACGCCATGGTGAGAGATGCTCACGGCCGCAAAATGTCCAAAAGCATTGGCAACGTCATAGATCCCATCGACGTCATCGAAGGCGTCTCCCTGTCGCAGCTGGAAGAGAAGATGCTGCAAGGAGGCAGCAATAGCAGTATCGATGAGGCGGAAATGAAGAGAGCACGCAAAGCATTGAAGACTGACTTTCCCAAAGGTATTCCGCAGTGTGGAACCGATGCATTGCGTTTCACTTTGATAGATTATACTCAACAGGTTCTCTCTTCTGCTTCTACGTTCTCTCCTCATCTCTATTCTCTTCATTCTTTCATCTTAACGGTTACAATAGGGAAGAAACATAAACCTCGATGTTAATAGAGTGGTGGCCAATCGACACTTTTGCAACAAAATGTGGAACGCCACTAAATTCGTGTTGATGTACCTCCATGATCAATCCTTTGACCTATCTTCCTCTTCACCAACTTTTCCTGTATGTATTATCTTTTTTGCTTTCCTTCTTTCGTGTGCTTTCTTATCGTCTTCGCTAATCAACACATAAACATAAAGTCGGTCTTGCGGTTGTCGAGAGATATTTCTCTAGAAACAGAAGGAGGGCTGGTGGACAAATGGATCTTAGCAAGATTGGAAGACCTCATCCAGAAATGCGATTCCGGTCTTTCCTCTTTTGACCTTTCGACTGCCACGAGTGCTCTTTCTGCTTTCTTCGTGGATGACTTTTGCGATGTCTTCCTCGAAGCCACAAAAATGTACAGCAACGAAAACAACGAAAGAGAACGAATGAAAGCGGTGTTACTTCATTGTTTGGACACCTATTTCAAGTTGCTTCATCCATTTATGCCTTTTGTTAGCGAGGAACTTTGGCAACATTTGCCTATTCTCTCTTCGCCTTCTGATGCTGAACTGAAGAGGAGCAAACCTGCTGCCTTGGGCGAATGTCTCTATCCTTCTTCTTCCTTTTCTTCTCCAAAGGAAGAATTAGAAGCAGCGATGAAAGAAGTGATGGGAGTAGTTCATGCTGCTCGATCGTTGCGTGATGCTCATTCCTTGCGCCGATCTTCTTTCGGGTTGGTGCTAAGAACGAACGACCTGCAACTGAAAGAGCTGTTCGAGGAGCAAAAGGAGCTTATTTGTCATCTTGCCAAAGCTGGAAGCTTGGATGTTCGCTTAGATGGCCCTGAACCTCATGTATGTTTCTTTTTAGTGTGCTTGTCTTTTCTTTCTTTCTTGTTTTCCTCAATTCTTTTTTACTTCTCAAAAACCAAAGGGAGTTGCTGTTCGGATATTGGACCATCGCACTCAATTGTTTGCTCCATTGGCCACAGAAGGAGAAAGCAAAGAGTTCGCCACAAAAGAAATCGAGAAACTCCTCAAAAAGAAGCAAAAGTTGGAAGAGGACAAACAACGAATCCAACAAAGAATGTCATCCGAGTTTTATGCAGAAAAAGTTCCTGAAAGCGTTCGACAGAAAGACAAGTACGTTTTTCCAATTCGTTTTCTTTTTGCTTGGGTGCTGATTTTCTTTTCGTCTACCAAGGGAGTCTATAGTAGAAGTGGAGAAGCAGTTGGCTGATGTTGACAAGAGCTTAAGTTCTCTTAATTCCTTGATCGCATAAACATGTTTGCTCTTCTCTTTCTTTCTTTTCTGGTTCTCTCGTTATTCCTTTCGTTGCTCTTTAGTTCGTCTTCTTAGTTTGCATTACTTCATTTTCCACTTCTTCAAGTTTACTGAAGTGCTTCGGTAAGCAACACCTTTTTCTTCATGTGACGTTCGAGGTATTTGGCAGTGCACCACGAACACCTGCAACGGGGAATGATGGTTTGTTTTTTGCTTTTCTTGCCGCTTTGCCAAAAGTAAACGATGACATCGCCTTCGTGCACTATATCTGTTGTGAGAGCGCTTGTTAGTTCTCATCTTTGTTTCCCTTCCCTTCTCTCCTTCTGTTAATTTCTCTGTTTCTCTCCCCTGCCTTTTTCGCTTCTTTATCTCTCCTCTCTCCTCTTATCTCCTTTCCTTCTCTGAGGAAGAAAGAGACCTTGGTGACCATGAACGGCACGTCTGCTCGACGTATCCTTCTTTTCTACGGCACGCCCCTTTCGAGTTTGTTTATACACATATTCTTCCTCCTCTTCCTCTTTATCGCTGCTGTTGGGATTCAAACGAATGAACGGGATTTGACACAAGGGATACCGATAGTCATTGTCGGTTTCAAGCAACACCACCACCGTTTCGTCTGGTGATGGCCTCTTCTCTCCTTCCGCTGGAGATTGTTCGTTAGACTTCGGTCAAGTTAAAGAGAAGAGATGAAAGAGAGAGAAAAGAGCGGAGAAGAAGAAGAAGAAGAAGAAGAAGAAGAAGAAGAAGAAGAAGAAGAAGAAAAAGAAGAACAAGAAGAAGAAGAAGAAGAACAAGAACAACAAGAACAACAAGAAGAACAAGAAGAAGAACAACAAGAACAAGAAGAAGAACAAGAAGAACAAGAAGAACAAGAAGAACAAGAAGAAGAACAACAAGAACAAGAAGAAGAACAACAAGAACAAGAAGAAGAAGAACAAGAAGAAGAACAAGAAGAAGAAGAAGAACAACAAGAACAAGAACAAGAACAAGAAGAAGAACAAGAAGAACAAGAAGAAGAACAAGAAGAACAAGAAGAAGAACAAGAAGAACAAGAAGAAGAACAAGAAGAAGAAGAAGAACAAGAAGAAGAAGAAGAACAAGAAGAAGAACAAGAAGAAGAAGAACAAGGAGAACACAAGAAGAGGGAAGAGAAAAACCAGTAAGAGCGCGACGGAAGTTCTCTGTATCCTTTTTGATTTGAGCAAGTGCGTGCCAACGTACTTGTTTGTTCAGACTATAAGCTGTTTTGACCTTTTAGCCTCCCAAAGACTTTTGCTCTTGAAAACATTAACGAAAAGAATGAAGCTTCGTACATTCGCCAGGCAAAAAACCGAAAGGATCAGGTTCTTCATCCCTTTCGGAGAGGCGATGAGTTCCATCTCTGGACGCATAGCGGAAGCGGCGAAACTGTAACCTGTCTTTCACGTGAGCGGCGCCCTTTGCTTTTTAATCAAAAAAAAAAATAGCAGCAAAAGAAAGTAAGTATCCAAACGAAGAAGAACAGAGACAAATAATAAAACGGTTACCGGCATATTCATCCCTCATGGTGGCGCCATGTTGGTGCTTGGCTCGCGTGGGCCTCAGGCTTGGCTTCTCCTCCATGAACTTGGATGTTGCTCTCTTTTTAGTTGGCAAATGGAGATATCGATGGAATTTTATTTTTTTTTTTGAGGAAGTTGAAAAATTTCACTGAAATCAGGAAAAATCAGAAAAATTCGAGATAATCTGAAAATAGCTAGAATATCAAAAAAATTTGAAAATTTTTCTGGCTTATTCAGATAATTTCAATGAATGCATGCTTCCCTGCAACATTCCACCCCCTTTCTTAGCCTCATTTCATTCTATCACAGCTTCGTGGATCATTTGTTACATGACAAAATATATATACATATAAATATATTTATGTTGCCGCTTTTGTTCTCCTATTATTTCGTCCTTCTCTTTTCTTACGGTCAGAAAAGATTGATAACATAGCACAAAATGCAGTATTATCTGACCATATGATAAAGTGTCTTTGTTATTGATATCCTCCGATATGAGAGATTGTTATCTATTCTACATTCGAAACATCTCTCTAAATGCACACAGCTCCACCCAAATCTCCTTCTCCTTTCTCTTTGGTTCATGCATCTTCAGTCAGCTTTCTCTCGTTTTTTGCCCAAAGCATATCAATCACCGGAGAGCTTCGTTCATCAGGATTTTTTTCTTGTGGTGACGGTCTGGAGGCTGGAGGGCGCAACACGGACACATGGAGTCGTGGATGAGGGTTTGCTTTTTGCTTTTCTTGCAGCTCTCCCAAAAGTAAACGATGACATCTCCCTTGTGGATTAGATCTGTGACATAAAGAGAGTAAGTAACGCCTCCTCTTCAGGTGCTGCACTTTTCTCTTCCTACTCTAAGGAAACGAACCCAAACCTTGTTGTTGCTCGGTGCTAGCGCGTCTGCGAGATTTGTTCTTCTTCTCAACAGCACGCCCCGTTCTTGTCTGTCTGTACATGTATTCTTCCTCCTCATCCTCATCGCTGTTGTTGGGTTTCAAACGAATGAATGGCACTTGTCTCAAGGAATGTCGGCGATTGTTGTTATCCTCCAGCAACACTACCACCGTTTCCTCTGGTGAGGGCCTCTCCTCTCCTTCCTCTGTTTTGTCAGTTGTTGAAAGGTTAGCAAAACGAGAAGAGACAACGAGAGAGTGAGAGAGAGTGAGAGAGTGAAAGAGACCAGGAGGAGATAAGAGAAACAAACCAGTAAGAGCACGACGGAAGCTCTCTGCTTCCTGTTTGATTTGAGCGAGCGCCTCCCATCGACCTTGTTGTCCAAACTGTAGTCTGTTCATATCAAATTAGTCTTTAAAAAAGGCTTTGATATATGAACGATGGCAAAAAACATTACTTCGTCCAGGAAGGAACCCAAATGGATAGTCAAAATCTGTTCTTCCACCCTTATGATGACTCCCAGTCGACTCATCGTATAAAAAGTGAACCACCTGCAACGTCTCCTTATCGGAGGAACCTTCAACTTGGATAGCAAGAAGCGTGAGACGAGAGAACAACTTTTAAAAGAAACCCTTTTGGGAGCAAAACGTTACCAGCAAATTCTTCTCTCACGGTAGCACCGTGTTTGTACTTAGTGCGCGTGGGCCTCAAGTTTGGCTTCGCGTCCATCGTCTGTTGTTTGTTGTGTGTAACGTTTTTTGTTTGCTGTGAATTTATTTAAAAGAATTTATCGCTGGAAAAAAATTTTCAGGTAAACTATTTGCTGAAAAATATCGGATATCGAAATTATCGCATAATTTGTCGACTGATATTTTTCCACTTTTTAATATTTGTCGACTACTTCAGAATTTTATTTTTCTTCTTCATTCTTCTTGTTCTTCTTGTTCTTCTTCTCCTTCTCCTTGTTCTTCTTTTCTTCTGCAGACTCCATTACCCCTCCCGTTCTTTTGGTCCTTCTACTTTTCGTTGTCCCTAAGCCAAACATTTACTTGAGGGCTTCGGTCATCAACACCTTCTTCTTGTTGTGACGGTCGAGATGCATGCCGGTGCAATAGGAGCATTTGCAACGGTACGCCATGGTTTGTTTCTTGCTTTTGTTGCCGCTCTCCCAAAAGTATACAATGACATCTCCTTCGTGAATTACATCTGAGCGAGCAAGAGACAGATAATATTAGTATAAAAGTAGCTCAATCGCAGTTTCTCTCGTTCACCACTTCGTCTTCTCCTTCTCCTTCTTCCCTCATCTTGCTCTTTCTCTCTCTTTTCTCTTCGTATCTTCTCTCATAAAACCAACACAAACCTTGTTGCTCAGCGCTAGCGCGCCTGCTGGACTTGTTCTTCTTCTCAACAGCACGCCCCGTTCTTGTCTGTCTGTACACGTATTCCTCCTCCTCATCGCTGTCGATGGGCTTCAAGCGAATGAATGGCACATGACTCAAGGAATGTCGGTGGTTGTTGTTGTTCTCAAGCAACACCACCACTGTTTCATCTGGTGAGGGCCTCTCCTCTCCTTCCTCTGTTTTGTTGAAAGGTTAGACAAAAAGAGCAAAGAGTGAAAAATAAGAGAGAAGGAGAGCGGGAGGGGAGGAGAGGAGAGGAGAGGAGAGGAGAGGAGAGGAGAGGAGAGGAGAGGAGGAGAGGAGAGGAGAGGAGAGGAGAGGAGGAGAGAGGAGAGGAGGAGAGGAGAGGGAGAGGAGAGGAGAGGAGAGGAGAGAGAGGAGAGGAGAGGAGAGGAGAGGGGAGGAGAGGAGAGGAGAGGAGAGGAGAGGAGAGGAGAGGAGAGAGAAGAGAGAACAAGAGAACAAGAGAGCATGAGAGAACG
This sequence comes from Balamuthia mandrillaris, assembly GCA_031835245.1. Classification (NCBI taxonomy): domain Eukaryota; phylum Discosea; order Longamoebia; family Balamuthiidae; genus Balamuthia; species Balamuthia mandrillaris. The sequence goes on along the minus strand of JAVKOQ010000016.1, from coordinate 260,975 downwards.
AGAGAGAGAAGAGAGACCTGTCAGAGCACGACGGAAGTTCTCTGCCTCCTTCTGGATTTGAGCAAGAATCTCCCATCGGCCTTGTTTGTTCAAACTATACTCTATTCAACGAGTTGCACGGTGAGTCACAAAAACCAAAAGAAGAAAAAGAAAAGAAAGAGCCAAAAGCTTAAAAAAAAGGGAAAACCTTTTCCAGGAATGAAACCAAAAGCATCGACAAATTCCTCGCTGCGACCTTGCTGACGATGACACCCGCTCGACTCATCGTAGACAAAGCGAGTAAACTGCAACGTCTCCTTATCATGCGTGCCTTTCACTGTTTTATGACGAAAGAGAGATGAGAACAAATTTTAAACAAGAAACGAAAAAAACAAAACGGTTACCAGCAAATTCTTCTCTCATGGTGGCGCCATGTTTGTACTTGGTTCGCGTGGGCCTCAGGTTTGGCTTCTCCTCCATCTCGTTTTTCTTCTTTTTTTTGATGTTTCGACAATAAGAATAATTATTTATATAATCAAATTTTTCAACGGAAGAAAACAATTATTTCACATAAAAAAAAATCAGAATAAAATCGGAATATTTTTTCCTCAGTCTCTTTGCTATGGTACCAACCACCGACGTTGCCAAACGATATCAACTGTTCCCGGAGGGTTAAGAGAGGGAAGAATGGTTTGTGGATGAGTAGGAGAAGAAGCAAAAAGGAATGAATGCTTGTAAAGGGTTTGTTATGAATTTAGCCTAGGTTCTCTAAGCTGAATAACCAGCCCATCGTGTGCATGGGGTTCATATGGACAGCTCGATGAAGTCAGGTAACCTAAGCAGCGCGAAGGAGTTCGTTCATGAGAGAGTGCTTCCGAGCGGCACGGGACACATGTTCTGGATACCCCTGGCAACAGGTGCAGGTAAACTTTCTTGTTTGCTTCTTGCCCTGGGATTCGCCAGACCAAAAGTATACCAACACCTCTCCTTCATGGATCACCCTGGCATCTGTTTGTTGTAACACAGAAGGGAAATGATAACGAAAGAATTTAGTCCTTAGTTCTTACTTTGTGGCCCGAAGGCGGACGAACCTGAAGCATTCTTTTGTTTGCGACTGGATTTGTTCTTCTTGACTACTTCTCTCCCGCTTCTTGTTTTCTTGTAAGTGAACTCCTCTTCCTTTGCTTCACCCTGGTCGGGCAAAAGGCGAACAAAAGGAATGTGACAGAGTTGAAACAGTGGTTCGTTGGTTTGAAGGAGAACGATCGCGGTTTCATCCGTGGGTAGCTTTGTTTCTTCTGTAACCAGCAAAAGTTAGCGCTTGGGGATTACAAAGACCAAAAGGCGTATATCGGAAGGTGGAAATAAGTACCACTCAAACACCGACGAGTATACTCAGAGTTCTTTTTAAGCTGTGAGAGCGTGCCCCATCGGTCTTGTTTGTTGAGACTGTAAGCTAGATCGCCAACGAGTTAGAAGCAGGGAGAGACAGAAAAAAGGAGGAAGAAGACCACAAACTTTGTTCGGGTAGCAGACCGAAGGAGTCCACCATCAGAGCTTGTTCTTGGCGATGTGTCCTGGTCTCAGGGTCATAAACAAAGCGAACATATCTCAAACTCTTCTTTTGTTCGTTCTCCACCACTTTAATGATGGGCAACAAACCGAAATTAGTACTACAAAAACAACGAAGAAAGCGAGAGGAAGGAGATAACAAACTTGCTTGTTCGTTGCGAACGGTAGAGCCAAAGTTGTGCTTGGAGCGAAGAGGGCGAAGATTCGGTTTATCGTACATGTTTTTCTAGTGGTTAGAGCCTTTGTTTTGTTTTGTTGTTTGTGAGTAAACGCAACGCAGTTCTGTACCACGCTTTTATACAAAATCCACCGCAGCTTGCTCAGCGAAACGACGCACGGAAAAATCTTCGAATGGAAGGAAAAATTATTTTCCAATTTTTCTCGATAGAAGCGTACAAAATATTCAAGCGAAATTCGAGGTTTTTGATTTTTGGTTCGTGGTTTGAAATTTTCAAAGATCAAATCAATGCGATCTTAAATGCTTCGCTGACCAATGACAATCAAAAATGAAATTCGTTTGATTTTTCATTGGAAAGCCTTAATTAACGCGTAATGTACTTTCTTTTCTTAGAACAGCTGGTGGTTCCACATACTTCCATCCCAACTTTTCTTCTTTTTTCTGTTTGTTTTTTCTCCGCACATCACAACAGCCAGCACACCTCGACATGATTAGACGCTTTAGAGCTTCTTCGCTAAACCACGCAACGTTGCTCCGCAGCAGCCATCGCCTGTTCCCTTCGTGCATGGGGGCTGCAGCGGTCTTGAGCAACCGCAGCTTCTGGTCATCCCGAGCCCTCCCTACCGGTTCTTCTTCTTTCTCCTTTCGCAGGGAGTTCACGACTACAGAGCGTGAGGCCAGAGGCGTACCGGGAAACCCGCCAGAAAAAGCAGTCAACGAAGCAGAGGAGCTGGAGTTTGGACAGGAGCACACCGTTCTCGGAGAGCTTGACCGGGATAAATGGGACAGATTCAAAGAGGACTTGGAGCGTATTGGAGCGGTGCAGACGCATTTCGGAACCGACTACGTTGACCAGGCTGTCTATATCTATGAGCTGAGAGGAACGGAAATTACCGTGCACATATTCGACTACCTGGACGAGATGGTCTTCCAAACAACCGAGGAGATCGCAAGGGAGCTCGGGTGGAAGTTCGACAAGAGGAACAAAAGATATATGACCCGAAAAGCTGTAGCTGCTCTGAAGAGGCAAGCAGAAGAGAAGAAGAGGAGGGAGTCTGCCAATAGCTCGGATTTGGAATGACGGGACTTTGAAGCATTGTTGCTTTGAATTGGTCTTCAATAAAAAGTCTTTTTGCATTGGTGTGACTCACCGAGTAAGCTTCATTCACACCTTTTAGCGCTTTGGCCATGTCCGTATTCGTTTTGTTCAAGTTCTTCGATGAAGTGAGGCGTAAGTCAACAAAGAAACGGCAGCATATAACACTCCTCTCGCTTTGCGTGACCACTGCTTCGTCGACTAACCTATGTGCGTAATGTGGCGCATGCTGAAGAGGAATGCGGTTTTTGCGAACCTTGACCTTTCCAAGAGATTCCCGTAAGAGTTTACTCTCATGGGAGATTTCCCCTTTCTTGCCGCCCGGTTCCCAACCCACCCACGTCTCATCCACTGCCCAGCCCCGAGAGTAGCCTTCCCAGGGGAGGACCACGTCGATGCTCTGGGCGAGGAGGCCAACCACATGGAATGCAGCAAGAAAGAGAACAAAATTGCAGTCCCAGGTCGACGTGAATCCGATCAACTATTGCTTACGTCAGCAGGAGGAACGAGGAATTTCCTGATTGGTGAATTTAAATTTTAATAGTGTAATTATCATGTTCGCTTTCTTCATTATTATTGCTTATATGAAAAAGCCGTTGTTTCCGCCTTTTTCTTTTGGCCCTTTGTAAAAGAACGCAAGCACGTTAACGTGTTTAACAAAGCTCTCAAGCGTTATGGCCGCCCCGGTTTCCTTCGCTGTGGGGATTGTCCTTGTCCTGCTCCTTCTTATTTTGTTGCCCGGATCTCTCGTCGCTCAACAAGGAACCTGCGAGCCATGGTCTGGTGTTCCCAGAGACTGTACTGCATGGGGGCTTACAGGTGACCTCTCTTGCTTTGTTTCTGTAAAGCGTTATGTTTTTCTGTCTTGTTTGTTTTCTTTCCTTCTTTCTTTCTTTCGTTTCTTTGTCACTTTTGTTCTGTGCTCAGCTATTTCGTTCTTTCCTTTTACCATTTGTTTTGAAAACAAAAAAAGAGGGCACAATGGTTTATGTAAGACCAGACCAGAAGTTGGCCGACCTGGAAAAATTCGTGTGGGACTATTCCAAAGCGGTTGCTCTCGGCGGCACTCCACTCGGTTGCCAGGAGGCCATGATGTGGGTCAACTGTGGAACAAACTTTAGGCGTTGTATCGAAGTAAATGGAGGTTTGCTCTTACTGCGTTTTTCTGTTGAAACTTTTTATTTGACCATTTTCTTTCTTATAGAGTTCTATCCTCTGCCTGAACAGAAATGTGATAACATGTGCCGCTTCTTTCGTAGCTTTCTTCCTCCACTTTTCTGATGTGCTGCACTTTCATTTGTTTCGTCTACCTAACCAGCTTTTCTCTTTCGTTTTGTTCGTGTGCTTCCTATCTTTTCTTGCTCGTTCTTATGGCTTTCCAGAGGAGGAATGTGATGAACATTCGGCCAAGCTTGGCTTTCCTTTGGGAGCGACTCTAAAGTATCCTCCGAACGAAGCTCCTCCATTGGACTGTCTCGAAGTCGACTTTTACGCCCAGAACAACAGCTGGTTTCCAGCCCCCAACACTTCTGTCTCCTACGACATCGACGGAACCATCATTGACGTTCCGTGCGATGAGTATCCGATATTGGACCGAGGTATAATTACGGGAGAGTGTTACCCGCCGTTGGTGAGAGAGGGCATTTATTGTGGCTTTGAATGTCCTTTGCCCGCTCATACCGAAGACGAATACGAGTCGTTGAAACGCATGCAACTTGCAGTTGGTTGGATATCTGCAGTGCGTTCTCTCTCTTTGTTCGTCTTGTCTTCGCACTTCGGCTTCATGCATTCCGTTTGCCTTACTTATTTCTTTCTATTCATAATGACTATAGATTGGAGCTGCCTTACTCGTTTTGTCCTTTGCCTTCAACCCAAAACTCCGCAAGTTTCCTTCCAACCTCATCATGAAGACAGCTTTATCTGCTTTATTGGCTGTGGGGGGCATCCTCCTGCCAACTTTTGCCGATCACGAAACCTTTTGGTGCAGTCCAGATGGAGAGGTGTTGTTACCTACTCCGGAAGTGAATCCTGATCAGGAAACCAGTGGCTCGGGAGCGTTTGATGCGATGTTGTTCTTTGCATTCGATTCGGAAACTTTGCAGTTTGATAACCCACTGTGTACGTTTCAAGGGTTTGTGATTCATTTTGGACTATTGGCGTCGACAGCGTGGTGGGCTCTCACTGCACTAAACATGACCTTGGCGGTACGCGTTCTGTTTCTTTCTTCTGTCATCTTTCTTTTTCATTCCTTATGCTTTCTTCTTTCATCTCTGTTGCTTGTTTCTCCTTTCATAATACCATTACTTTAAAGTTGTTGGTGGAGCATAAAGGAGAAAGAAGCAAGATTCTTCAGATCGCTTACTATGTGATCGGATGGGTTGTTCCTTTCGTTTTGGCTCTGCTTCCTGCTGTCGCCAGTCGAGTATCATTCGCTCCTGGGGCAACTTTGTACGCTTTCCATTCTTGCGTTATCCGTTTTCCGTCCGTTACTCAAACCTCCAAACCAAACCTTCAGTTGCTTCGTTTCGTCCTCGGACAACTCAGCGTTCCTTATAACATTCTGGTTCATTCCGGTCGGTCTCATGCTCTTGACCGGGTTCATTCTCTTTGGAATTTCCATTCTCAAGCTTGTTCAACACGGCGTTAAGTCTCATTCCGTTCGTCGCTTCTCCTCGACTTACTTCCGCTTGACCTCGTTTGTGGGAGTGTTTTTCATCGTCTACCTCTGCATCTTCGTTTACTCCATCGTGGAGGACGCCAACAAAGACACCATCGCAGAGAAATGGGACGAGTACTTTACCTGCCTCTACCAAACGACCGGAGAGAAGTGCGAGCTGAGCAAAGAGGCCAGTTTATACAGCCTGGCCTTCATGCGAGGATTCGGAGTATCGGTGCTCGGCACTTTGTTGTTCTTCCTCTTCTTGGTAGGAAAGGACATTCCGGTGTTTTGGTACGAACTCGTGAAAGATGTTCTGGGAGGCAGGGGACTACATCGAGTGATGGTGGTTCAGGCTTCTCAAGCAACCACCAAAAACTCCTCTTCGAAAGGCCGGAAAGCCACCACCAATTCTTCCAGCAACCAACAAAAGCAAGAACAGTTGAGCGAAATGGAGATGGAGGCGATGAACAATGCCGATGAGACCGACCATGAGCAAGCCATGTAAAAAACAAGAACCATGTATCTTATCTTATTTTATTTTTTTCTGCATAACGTTGTCTTATGTTGTTGTTGTTGCCTTATGTTGTTCTTGTTGTTGTTGTGTTGAGAGATAGAAAGAAAAGCAAAAGAAGAAACTTCTTTGGTGCAAGGGAACATGCAGCAGGAAGGGGCCAGTGGAAGCAGCTCTGGCTGCAACACAACAACTCCCACCACACTCCTCTTTCCTCGTCCCAATGCCTCCTCACCACTTCCTCTGCTTGCCCTTCTTCTTTTGCTGCTTCTTTCTCCTCCTGCTCCTCCTCTGCCTCCGCCTCCACCTCCAAAAACAACTGCGCACAAACATCACATCTTCTCTGCAATCTTTGCAGTCTTTCCTTCACTTCTTCCGGCAGCACCACCCCTATCACGACCTCCTCCCCTCTCCCTTCTTTTTCTTTCCTTTCTTCTTTGGGTCCTTGCTGCTGGCGTGTGGTCCTCTCCACCTTCAGAGGAGAAGAAGAAAGCCAAGAGAAGGGCGGCGGGTCTCGAACAGCGGTCAACAAGCCAGGTGGCAAAAGCTGGTTCCTCAGCACCGCCTCTCCACTCAAGTGCCACAAGTTTTTCACGGCTGCCTGCTTGTACCTCGTGGCCGGTGCTTGTTTGGGTTTCGCTCTTTCCTTCTTCTCCTCCTTCTCCTGCTTCTCCTCCTCCTGCTCTTGCTCTTCTTCCTCATTCTCTTCCGTTTGTTGGAGAAGCGCTTCTTGCCGCTGAAAGGGTTGAGGGGAGGACGTTTTCAAGGACGGAAGAAGCCAAAGCATGGAGCAAGGCAGTGCTGCCAAGGGGTTGCCATCCAGCCTGCAGCTGTTGAGGGTGGTGAGCCGACCAAACTCACTCGGCAAGGAGCTCAGCAGGTTGTCGGACAGGTCGCAGTGGGTGAGAGCGGAGAGCCGACCAAACTCACTCGGCAAGGCGGTCAGCTCGTTGTTGGAGAGGTTGCAGAAGGTGAGAGCGGTGAGCCGACCAAACTCACTCGGCAAGGCGGTCAGCTTGTTGTAGGAGAGGTCGCAGCGAGTGAGAGCGGTGAGCCGACCAAACTCACTCAGCAAGGCGGTCAGCTGGTTGTAGGAGAGGTCGCAGTGAGTGAGAGCGGTGAGCCTACCAAACCCCCTCGGCAAGGCGGTCACAGGTTGTACGAGAGGTTACAGGAGGTGAGAGCGGTGAGCCGACCAAACCCCCTCGGCAAGGAGCTCAGCTTGTTGTAGGAGAGGTCGCAGTGAGTGAGAGCGGTGAGCTGGCCAAACTCCTCGGCAAGGCGGTCAGCTGGTTGAAGGAGAGGTCGCAGGCGGTGGAGAGCGCAAAAGCGTTGGAGAAGGGGGGAAAGGGTTTTGCTTTCCTCCTCCTCCTCTTCTTCTTCCTTCTCCTTCACTTGCTTCTCTGCCGGTCCCATGACTTCTTTCTTATCACGTCAGGGGCGTTACTATTGTTAGAAGAGTAGAGGTGTGCAGTGGAAGGGAAACAATGTGTGGAAGAAAAGATGTGTGTTGTCTGTCTGTCCGTTAGAATACAAACAATGAAGGAGCTCGTTAAATATAAGAGCTGGGAGAAAGGAGAAGTAGGATAGCGTCATTGCCAGCAGGAGGGAAGGAAGTACAATGCTCCTATTGCCCGCTTTCGCTTCTTTCTTCCCAAATACCAAGCGCAAACTCCGAGGCAACACCTTACAAAACCTCCCTAAATATTAAGGAGCCTTCTTAGCTCAGTCGGTAGAGCGTCAGTCTCATAATCTGGAGGTCGTGAGTTCGATCCTCACAGAAGGCACTGTCTTTTTTGTTTCTTTTGAGTATTTTTCCTGTGACGACATGAAACTTTTATGTTCACGACGTCACGAGAAAAAGGAAGAGAAGAAGGAAGGAAGAGAGAAGGACAATGTCGGTGACACTGCACACCACCCTGGGGGACCTCAAGATCGAACTCTTTTGCGAGGAGGCGCCCGTTGCGGCGGAGAACTTCCTCGCCCTCTGCGCCTCCAACTACTACGACGGCTGCATCTTTCACAGGAACATCAAGGGCTTCATCGTCCAAACGGGAGATCCCTCCGGCACGGGCAAAGGCGGCAAGAGCATCTGGGGACGGCCCTTCAAGGACGAGTTCGTCCCCTCCCTCAAGCACAACAAGCGGGGCATCGTCTCCATGGCCAACAGCGGGCCGGACACCAACCAGTCCCAGTTCTTCATCACCTACCAGAAGCACAGCCACCTGAACAACGTCTACACCGTCTTTGGCCACGTTATCTCTGGCTTTGAGGCGCTGGACGCCCTGGAGAAGGTCCCTGTGGATGAGGCCGAGCGGCCCATCACCCCTGTGCGGATAAGATCCGTCACCATTCACGCCAACCCCATCGCTGACAGTCAAGTTTAGACAGTATTGTTGTTTTTAATCTTTTTTTTATTTATTTGATGATGGATTGGATTCAAAGCGAGTAAGAAGAGCGTATGTTGTGGATGGTTTGTTGTTGTTCTGGCACTCGTTTGCTTAACTCCTCCAACAGAGCAGACAGTTCTGCAAGCCAACAAAAGAAATACAGTTACTTGATCTTCGCATAACAGAGAGAGAGAGAGAGAGAGAGAGAGAGGAGATGTGGTACCTTTTTGTTGAGCAGAGGATAGACACAGAGTAAGAATGTCAAAGCGAGCCATGTGCCTCGCAATACCAGAAAGCACTTCCAATGTTTGTGCTGGCGGATCCCTTTGTTGAAAGCGGTTGTGAGAGACCGGATGAGAGAGCAGATGAGAGAGCAGATGAGAGAGAGAGAGAGAGAGAAAGAGAGAATGCAAAAGTTTTGAATGAACCCACTTGGAACTGCAAGTGGCTACTGCTGAAAGAATCGTGTTGAAGAGTTCTGTGGTAACGGAACCTTTGAACAAGCTGCTGTACATATTCACTGGCACTCTCTATGTCCCGAGAAACAACAACAAAGAGATTCAACAGCATAACAACAAATACAGTCAGTACGCAACATTCAAGGCAAAAAAACAAAGACCACTAAAAAGTACCATCAAATAAGCATAAAACAGGTTCAGCGTGGTGGAACGGGCCGTGGTGGCATCGGAGTAGGCTGCTTGATCTCCTTTCAACGAGTTCCAAACCTTTTCGAGGTCGTAGAGAGAAGTGGGTGGTCCTTCTGGCAACTTTGTGGTTGATGCTAGCAGCGGTGTTTCTTGCAAAGTTGTCGTTTGTGTTGGTGCTGTTGTTGTTTTCGATGTTGTTATTGGAGTTTGAGTGGTGGATATTGGAAGTGGTGTAGTTGTTGTTGTTGTTCGAGTGGTAGATTTGGGAACAAGCAGAGGAGCAGTGTTTTCGCTTTCTTCTTCTTCAAAAGTTGCTGTTGGTGATAGTGGTGTTTGTGGCGGTCGAGTCTATTAATCGTGCATTGATTTGTTTGGCGGTCAGGAAGAAGCAAGAAACGCGAGCATACACGCAGAAGCGTTAAAAAAGCAAAAACAACAAGAACAGTAATAACACGCAGTAGGAAAAGGGTACCATCTTCTTGAGTTCATCTAATTGTTGTATTGCTTGTTTGTTGTTGGATTCCTTTTATATTTCAACATTATGAGCCAGGAGAGAGAGAGAGAGAGAGAGAGAGAGAGAGAGAGAGAGGCTGTGCAGAAGAAAGCAACAGTATCATACCAACAACAGGACTTGCTCCAGATCTTCTAATGCTTCTTGTAATTTGCCAACGTTCTTGTATGCCACCGCTCTCCTAAGTAAGTTTTTTACATTTGCCTTCTCTACTGACAGAGCTGCAGTACAATCCTCTATCGCTCGCTGCCAGCTTATGACAGAGAAGAGAGAAAGAGAGAGAGAGCGAGAGCGAGAGAGAGAGAGAGAGAGAGAACGAAATTGCAGAGCACCAAAGTGAGAAAGAAGAGGGAACAAGAACGAAGAGAGAATGACGAAGGAAGAGAAAGAGAGACGAGAAAAGCGAGAGAACGGAATGAAGAAGGGGTAGGGAGGATCCAAAACAAATACACATACTTCTTGAGCCGAATGTAGCATTGGGCTCGGTTGCCGAGGGCAGTGACCAGTTGCGGGTCCAGCAGTATGGCTGCGGTGTAGTGCTCGACAGCTTTTTGGATTTGTCCTTTGGCAAAGTACCCATTGCCCTTTTGATGTTTTTTAAAACCAAAACCATCAGCCACCACCAAACGAAAAAAATAGCTGTAGTGTAGCAGAGGGATGGAAGGAGCGAGAGAACCACCTCATCTTTCTCTTTGAGAGCCTTTGTCTTTCTGTCTTGGTCCTGCTTATGGGTTATGTCTTTGTCCAGGGTGGTGGTCAACAGCAGTTCTTCTCTGATCGGAGGAAGTTGCTTTAAAACGAGCGAGAGAGAAAGCAGAGAGAGAGAGAGAGAGAGAGAGAGAGAGAGCGAGAAATGAAATCGGGGTGAGCGAGACGACGTCGTCGGTCAAAACTTTGTGCATGATCTCTTACCTACCTTTTCCAACGGTTTCGCCATGCGAAGCTCCTCATCCTTTGCCCCGAGGCCGTGCAGCCCTTGCACCAACCTCTCGTGCTCCTTTGAGGGCAACAACGCCCCCCTCTCCCGCTTCGGTACTGCTGCTTGCGCTTTCATCTTCACTACTTTTTTTTTTTGCTCCCTTTTTTTCAGGACGACACGGGCGATGGAACGACAGCATTCATTCAGGAATGCTCGACAGCTCCCCAAACGGAAGACCACAGCAACAAGAGGGAGGAAGAGGGGGCGAGCAAACAACAGGGCGCCCAACCGGGAAGCACACGCAATGAAACGCCCAGAGAAGACGAAACAGAAAATAGCCTGCGCCTGGGAAAGAAACGGTGCCACTGGCGATAAACAATGGCAAGGAGTAACATAATTGGATGTTGCGTGGGCTGGATTGCCTTTGGCTTGCTTTTCATCTCTGGTTACGCCGTGGTACCTTCGCAGCGTAGCCATAGGAGGCAGGTTCGTCTTCACAGCGTTGCCATAGGAGGCAACTACGAGAATGAATGCAACTTGAGCCACGTTTTCTTCTGGAGTTATCTTCCTCTCCAGAAGGAATTTAGCTCTTTGCGGACGAAGGCAGGTTCGTCTTCGCAATCGCTGTTACAGGAGCAAACGAAATGAGAGCTTTGAGGAGGTCTTCGCCTTCTTGATGCTCTGCTTTACTGTGGCTGCCTTGGTTGTGGCCCTTTCTACTCCCTTCGATGTTGTTGCGGTTCTTCTTCCCAGGTTGTGAACGTGTATTGAGTATACTCGGTCTTGGAGGTTTCCGGTTTGCTGATGCTCACCGCGGCCATCGTTTACTTTGCATCGGCTATCTCGAAAGCTTGGAAGGAAGAGATGCCGAGTGGGAGATCGCAGGGCCATGGTGAAGCTTCCTCAGCCACCACAATGCCACTTTCAGTGTCCCCGAGAGGACGGGTGACCTGGATGCAACGTGGCTGCCAGTGGGATGGTGGTTTGCAGTGGTCGGGTGGCCGTTCTTCCTCGCCACCACATCTACCCTCCCCTGCGCCCTAAAGGCGAATGGCAACCATGAACTCGCTGGCTAAGACCTTCTATGCCCTTAGTACCATATTGTATCGGTGAAGACAGGCAGATTAAGCAAATCGACGAAGCTTTTGCATGAATGGAGAAAGCAGCTTTATTCACCAGCTTCAAAATAAACAGAACAGCAATTGTTGCGGTTTGTTGAGGTCTGTTGCAATCTTTTAGAAGAACAAACTAGCAGCCAGCCTGGTAGCAGAGGAACCATCGCCGCCGTCGCCGCCGTCGCCTCCGTCACCGCCGCCAGAGCAGTTGGAAACATCACTGCAAACAAGCTCGCACCCATCCTTGAACGAGTCGAAGCCACAGCCCTCCAAGCAGTTCACCAAGGTGCCGTAGCAGTTGCAGGCGGACTCCAGGTTGGCCCCAGCGTTCGCGACACAGGTGGAAACCTCTTGGCCGCATTGGGCGACTATGTCGAAACAGTTCTGGCGAGCATCAACTGCGAAGAGCAGGGCCACCAGCAAGGTCACAGCAAGCAAGAAAGTCCTCATTGTAAGTGTAAGTTAAGTTTGCCTTTTGTATAGTCTGTATGTTTGTTTGTTGTCGGTAAGGAGAGAAACTGTCAGCCAAAAGAGTGCCTTATATAATGGCGAGTCGGGTTGTGGGTTCCAAAGAGAAGTTAAAAATTTTGTTAAATTAAACGTGAGATTTTAATTAACATGAGGCATTACGCTCTCTTTTAACCTCTGTAAACCACCTGCTTCCATTTTTCGCTGGGAACATCCACTTTTCTGCATTACACCTGGTAATGAATATCGACTAAGCGTCCACTTGCAAGTTGCCAAACTGGTCCAGGGAGAAGTCCCCTGAGCTTTACCATACTTCAAAGAAAAAGCAAAGAAAGAGAAGAGGCACAGGAATGGACTTTGTTTTGGTGTTAGTTTCGTTCGTTCCGTTTCTTTTTTTTAAAGCAACACAAAGACGGGAGTAGTAAAATGTTCTCAGAATGTGTTTCATGTTCAATAAATAACAACAATAAATAAGTATTTTTACAAGCAAGAAGGTTAGAGTTTTTCTTACTGCTCTTCTTCCATAATGACATTCAACCGGGAGGCCATCAGACGGTCACGTTTCCGTGGGGATCCTTGTTCTCTCTTGTTGCTTTTGGAAGAGGCAGAGGAAGGGGTGGAAGGGTGGGTCTTTTGCGTTGCCCGAAGCTCTACGCTTTGGCCGTTGTGTATCTCGGGGAGGGACATTGCTCTGTGTAATCCGGGAGGGCTCATCATCCACTCGTGGTTGATCACCTCATAGATGGTAGACCTCACCAGAGGGTCCGGCTCCAACAAGCTCTCCACAAGGTTCCTGGAGGTCTCCGAGGGGAGGATGGAGGAGTCGTAGTGTCCTGCCGTGATGTTTTGGTAGACGTCCATGTCCGAGTACGCGTGGAAGGGCATCTTCCCCGTGAGCATCATGTAGAGCACTACGCCGCAGCTCCACATGTCCACCTCCGGTCCTGTGTAACTCTGACCGGGCCGCAACACCTCGGGAAGGGAGCCGACGGTCTTGATCATGCGCTTGAACGGACTCCATGTGGTGGCCAACCCAAAGTCGCCCAATTTGACCTGTCTCTCCCGATCTAGGAAGATGTTCTCTGGTTTGATATCGCGGTGGCAGATGTAGTTGGCATGGATGAAGGCCACCGCCTTGATGAGCTGGTGGAAGATCCTCCAGGCCTCCACCTCCGTGAGGTGGTGCTGCCTGAGTGTGTAGTCAAAGAGGTCGCCGCCCTCCGCGTATTCCATGATGAAGCAGGCCTTGTGTTTGTCCTCCAACAGGTTAGAGTACACCCGGATGATGTTGGGGTGGCCGGAGAGAGAGTTCAGGATGGCGTGTTCCTTGCGGAGGTGCTTCACCTCCTTCTCGTTGTTGGAGTTCTTCCACACGGCCTTCATGGCAAGTTTGGAGACTTTGTTGCTGTTGGCTTGTTGGTGTTTGTCAAGAGAGGTCCCGGGTTTGGCAGCCGCGAGGTAGACCCTACCACCGGAGCCAGCTCCTATTTGCTTCGTGAGACGAAAGTCGGAAGTGTTGGCGGAGAGTTGAGGCCATGTTTTGGTGGCTGTGGATGGAGTGAAAAAAAAACTCTAAGTAACTCTGAAGTATTTTCATCAGTGACTAAGAAAGAGGAAAGCAAAGGAACCTTTTCGGGAAGGTTTGCACTTTTCTCTGCGGAAGAGTTTCAGGTCGCTGGGTGAGGGGCCAAAGGAGGCGCTGCGAGCTATCTTTCTCGTCATGTTGTTTGCTCAACGGTGATGTAACACCGTTATTGTTTTTTAAAGTGGTAGGAACTGGCAGTCTGCTGCGCTGCTTTTCTTTTTGTGTTGTTCGATGGAGAGGAAAAATGGAATAACGAACCGGCGGCCCACTGTCGTTAAATACTGGGATACGCAGCCGATCGGTAGTTCCGCCTGTCTGTTCGCTGACATTCCTATGAGTTTTCTGCACGTGTGAGCTACACGCATGCACTGCATTGCTTACCTTTTCTACACCGTGGAGCGCGGAAACGGTAAATCTAATCTTAGATCTGATGGATCTTTCCACATAAGGTAAATCCAAGAGTTGATCAACCGTGAAAATATCCTTTTTGGAACGTTGGGGCTGTGAAACAGTTGGACCGTGCTTATCCTTTCCCGGTCAAGCGTAGTCCTTGGCGTCCATCCATGCGCTGACGGGAACGAACCGGCACGGTTTGTGGAGGCTGGTGGCTAAGGAAGGCGGGCTGGGGGTGGCCTCCGCATTGATCACGGCCTCTGCCTCAGGTCGCTGAAAGAAAGGAAAGGAAAAGCGATCGATGGCGCGATGGCTCGGCATTACGACCCGGTGCTGGGCTGCAACGAACATCCCATGGGAGGCTTGTTGCAAGGCATCGCCTCCAAAAACCAAAAAGCGTGACCTTTTCGGCTGGATGGGAGGTGCTGGGGTTTTGGGAGATGTTCCCCCACTTGCGAAAAGGCTTTCCACTTGGACCCAGCCGCCGGAATCACGTCTCCGAATCTGGAGGGCTGGGGTGGTGCTCAACGGAGCAATCGTCAGCAATCCTATGTCGGTGTGCGCCTCGAACACAAGCAGCTCCTCTCGGATCTCCTCCGTTCCGTCATCTCCATGCTCGTCGATGCTGCCGTCATCTTGGTATGTCTCTGGAGGATCGCCAGATTGAGGAGTTGTTGTGGTTGCCTTTGTGTCTGTTGTTGGGGCTACGGGCGGTGTCGAAGACGCAAGCGGAAGGAGAGAAGGAGGAAGGGGATAGTAGTGCATCAGCCGAAGCACCGAAGAGGAGATATCTGGTGGGCTGGTGACCGCAGTGGACGGTTGGAGAAGACTGGAAAGTGTAACCCAACTGCGACCATCCTCTCGCAAAGGAGCCAGGTGCTCATCCAGTGCCGATAACAGAGTATCCGCTGAGAAGCGCCAGTAGCAAAGGTAAGGAAACAGCGAAGAAAAGCGAGAGAGAGAGAGAGAGAGAGAGAGAGAGATAACATAACAAGAGGAAAAAAAAGAAGAGGCAAGGAAGATGAAGAAAGAGAAGAGAGAGCAGCCAACCAAGTCGAGAAAGGATGGCAAACGAGTTCTCCAAGCACTCTCTGAAGGTTAGCGATCGGGAAGTGGAGCCCTCCTCAAGAGGAACTTCAACACCCTCCGCAGCTACCCACAACGGAAAATTTGCAGTCTTTTCGTTCATCGCTCTCATCTGCACAGACACAGGGGATTAGCAAACCACACAGCAATACTGATTTTTTTAAAAAAAACACTCCCTTCACAAGCACTCACATCAAAGAACTCGTAGTCGTACAGGCTAAGATAGCCCATCGGCTTGGATTCGTTGGGCGAGACTTGCCCTTCCCCCAACTCAAGGCTCATCTTGGAGCGAGCTTTGATTTCCTCCTCCTGCGCAAAAAACAGAGCAGCGACTTTCTCCAATCGCGCCAAGTATCGCGAGCGAGGCACCTCGATCACCACAAATCCGAATGTTTTGAGCTGCTCGATGAAACGCTCCAAGAAGTTGCTCTCCTCGGGAGGGTGTCCTTCTCCTGCTCCTCCAGCAACAAGAACCTCATCAGGAACGACCACCACCTCCATCTCCCTCTTCTCGCCAACAAAAAAAAGTGACCAATATAAAAAATCATTGCCTTCTGTGAGGATCGAACTCACGACCTCCAGATTATGAGACTGACGCTCTACCGACTGAGCTAAGAAGGCACCTAAAATTTTAGGTCTCCAATTTGGTGAGAACTTTCTCCAAATTTGAACCAACCATGCTAATTTGCTTAAAAAGGATCAAAAAATCAGTGCCTTCTGTGAGGATCGAACTCACGACCTCCAGATTATGAGACTGACGCTCTACCGACTGAGCTAAGAAGGCTTCGTGTCAAGATGGACACAAGTTGCCAAGATAATATAAAATACAATCGAAGCTACTGGTTCATGAAGAGACAGTTCGATGCAGACCAATCGAAACTAAACAACAAACGAAAGAAACGGTTTCTTGTTTTGATGTTGTTAATCCATAAAAATGTTGCTAAAGTACGTGTTACTCAGTTTCTTGACTTCCTCTGTGATGTGTGAGAGGGAAACAGCAGTTAGTCATGACTAAGAAATGTAACGAACTCGAGTGGAGAGAGATGGGATCGCTCAATACCGTTAATTTCAAGGAGGTTGGCGTTCCTGTTGTCAAAGAGAACGTAAAATTCTCTTTGGTCAGACTTGCGCCCAATGATCCATCCATCGCTTTGAGTACGGGCCATCAGTTCGCTGATATCATCCGTTGACCTACACACGTTTTTGAAAAAAATGAATGTAAGGATGTTGTTTTTGTTTTGATCAATTAAAACTCATTTCCAGAAGGGAATAAAAATACTTTTCAAAATCAGCGTGCATGTCGTTGAGGATCTTCATGTGTTCTCTGGAGATCTCCGCGCCTTTGTTCCTCAAAGATGTTTTCAATGCCAGATTCATGTGATTGAAATAGATGTATCGATATTCATCGGCATAACTTTAAATAATATCGTTTTTGCTCAATATGAGAAAAGGCAAAATGGTAGAAGGAAGAAACAGGACAATAGTTACCCTTGTTTCCGGTCCCAATGATCGCCAAGAATGGGTTTAAGGAATTGGAGTTGTGGAAGTATGAAGGACTTGAGATTGGAGAAGAATGTGGTGTTCAGCTTGGACGAGTCTCCTTTGATAAAGAACAAGCAAAACATATGCTCGTGCTAATAAAGACGTACATTAGAGAACATAAACATAAACACGCAATCGAGCAATTAAAAAGAGAATAAACCTCATAAATGATTAAACGATGTCTTTCGTTGGTTGGCCCCAGAAAGACGAAAGGACAACTGATGTGAGTCTCTTTGTCGTTCAAATCTAACGGCCCTGTGACATAACCATCACCTGCGGGATCGCTTTCAACAAAAATAGAAGGGTAAAAACGTGAATTAGCAACAACGAGAAATAGGCGACTACACAGCCAGAACATGAAACAAAAACAAGCAACACTAAAAATGAATGGTATACCGAAAGTGAAACGGCAAAGCAGATTCCACCACTTGCCCATTACTGGCTGTATCCTGTTGTTTAAGAAAATGTTAGAATAAGCAAAGCAGGACACAATCTAAGGACAGGATTTGGAAAAAGTGAGTGTTCACCGATGTTGCACCGTTTTCTCGTCGGGACAAAGAAGGACTGGTGGAGACGGGAGTATTGGATCCGCTCTTCCTGCCCATAAACATTCTTCTCGGTGAGGATTGTTTTTGACGTGACGCCAACGATGATGAAGACGAAGAGCTGCTCAGAGAGCTGAGAATGTGGTCCACCAAATATTTATACAAGATGCGCAGGTCGTCCTGGTCCAAAGCACTCCAGATGAGGTGATCACGATAGAAGAAGCAGCTGTGCTTGATTTGAGGGAAGGTGTTCTCTGTCCAGTTAATGAAGGATTGAACTCGTAGGTAGACGTTCTTGTCAACCGGTAAGAAGTGTACTCCTATTTTTCGTATTGCATTAAGCAAGAAGAAAGAGGGAGAAAAGAGGGAGAGGGAAGAGAGAGAGAGAGAGAGAGAGAGAGAGAGAGAGAGAGACCATCAAGAGCGCTGAAAATGTCAACATGACTAAAGTCGATAGCCTTCAGAAAGTGAGGCATGAACATGGCCAGGCTGGTTCGCAAGTCATCCACAGTGCCTTTGTTGGTAATTCTCTCGAACGTGCCGTTGAAGAGCTTCTCAGGGAAAAAAAAGTAGAAAGAGAAGAAAATAAAAGAAAGAAAGGAAGAACAAGAAAGAGACAGCGAAACAGAAAGGAAAGCAAAATGAGAAATAATATACTACAAAACAGGCAAGGGAGGTTATTTAAAAAAAAGAGAGAGTCCAAACCTTGAACATACGATAAGCTTGGGCAGCAGTCTGTTGAAGAGCAGAGTCAGAGACCTCCTCTGAGTCGTACTCGCATTGCGTGGTGCCATCTTTGGTGGCGGTGGTCGTGTGTGGGTTGTTGACCGTCTAAAAAGAACGCGCGACCAGAGGAGAGGTCAGAAGGGAACAAAAAAAAAACGAAAGAAGTGAAAGCAAAGATCAAGAAGAGAAATAGAGAAGAACAACAAAGGGAGCAGAGAAGCAGAGGAAGGAAAAGGAGGAGGGAACAAGAAGAGAGGAAGTGCAGAGAAGCATAAGGACTTTTGGAGTTAAGTAGAAGAAGAGCAAGGAGAAGGGCATAAAATGAGAGAAGAGGAGCAACCAAAACGAGCCAAATGCCGGGTTCACATTCGAAAAACGCTTGGCGTGACTTTTCCAAGTGAACCGCTTCGCAAGGCTTGTCCTGCGAAAACGTTCTGATCAAAAAAAAAACTAAAGATCAACAAAAATGCAAACCAACAGGAAAGAGAGAGAGAGAGCGAGAGAGAGAGAGAGAGAGAGAGAGAGAGAAAGCAGAAAAAAATTATTTCTTTGGTACTTGGTAAAGTTGACAAGGGCTTCGCTGAGACCAATGTCCGTCAGCTGGCGAGAGGTGGGAGTGCTCTCAGGGTAATAGTACAGCAGCTTCTCATGCTGCGTCTCCTCGGTCTGGCCCAGCTTGGTGTCAAAGAGAAAGAGCTTGCCGAGCGTTGCTGGCGTGAAACTCATCTTCCTTTTCTTCTCTGGTGGGTCCGCTGTGCTCAAATGGAGACCAAAAACTGAAGTTATTCTGCTCCATTGGTGCACTCGTGGCTTCTTCCTTCCCTGCACCATTTGTACACGTTTTGATCTCGAAATATGAGGGGTCTTTGAAAGTTTTCGCGCCATTTTTGGTGTGACCGTTACAAGCTTACAATCAGAAGCTAACGCAAAGAAAGAGGGGGAGAGAATAGAAAGGACGATGGAGGCTGACGGCTCGTCTTCGAAACCACCCAAACGAAGGTTGGCCAAGCGAACGAAAAGAGGGCTTCGCGCCAAGGCTGCTGCTGCTTCTTCTTCTGATGCGACTTTTGTTAACACAGCTCCGTCCACTTCTTCTCGCGAAGACAAAGAACCTATCCAACTAAATACAACGCGTGCCCACCCCAAAGCGAACACAGTCCCATCGGCTCCAAAAGATCTGATAGAAGCAACAACACCTCCTTCCTCTTCTTTATCTTCTTCGTGTGACCAACAGGAACAAGCCTCGGGGTCGCTTCTGTCCGTGCAAGAATTGCGTGCCAGATACAAAGACTCCCAAACCAACAAAACGCTGCTCCCCCAAAAATGCAACGACTATCTTGAGCAAGTCGCGCTGCGTTTGCAGCAATGCTCTTCTTCCTCGTCGTCTTCCAATGAGCACCTGCAGCAGGAAGCACTGGGACTGCTACAGGATGTCGCCTTTGTGTTGGACATGCACCAACCCACCGGCGTGGACCTACGCGGTTGCTTGGAGCAACTGTGTAAACGGTATGTTTCTAGTTTCTATTTTAAAGGGAGATCTTCAAGAAAGCAAGTGAAAGAAGATGCAGAAATACTAATCGAACAAACTGGAATAGGTTCGAGGCGCACGCTCCAGCTGCACTCTACTTTTTGTACCACGAACTAGGCCTCAAGAAACCCTCTTCTCTCTCTGCCTATCACAAGAACAAAACCACCACGCCCTCCTCATCGTCATCACCTCCCAATTCATCCTCCACCACCATATCATCTGCCTCATCCTCCTCATCCTCCCTTCCATCATCACGTGCTACAAAAGCACGCGCAATGCTTTTGGCGAGCCAAGCCAGCATCGCGGAGGAGGAGCTGGAGAGGGCGGCGCAATGTTTCACGCCAGAACGACCCTACACGCATCAGGACTACCTGCGCCGCGTGGAGGAAAGGATGAGAACAGAGCAAGAACAAGTGAAAAAGGAGAGCGAGCGGTTGTATGGAAGTCCTCTTCCCAAACGATTCAACCACTTCACTTCTGGTCTCATCAATGCTGATAAGTTCCTCCGCCAAGTCCCAGTTCACGTTCTTTCTTCTCCTTCATCATCTTCTTCACATTCATCCTCCACACCAACGGCAAAGCGAAAGAGAGAAAGAGCAGAAGAGATAGAAACAGATATAGCCAAAGTAGAAATAGCAAAGGAAGAAACAGGAAGGAAGAAGAAAACAACATACACACCAACAAAAAAATGGAGCACAACACCGTTGTCGGCAACACAAAAAGCAAAAGAGAAAGAAGAACAAGAACGAACCAAACGAAGAAGAATTAGCGGCGTTGCTGCAGCTGAAGAATTGGAAGGCGGTTCCTTCACTCCCATTGTCCGGTCTCCTCTTCGAAAAACACCGCAACGAAGAACGAGCAGACTGATAAGCCAAACGAATTCGCCTTCTGCAACAGATTCAGAAGCTCTTCGAAAAAAGTTGTTCTTCTTTGCTTCTTAATGATGTTTATAAATGTATTTAAAAGAGAACATGAGCAATAGGGAATGAGTAGCAAGATGAGAATTTTAGTCCACTTCCAAAGATTCATCCACTTCAGTAAAGTCTTGGAAGAAACCCTGTTGAGCATTGTCAGTAAAATTAAAGAACAAGAGAGAAGCCAAAGAAGAGGAACAAAATGCAAACCTTGAAAAGGTTGCATGCATGAACCAAGTCTTGAGTGCCACACATCTCTCTGATGCTATGCATGGCCAACTGAGGGCAGCCAATGTCAATTGTTCTTACACCACAGTTGGCGCTGAGAATGGGGCCAATGGTAGAGCCGCAGGGACTGTCGTTGCGCACCACAAACTCTTGCATGGGAACTGAGTGACGGCGAGCCACTTCTTTGAGGAGAAAGGCTGTCACAGCGGTAGTGGCATAACGCTGGTTGGCATTGTACTTGATGACAGGGCCAGAGTGGATTGCCGGCTGATGGTTCTCATCATGTTTCTCCCTTTTGTTGTAGTTATTGTGTAAAAGGTTAGGAAAAAAAAAAGCGTTGAGGCCTTATTCTTGTTGATCTTTATGGTTGTTGTATCTTTCTTATCTCCAATCTGTTGGAAGGGGAATAAGATGAGTACGTACGGATAACAAGGGTGAATGCCATGGGCCATATCAGCAGATATGAGATAACTCTGAGCAAAGGCACGTTGATGATGATCCGAAGAAGCTCCTTTGTCCTTCTGAAGGCTCGTCATGATCCGCTCGAGAACCTGTTGCATCATGTTGGAGGCCGCACCATACGCTGACTGGCTGCCTATCTCTTCGTTGTCAAAGAGAGCTACCAGGCGAATGCGCTTTTCCTCGTTCAAAGAGTCTCCTTTTAAGCTCTCTAATAATCCCTTTAAAAAAAAGAAGACGAGAATTAAAGTTAAGAATAATAATTCAAAAAAGACAACAAAAAGGAAAATAACTCAAAGAACCATTAAACTGGTGTAAGACATGAGAAGATTGTCCAAACGAGGAGAGAAAATGAACTCGTTAAAGGCACCGCCCACGCAGGAGGGTTGTGTGTCACAAACGCTCAAATCAAAGTCGCAGATTTGAGAAGCTGTTCATCACATAAAGCAACAATTGGATAAAGTAAGAGAAATGCTCAAAAACAACCGGTAAATAAGCAAATAAGAAGAGAGCACCTTCAACGCCCATTTCCTTGGCCAGGAGTTGAAGCAGAATAGGGTGGTGCTTCTTCTTTCCTTCTACTCCACCAGAAGAAGACAACTGACTGTTTTGTTTGTGAGAACAAGAAGGTAAGTGTGAGGTTATAGAAGCTCTACGAAGGACAAACAACAACAACACAAAGAAACATGACAAAGAAAGGGGAGAGAGAAAGCACTTTTGAATGGCAGTAGCAAGAATGGGATAACCCAAGTGGGTTTGCTTGTTGGGGTTAAATCCGGAACGCTCTTCTGCTGATGTCAAGTGAATGGCCAGGTTGGGCACTCTCAGAATGGGCCTTTTTAAAAATGAGCAGGTAAAGAATAAGGTTAAGGCGAAGCTGAGGGAGAAGAACACGAAGAAGCAGAAGCAGAAGCAGAACGAAGAACGAAGAACGAAGAACGAAGAACGGATTTGTATGTCTTGCCTTGGAATATGGACCAAGCGTTGCTCCAACTTGTCCTCAGCAGTGCGAACAACCACCCTGCCAGCCACCGTCAAGTCCCTTTTAACCACACAGAAAAGTAAGCAATAGCACTTAAGAAGCAGAGAGCAGAGAAGCAGGGAGAGACAAAGAATGCCTATATACCTATCAAACCAGGTGTGCCACAGGCCACCACCATAGGTTTCAACGCCAACGCAGAGGTAGCCCTTGCTCTCCTTGAGGGAAACGGGCTTCACCTTCAGGTTGGGGCTGTCCGTATGGGCACCCACCATGTTGACGCCATTGCCGGGTTCCTTTGTTTGTACGTGTGTGTGAGGGATGAGATGAAGACAAAGAAAGAGTGAAGAGCAGCAAAACTGAAACGATTGAACAAAAAACAAAAAGGTAGCCGCAAAGAAGTAGAAGAAAAGATGAGGAAAAACGAAAGACACTTACGTAGCGTCCGCCCACAGCAAAGGCCAGGATGGTGGAGTGGTTGCGAGTGAGGAAGTACTTGTGCCCAGGACGAAGCTCCCACTCCTGCCCTTCCTTCAGCTGCACAAACCCTTGCTGCAGGAGCAGGTCCTTTGCGTTCTGGACGGCGTGGAAGGCGGACGTGCTGCCATTCACAAAGTCCAGAAAGCCTTGCACGCACTCCTCCTCTCGAGAGGAGGGTTGCATTGGTTGTTGTTCCTTTTTTTTTTTAACAATGTGAGAACAAAGAAGAAGAAGAAGAAGAAGAAGAACAAGAACAAGAACAAGAAGAACAAGAAGAAGAACAAGAAGAACAAGAACAAGAAGAAGAAAGAGACCCCAAAGGAAGGCATACCATGGTAGGTTTGTGGTGGTGGTGGTGTTGCTTTGCTTGCCAGCCAAACTATGCCAAAAAAAAAAATGCAGAAACGATGGGTTAAACCACGTGTCGTCATGAGAATTGGTATGTCGACAGGAAAGCATTGTTCTTTGGGTGCGCCCAATGGGAGCCGCTTGTGGTCGTCAAACGGATGGGAACTTTGGACAGATTTTCAACGGGCACGTTGCCCGTGACCAATGTCGACACATAATTTGCCCTCGAAGGTGGTTTTTCATTCTGGGTGGAAAGGTACAATCAGTGATGGGGGTTGGTATTTGTTGTCCTCATCGCCCGGTTCTTCTTCTGCTAGCTCTTCTTCTTGTTCTCCTTCTTCTTCTTCCCTGTTTTCATGTGCTTGAATGAATGCAAACAGACTGTTTGCAGATTCACTTCCCTGCTCGTGTGTTACTTGAATGCCGCCCTCTTGTTCTTCGCCTTCTTTCTTCTCTTCTTCGCTATTTTCATGGTCTCGAATGAACGAAAACACGCTTGTGGCCTCGCTTCCCTCCTCTCTGTTCTCGTCTTGATGCTCATCCTCTTGAATTCCACTTTCATCGTTGATAAAGCCGAAAGCCGA
Source organism: Balamuthia mandrillaris (assembly GCA_031835245.1). Taxonomy (NCBI): domain Eukaryota; phylum Discosea; order Longamoebia; family Balamuthiidae; genus Balamuthia; species Balamuthia mandrillaris. The sequence continues at coordinate 237,533 of JAVKOQ010000016.1, read as the reverse complement.
TGAAGATGATACCGGGTCATCCTCATGGTTCTCTTTGTCGTCATCTTTGTGGTTGATAAAGCTGAAAGCTGACAAGGAGGAAGGCGAAGACGCAGAATCAACTTCGTCCTCACTTTCTTCGTCTCCCAACACGTATATCCCTTGATGAAGTTCCTCGTCGTTCGCGTTGCTCAATCGTGATTCTTTGTCATCTATTACTTCTCTTTCCTCCTTTCCTGCTACTTCTTCTCTTTGCTCTTTAGGCTGTTCTTGTTCTTGTTCTTGTTCTTGTTCTTGTTCTTCTTGTTCTTGTTCTTGTTCTTGTTCTTGTTCTTGTTCTTGTTCTTGTTCTTGTTCTTGTTTCTTGTTCTTGTTCTTGTTCTTGTTCTTGTTCTTGTTCTTGTTCTTCTTGTTCTTGTTCTTCTTGTTCTTGTTCTTGTTCTTGTTCTTCTTGTTCTTGTTCTTCTTGTTCTTCTTGTTCTTGTTCTTGTTCTTGCTCTTGTTCTTGTTCTTGTTCGTGTCCCTCTTGTTGCCATTCTTCTACTTCTAGCTGTATTGCTTCTTCTCGTTCTTGTTCATCATTCTCCTGTCCCGGTTCTTGTTCTTGCTTTCCATTTTCTTCTTCATCGTTTCGTGGTTGTGTTTCATTATCTCTTTGAACTTCCTCCTCTGTTTCTTCTTCTTCTTCTCTTGCGCCCGTTTCATGACCTTTGTGATCTTCCAACTCTCTTTCGTCAGAATCAACTTTCCGGAATTTATCTTCTTCTCCTTCTTGTTCTTGTTCATCTATTTCTTTTTCTTCTTTTTCTTCTTCTTCTTCTTCTTCTTCTTCTTCTTCTTCTTCTTCTTCTTCTCGTTCGACCTGTTCTTCTGCTGCTGTGTTCCCATCGCTTGCCTTATCGCCATTGACCACAAGCTCTTCCAGCTTAGCCAAACGAGCTTTGAGACGATTGATGTGAATGTCTGTTGCCTCAGCAGCATCAAAGTCTTCTGCAGCGACTTGCTCTTCCAACTCTGTCTCCAGCGCAGCAATTTTGGACCTTATTGTTTCGTACTCTGCACGAATACTTTCGTGATCGTATCCTTCCATTCTTTCCTCTACTCCATCTTCTCGTTCTTCTGGTATGTCAGTTTCTTTGTGTGTTTCTTCCTGTTCCTCATCACCACCATCCGCATCAGCGTTTGTAGTTTCTTGTAGTTCCTCTTCTTCTATTTCTTTTACTTGTTGATCGAGAACTTCACAAATGTTCACAACACCAAGCTCTTCCTTCAACAGTCCCATTTCCTCCTCCACACACCGCAGCTCCTCTCGCCAAAGATTCGCCGTTTCAATCTTCCATCTATCTTCTTGTGCTTCTTCTTCACTTTGTAATGTTTCGAGTTGGTTGATGAGCAGTTGGTGTGTTTCATGCAACCACCTCAAGGTTTCAATGTTTGAGGCTCTCTTTTGTTGTTGGATTCGTCCCTCCGACTCCCGATATTCTTGTTGTTTGCTTTCCAGTGCTTTGGTCTTGTTGGTGATATCATTCTCGCACTCTGCTAGTCGTCGTTTCTTTGCTTCAATTTCTTCTGTTGCTGCCTTTATCTCGTTGGCCACTCGCTTGGCCTCTCCAAAGTTTCTGCCTGTGAATAACATTGTATGATTATTGAACAGAAGTCAGAGCAGAATAGAAAATCAACATGTTGAACCACAGAAGACGAACCTGACACAGCCAATTTCTTGTTGGCCTCCAGAGAAGGCAAGCGCAACTCCAAACTCGTGATGGACTGCTTCAGTTCCGCTACCTCTTCATTCAACCGAAGTATCACCGATGTCAGTACCTGAATGCTACCATCGCATTCGCCCAGTTGCTCGCGTGCTTTTGCTTCTTGTTTCTGGTGTTTCATTGCCAATTGGATGAACATTGTTCTTCGCTCTTGTGCCTTGCGATACTGTCGTTCGATTGCTTTCAGGGTTTGGATGGAGCGTTTGGTGTCCTCGCTGAGAGAGTGCCACCGTTCCATGTTGACTGTTTGTTGGTTTTGCTGTGCTTCCATTCGTTGTTTTGCTTCGTTGATTGCTTTGGTGGCTTCCTCCAATGTTGCCTATCGCATCGTTATCACGTAATCTGAGGTTAAAAACAATAAATGAAGAAAGGAGGAAAGAACAAAGAACAACGAATGCACGAGAGTAAAAGATGAAAGAAAGAAGAAACCATTTTTCGAGCATGCGCCTGTTGGACATCAGTGGCCGCCTCCAATTCTTGCTTCAACGCAGAGGTCTCCTTCTCGAACTTGGACTCCACTGCGCTAATCTCTCTTTGTTCTTTCTCTATCTCCTTCTCTAACCTATCTTCCTCTTCCTGCTTCTCTCTCAACAGCCGTAATAGCTCTTCTATTTCCTTCCTCAATTCCTTTCTTCTTCTTTCCTTCTCTAGAAGCTTTTCTTCATTGTTCTTTGTTCGTTCTTGAATGCGGGATCGCAACGCTTCTTCCTTCTTCTTTAATGCCTCTACTTGAGCGTCTGCTCTCTCCATCTTTCTCTCCAGTTTTCTGCGAGCGAGACTGATTCTTTCTCTCTCCTTCAATTGCTTGACCTCCACTTCTAACCGAAGTCGAGCTCTCTTCTCCTCCTCCTCTCTTTCCAACTCTCTCCACCTCTTTCTCAACAACTTGCGAAAGGGAATCTCACGCAGCACTGTTTGAAGCTTGTCCTCTTCCTTCCTGCGAAGCTCCTCTTTCATTTCTACCGATTGAAGTGAGAGCTCTCTAATGCTTTGTTGAAGCTCCTCCAAACGACGACTGAGCTCCTCCGCTCTTGCAAAGTCCTCTTCCTGCTCCGATAGAGCAGTTTGCAACAGGGCCTCCGTTTGTCGGAGGACGAGGCGTAGTTCCTTTAGGGAAGTTGTTTGCAGGTGGCGTTGTTGAAGCAGAAGACGTTCTTGATGGAGCAGTTGGAGCAGCGCTTGTTGATGAGCATTTGCTTCTCTTTCCACTTCTTGAGCAGATTCCAGAAGGGGGTTATTACTCGAGTTCTCTTTGTCTTTTTGTTGCTGTTGTGTCGTTCTCTGTTCCGCACCTTTTTTTTCATCTGCTCGTGCGAGTTGTCTTTTGTTCTTTCTTTGTTGCTTCTCTCTTTCGGTTGCTTCTTCTCGTTCACTATTTCTTTCGTTCTGTTGCATCCCCAACGAAGCTACGTCGCTCATTTCATCTCTTGTTTCTTCTGTCGTTTTCTTCTTTGCCGTCTTGTTGTTCTCTCTCTCTTCAGTTTCTTCTTTCTGCTGCAAACTTGGCTGTTGCTGTTGTTGTTGTTCCTCTCCTTCTTCCTGTTCCTCCGTTCGATAGGACTGACCCGGTCGCTTGGCTCTCTTTGTCTTTCGTTTGGCCGTGGTCGCCACAACAACGACCGAGTGCTGTTTTGTTTGCGTCGTGTTGTTTCTCGTTGTGTCGACCGTTCGTTGTGCATTTGGTTCGGCTTCGTCTTTTTCTTTTCGTCTCATGGCTTCTTTTTCGAAGGAAGCTGAGGGAGAAGGAGAAGAAGAAAAAGAAGTTGTGGTTTGTTTTGCCACTTCTACCTTGACCACATGTTGGTTGGATATCTCTTGTTCCGCTTCGTCGGCCACGGTATTTTGTTTGCAGATGAAAGAAAACGCCGAAGCGGCTTGCTCTTCTTCCTTTTCTTCTCCTTCTCCTTGGCGGTTGTTGCCTTGAATGAATGAAAATGCTGAACTCTTTTCTTCTTCGTCTTCCTTTCGATCGTTTTCGTTTGTTCCTGTTTCTCCTTCTCCTTCGTCGTCGTCTTTTAGTTCCAAACCTGAAAACAAGCTCCCGCCTCCGCCTCCATCTCCATCTCCAAGAGCGGAGAGAGACGATGCAGAAGGAGAAGCAGAGGTTGCCGTTCCGGCCTTCAGGGAGAGCCCAGAAAAAATGGATTCGTTGGAAGCAACCGACGAAGTGGAGGAGGACGAAGACTTTTTTTTCCGTTGGCGCTTCTTGGCTTCCTCCAAAGACGCGCGAGGAGAAGAACCAAAGGTTTTGCTCGTTGTCGTTGGCGTTGTGGTGCTGTCGTTCGTTTTCTGCCAAGCGGAGGAGGAGGTCAACGCCGCTTTGGCCTGCTGGCGTAACTTTTCCTCTTCGGCAGGAGGTTCTTCAGCGACGCCGCCGCCGCCGCCTCCTCCTCCTCCTGTTACGTAGCGCAAGAAATTCATTTCGCTCTATATTGACATAAAGCGAAGAGAGAGAGAGAGAGAGAGAGAGAGAGAGAGAGGGAAAGTTTGTATACAAGGTTCTGGTAATGCTCCTCCTCCTCCTGGTGGCTTTTTCTTTTCTTTTCTTTGTGGTGGTCCCTATATATATTAGGTTCACGCTGGCTATGGTGAATACCCTGTTATGTGGAATATGATACGATTGACGGGTATGAGGTTGACCAAAGCGCAACGGTTTGGTTCTTGTCGACACCAATTTTCTCCCCGAAAAGTAGCTGGGACTTTTTTCGCTGGCCCTTGCTTCCTTGCCCTTTCTATCTCAGTAAGTTCTCTATTCTCTTCGTCGTTCTCTTCTCTCTTCTCTTCATCTCTCTTCGCTTCGCAAAAGCAACACAGGTAAACTTGCAACAACGACTTTTCTTTTAAATAAAAGCAAAAGAAAAAATCAGTGATGGTTGGGTTCTGCTGCTTCTTCGCCATGATCTTGATGCTTGTCCATTTGTTCTCCTCCGTTCTCTTCCTCTTCCATCTGTTTCCGTTCTCTGTCCTTCTCTCTCGCCTTTTGTCCGTCTTTCTCGCTATCCCTGTCTCTGCGTTTGCTGCTTCGTTCTCTTTCCTTATCTCTGTCATTGTCTTCTCTTCGCCGATCTTTATCTTTCTCTCTGTGACTTCTGCTTCTTTTACTGCTCTCATGGCGATCGCTTCGGTGTCGCTCGCTTCGGGAATGATGATGACGATCGCTTCGATGATGACGGTCACGGTGGTCGCGATAATCGCGATGATGATGACGATGTCTTGAAGAGGAAGATGAGCGTCGTCGTTTGCGCTCACGGCTAGGAGAGCGAGAGGAAGAGGAGCTGCGAGAGGATGGCGACGAGGAACGAGATCGGGAGCGTTTGGGAGAATAATCATCTTCAGGTGATATCTTGCCTTCCTCAATTGCTGAAAAATAAATAAATAAATAGAATTACGTTAGCATCTAAAAGAACTAAATCTTTGGAAAAAAAAAAAGGAGAAGAAAGAGAAGGAAAGAGAAGATAAATGAATGCAAAATCTTTTCGGGTTGGCAACGGTGAAATCATCATCTACCTTCTTGTGCATTAACCACAAGCACTTAAACATTCTTTTTGTTCTAGTAATGACAGATATGTGGAGGAAGGGAAGAACGAGAAGAAGAAGAGGAGAGAGAGAGAGAGAGAATTAAGAAAGAGAGGAGAAAAGAGAGGAAAATTGTAAAGTTGAGTGACTATAAACCTTGACAGCGAGCATTGATTTTCTCCACAGCCCTCCGCAATCGTTTGAGTATCCTTGCCTCTCTGCGAGGGTCTAATTGTTTGGGCGCTTTGACAATTGGATTCTTGGATCGGTTCACCCTGTTCAAAACATCGAGTCAGTGATCAACCAAAAGGAAGAGCAGAGAGAAACATAGAAGCAGAGAACCAGAAGGGAGAAGAGAGAGAGAACAAGAGAAGAAAACGAGAGAAGACAGACTTGAGAACGCGATCAATCAAAATAGTGCCGTTAAGCTGCATGGCGGCATTAGCACCATCCATTGTGGCAAACTCTATAAAGGCAAAGCGGGCGGGGTGGCTTTCGTCACCGGCCATCCTGCAATACGTGATTGGACCACAAAAGCTAAAGTAAGCCATCAGTTGATCAGCATTTATCTGTACAATTATTTTTTTAAAAAAAACCACATTAATCCCACATGAAAGAATGGGGAGAGGGAAGAGAGCAGAGTAGAGAAACCAACAAACCTGAGAGTTAACATTCCCAACATAGACGGTACGTGCCACTTCATCCTGTTTCTGTGCATTGGTACTGACCCCAGTAATAGGCGAGGGCATAAACGCGGGAATAGGCGCAGCAGCAACAGGAAGAACCGCAGCAGCGGTCGGAAACGGCAAAAGCCCTCCTGGAGGAGAGGACAAAAGACCGCCGCCACCTACAGCAGGAGAGGCCAAAGTGGGCATGTCGTTGGAGGAGGCAAGCACTACCTTGAGGGGCTGGCCTAGCAGCGGCGTGTCCGAGGCGGACAGGGCAGCATTTGCGCTCTCCGCACTGCTCATTTTGATGAAAGCATAAGTGGGACCAACAGCCGGATTCCTTTAGTTTCGTTTGTTTTTTTTTTGTTTTTTGTTTGATGATCAGCGCAACAAAAAGAATGTAGTGAAAAGGGTTAGGGAGATGAGCGATTGGAGATTAGTTGGAAGGAAGAGGTGTTTTTTTTTTTCAAAAAAAACAAAAACAAAACAAGAAGCGGTACCCCAAATGTTTGATCTGTTGAACAGTGCCATACTGTGAAAAGAACGAAATGAGCTGCGTTTCGTCGGCGGCCGGTGAGATGTTGCTCACGTAGAGCACTTGCCTTTCGTTGTGCGCCATTTTTTGTTTTTCTTTTTTCTTTTTTTGTGGGCTTGAGGGGTCGTTAACGTCGACAAAAAATCCGTCTTTCATTTTTGTCGACTGGTCCACAACAAATATATATATATTTGTAGACAATAATAAAAATCGAAAAAATAAATAAAAAACCAAGCCAAGGAGGAAGAGAGGAGAAGGATCCAAAAAAAAAAAACCAAGTGTAACTCTCTCTCCTTCAACCCGGCGGAGACCGATTCGCTCGAGAGAGATGCAGCGACCACGGTGTACTTTGTTGTTGTGGAGCGGAGAAACCGCGGCGAAGCGCGTGTCGATGATAGGAAGCACTGCCTCTTCTGCTCTGCTTTACTCTTCTGCGCGTTCGCGCTTCGCCTCTTCGCTTCTCGGCTCCCGCGCTGCTCCTCCTCCTCTTTCTCTTGTCTCGTCCCCTCGCACCCACCACAAGCTCTTTTCTCTTTCTCCTCCTCGCCATTTCTCCTCCTCTTCCGCTTCTTCTCCGAAAAACACCACAAGAACCACCATCGACGCTGAATTTATCGATCTGAGCAGCCAAGAGGCCCAGACCATGCGCGAGCAGCTTCGAAAGGCCACCGGCGGGGCTGGCCTCGGGGAAGCGGGCCTGCCCTGGTACCGCCGCCTGCAGCAGAACTACGGCTCCCTCTTTCAGATCTTCCTGCTGAGCAGCTTGCTGGCGCTCAACTACAAGCTGGTGCGGATGAGAGGGGAGAGGGAGGAGGAGTACGTCGAGTATCGCGCCAACCTGGAGAACAAGGACAACGAGATACGCCGCTTGAGGCAACAGCTGGAAGAAGCGCAGCAGCAACAACACGCGCCGAAAGAGCAGCAGCAACCTAAGCAAGAGGAGAGGAAAAAGACGACAGCAGAGGAGAAGAAGAAAGAGGAAAGAAGAGTGGAAGAGGGAGGAAAGCAGGATCCATTCGAGGATGAAGTTACTGTTGTTTGAGGCTTTAGCAAAGAAGGAGTTGCTCTTTTTTGTTTTAAAAAAAAGAATCGTGTTCTCATATAAAAGAAAAGAGAGAAAAAAAAAAGCAAAGAATAAACCAAAAAGCCAAAAAACCAAAAAAGAAAAAATGGGGATGGAGGGGGTTAGGGAGGTGGCTTTGAAGTTAGTTGAAAGTGGAGGTGGGAATGGAAGTGGAAGAAGAGGTAGGCGAGGCCGCACGAGGGGAGGACTTACGCGGAGAGGCTGGCGGTGATGGCGATTTGCTTCGTTGTCCTCCTCCTGTTGTCGCTGTTGTTGGGGTTGAGAACATGGCGGAGAGGCGATTGGAGGCGGTGCTCAAAGGAGCAGTGCTTGCCAACAACTGGTTGCTGCTGCCGCTGTGGTGTAGGGTTGAAGAAGAGGAGGCAGCTCCTTTGTTTGCCGTTGCAAAGGACATTCTTGGAAAGGTTTGACTTATGGTTTGATGGTGAGACATTGAAGAAGAGGAAGACGAAGAAGCGGGATAATAATTATTGTAAATGGCACTTCCATTAGTACCAGACAGCATAAAAGACGAAGATGGGGTGGCGGCGATGGAAGAGGAGGAGACCGAGGAAGAAATAACGGAAGAAGACGAGGCGAGCAAGTTGGTGGAGGAGGAAGAAGCGGAAGAGGAGGAAGAGGGAGGGGAGGCGGGGCTGGGCAGGGTGTTGGTTTGTTTGAGACGCTCCAGGTTCTTTTTGCCGTTTTGGATGAGGTTATGGAGGTTGGGCAGCGTGTGGCGCAACGTTATAATCTCCCATCCTTGTGAGTTTAGCAGCTATTTATGTTTGGGTTTGTAAGTTAGAAGAAATCACTCATTAAATTTCTTACACGAGAGAGAGAGAGAGAGGAAGAGGAAGAGGAAGAGGAACAGGAAGAGGAGGAGGGGGAAGAGAAAAGAAGCAGTGAAGCAGAGAAAGAAGACAGTGAAGAGAGGAAAGAAACCTGTTCCATGTTTCTATTTAGAAGAAATACACCAAAACGGAAGTCCTTCCGATCGGCCCCGTGTGCATACAAAGGATAAGTTCTAAAATACAGAAATGTCAGAGGTATTGTAAAAAAAGTGTTGCACTGCTGAGAAAATTTGTAACGTACACAGAAGTGTTGTCGCCGCCAGATATTTCATCTGTAATAGACGACCGAGAACACATCGGCGTTATTGGATAACGAAGTGGAACCTTTATCAAAGATAGTATTTCAGTTACCAGGAGAGGAAGAGAGAGAGCACAAGAGAGAAAATTACCTCTAAATACTTGGAAATAAGCCAAGTGACGTGACAAGCGCAACCAAGCGCTGTGGCCACCTCCTCTTCATCACAGCCGGTAAAGTCAGAGTTGGGCAGAGCTATCGAGTTGATCTTCAGACAGTTTTTGCTGTCCGTAGCGGAAACTTCGATCACGTAAATATCCGTCAGTTGGGTTATTAGCTTCCATCGACGCTTCTCCAAAGAGACCAACAAAGCTTGTAATAACGCTCTGTATTGTTTTTAAAGGTGTGTAGGGGAAAAGTTAATAGAGCGACAAGAATAATAGAAAACGCTGCAAGAGAAAAAAAAAAACAAAAAAAGAGAGTAATGCATAATGGCCAACGTACTTGTCAAGTTCTAACACTTTTTTATCCTCAGCAAGCTTTTGTTTGTCCTCCAAGAACGCTATTTGACTTCGAGAGAGTGCCCTAGCGCGTGGGAGAATGTGTTGCCTTTCCGCTTTTAGTCGTTCCCATGCCTCGGCGTTACGCGCCTTCTGGCGTTCGGCTTCTTTCTTTAACTCGTTTGTATGAATCTTTAACATGTCCCGTCTTCTGCACTGTTGTTTTAAGAATCAGCAAATGGACATTGAGATTGTGACTCCAGAAAGAAAAAGTAGAGAAGCGAGGTTGTGCTCACCAGTTGTAGATACTTTATCCGAGCAGCTATCTTTTTTTCGATGGCTTCTCGTAGCCATATACTTCTTTGTCGTGCGACTTCTAGTTTTCTCTTTCGTTTCATTAATCTGTTTTTTTGAAAGCGTTTATATAAGTATCTCAATCGCGAAGAAAGAAAATAGAGAAGAAAATAAAGGAGAGACAGTACTTCAGAAGATCGTGATATGTACAAGAGGAACCTTTCCGGCGGTCCTCACCTGGAGTAACGCTAGCAAGAGCAGGCTGGCCACTGTTCCTCTATTATGCGAAAAAACAATGAGAACGGAGAAACAAAAAAATAAATAAATAAAATAAAAGTATAAGAAAGTTGCCACAAACCATGGCAGCGATCGTTTCTTCCCGCAAGTACAAGCCATCATTAAGCTCAAAGACAAGAGTGTTCTGTGGAAATGCTCCTTTTACCTGAATAATATCTAAATAAGCTAACAGCCAAAATGAGATGGGAACAAAACTTTTCGACTTACCTCTGTTCCGATATAGCCAAGATGATTTAAATCAATAAGATTTTGGAATAACAACTGTGGAGGTTCATCTGCTCGCCATACTCGCACAAAGAACAGTATTTAGCAGTCAAAGAAAAACAGTCTTTTAATGAGAGAGAGAGAGAGACGAAAAACTAAAATAAATAAAACAGAAAGGATATAAAAACAAGTAGACGGTGAAGCGATCATATTCTTATAATTGCTTTGCATTATGTTTCTCCAGGTTGGATTCTAACATGAAATTGAGTTAAAACAAACAAATAAAACAAGTTTTTGAGATGAATACCGTACCATCGTTTCAAGTATTACATCGCTGGAGTAGAAAGGAAAGGGATTGAGGCGATCTCCTTGTGCTTCATGAAGAGTATAAAACGTGTTTAACAATTCGTTGGAGCGAGAAGAGTCGCGAACGTTTCTTGCGGAAATGGCTTCAATGTGCCGCAAACGCCTTTGTCGAGGCAGAATGCCAGTTGGGCCTATCAGCATTGACTTTTCTCTTAGCAGGAAATGGGCCTCTGATCCTGCTCCTATATTTTATTTAAAAAAAAACAATTTAGAATGAACGAAAATAGTTAACACTATAAGAACACAAAAACAAATTAAGTAACATAAACGAAAAAAAAATAGACTAAGAACTCTAGAGGGAAGAAGAAAAGGCGTCCATACTTGAGGACAGGGTCAGCGATTGTTGATCGTTCAAAGAATCTGTTTGTTTAATATCATGTCAGTAAGCCCCAACTTTCACATCAGTTATAAACTTAAGAATAAAGGATGGGCTTGAAACTGACCTCGTAACAGCTTCAGCATTTCTTGTCTGTGCTCTTCGTTGTGTTTGTTCTCGTTGGTGGCTACATCTATGCAAGTGCCATTATCTCCTCTTTTCATTGCATCCGCTCCTGCCTCCAACAGCAACTTTGCTACCGTCAAGTTACCGGACCTTGCCGCAAAGTGAAGTGGTGTTTCTCCAAACCTTTTTTTTCAAATTCGTTTAAGTAAGAGAAAAGAGAAACAAAAAAAAGAACAAAAGAGAACAAAAGATACAGAATAGGACAAAAGAAAGGAGAGAAAAACAGAGAGAAAAAGAGCAATGAGAGAAGAGAAGCAAAAAAGCAGAAAAGAGAGTGAGAAGAGCAAAAGCTGTGTGGCACATACAAGTTGGTGAGATTAACGTCCGCTCCATTCTTCAACAAGAAGACGACGGTGTCCTCCCTCCCTCTCAAGCAAGCCTGGTGCAAGGGCGACTCCCCGTGCTGGTTCTGCGAGTCCACGTCGGCGCCGCGCTCGAGCAGCTGCGCCAGGAGCTCCTTGAGGTCGGTGGTGTCCTCCAGGGCGGGCCGCACGAGGTAGTGCATGGGGGAGGTGCCGGCGTCCGTCTGGGCGGAGGGGTCCGCCCCTGCCGCCAACAACAGGGAACAGATCTTCAGATGACCGCAATTGGCAGCACTGTTGAGCCAATTTGTTGTTGGTTTGATGAGTTTGATGAAAAATAATGATTTTTCTTATGAATTTAAAAAGAAAGAGCGAGGAGGAGGACGAAAAGGATGACTTGAAAGAGGAGAAGCAAAGAAAAAAAAAGCATAGATGTTTATCTCTTGGAAGGAAGAGAAAAAGAAAAATAAAGACCAAAAGGGGGAAAAGAGAGGGAAGATTTAAAACATGAAAAATAAATAAATAATAACCTGTGCAACGGGGTCCATCCGTTCTTATCCACGACGTGGACGCTGGCGCCAAACTTGAGGAGCACGGCGGCGAGGTCGATGTAACCCTTGTAGGCGGCAAAGTGGAGGGGCGTCTGCTGGAAGCTGTCGGTGGCGTTGACGCCGCCCGGATCCAGCTTCACCAGCTGCAGCACCCTCTCGAGGTCATTCCTGCGGACCGCCTCGTGAAGGGCCGACATATTTTTTTAAAACTGGAAAATTAAAAAAAGAGCTTACGAATAGGCCGCTATTTTTTTTAAAGGGGGAGAGAGGGAGAGCTTTAGTCTTGGTCTTGCTAGTTCGTTCTGTTTCTCTCTATCTCTCTCGCTCTTCTCCCCCCTTTTTTCTCTCTCTCTCTTTTTCGTTCCTTTTTTTTTTTGTTTTCGGATTTTTCATCAGCCTTTTTTTCATGGATAGGAGAGTAGATAAGAGATAACCTATTTCAGGACGACGCGGATTAGTACACATGTGGGTCTTCAAAAGACGGGAGCATGGATAAGAGAGCGGACAGGAGAGAAATGATACAGGACGACACGAAATTTATTTATTGTCGACGTAGAATTTGTTTGTGTGTTGGGGTTTTCTCATCCGTTAGACGGAGGCGGTGTGCTCGTTGAGGATGTTCAGGACTTTGTGGTACTCATCCGACCTTTTGATGTCGTTCACTGCCACGCTGTTCTCCACATCGGTGTCCTGTTTATGTTTGTGAATTTACAAAAATGAAGTCTTCTGAACTAAATGGAGAGAGAGAGAGAGAGAGAGAGAGAGAGAGAGAGAGAGAACATACCACCAATCTCTTCAAATCAGCGAGTGAGTCCTCAAAGAGTCTTCTAAGCTTGCCTTCAGACTGTCTCGCCTCTTCCAACATGTGTTGCTGTTTGTTTTCAGTTAATATTGGTTTCATTTGGAAGAACAAGAAAACCAAAAACAAACAACGCACTTCATGCTTGAGGTCGTTTGGATCTCCACCAGCCTTTGCCTGTTCCACTCTGAACTTGAGGCGATGGACCTCATTATCACGGCTTTGAAGGCTCTCCAACAAACTTTTTTTTAGAAACACCAGATCATGGATGAGAAAAAAGGACATCCAAAACACGAAGAGAGAGAGAGAGGAGAGAGATAGGAGAGAGAGATAGGAGAGAGATAGGAGAGAGAGAGAGAGAGAGAGAGAGAGAAAAAACCAAACCTTTCGCAGAGTTCGCGTTGCTTCTTCAACTCGAACACAACATGGCCCGAGACTCCCGGTCCAATGGACATTGCTATTGTGTTTTTGTTGTGGTGAGGTTGTACGAGTCCAACAAAGCTGTGTGGCTTCTTCTTCGCTTTTGCTATGGAGAGGAGTATGTGTGTGTGTGTGAAGGATGAAAGAAAAGAGCAAAGAGCAAGAAGGATTAAAACGCAATTCAAAAAGAATAAAGTATACTATATGCCATAGCAGCAACGTTGCTTTGTCTTTTCTTTCGGTTTGCTGATGGCTTTCCTTGTGTTTGCTTTTGTCTGCTCCGTCCATGTGGTGCTCAACGGTGCAAGCCCTTGAAAGGCGCCAATACCCCTTCTTCTTTGGGAAGAAGAACGAAGAAGAACAAGGAGAAGATAATGAGGACGAAGAGGGTGAAGACAAAGAAGGGATGTTATTGTTGTGGTGGAGAAGGGGAGGGAGCAAACGTCGTGCTGCGGCTAGCAACCGCAACCTCTTCCGCCCGATGACGCGACGAGGAAGGTTCGGCCACGATAAAGTATCCGGTGCCCAAATGAAAGGTCTTCTTTTGCAGGACATGAAGGCCAGACTTGGCGATGAGGTCCTCAATGTCCCGGTTCCACCAACAGCCCCACCGCCGGGCATGCCTGTTGCTCCGTTTGTCGAGATAGCGCGAGAGCCAGGACCAGCTGCGGCTGCGGCCGTGCTCCAGCAGGAGGATGCGGCCATGTCCGTCTCGCTTGCAGAGCTGCTGCATCTGCTCCAACACTCCCACGGGGTCGGGGTAGCTGCACAGCCCAAAGGTGTCGACCACCGTGTCGAACGACTGCGGTGGAAAGGTGGCGCCCAAGTCGGCCGCATCGACCACCCGAAAGTAGAACTTGGGCCTCTTTTCTAGCCCAGCGCTCGTGCCGGTTTTCTGGCTAAGCTGCCGCCAACGTGTTAGCTTGTTCACGCCTCCAAATAGTAGAAAAGCAGAGAAGAGCGCGAGAGAGAGAGAACGGTGGAGAGTAGATCAGGAGAGAGAGGGAACAAAGAGATTCGAAGAAGAGAGTGATGATAGGAAAGAGAAGAGAACGAGAGAAACCTTAGCTCGTTGTACTTCTTTATGGCTTCCTCCAACATTTCGGCGCTGCGGTCGGTGAGGACCACCTCGGTGCACGCAGGCGAGGCCATGTAGTGTTCTATGTTCCTCCCTGTGCCTGCTCCCACCTCCAACACGCGGCCGCGGGCCTTGCCGCCATCCACCAACAACCTCCTCCGCCATTTGAGGATGCCGCCCGCCCGCTCATCCAAATCGATGTCCGAGTCGTAGCGGTCAGCGATCTTGTCAAAGGTGCCCATCCGTTCGTCGTCCGTGGGCGCACTAGCTGATGGAAACTTGGCGCGCCGTGTGTACCAGTAGCCAGCCCCAGCGGCGCCGGCATAGAGCACACCGCCGCCCAGCAGCCACCGTTTGTCGATGCCCATTTCTTTCTTTCTTTTCCTTCTTTTTTTTCGTGTCGGCATGGATCTGAAAACTTTAAGATCAGCCCAATCGAAATTCAAATGTCTACTGTCGACAAATTATGTACTGGTGTTAAATATCCTCGCCTTATTGCAATGTGGGATGAGTTGAAAAACAAGCACCCAACGTGAAACACTCTCTCTCTCTTCTTCCATGGTAAACGTCCATTCCACTCTCTTTCTTCCCTTAGTGTCACCCAAATCCAGCATGAACCGAATGCAATGCCACACGGAACAATACCATATTCTAACTCTCTCTGTCTCAATGGCGCCCTCTCTCTCTCTCTCTCTCTCTCTCTCTCTCTCTCTCTCTCTCTTCTAACTTCTCTCTTCTCTCTCTGTTAGAAGATGGTTCACGAACGAAAACTAAGAGCCTGCATTACCAAACTATGATAACAATAACTCATCTTGGTCGGAACGCTGGGAGAGAACGTCGACCGCAACATGCATTTCATCTTGTTTCCTTGCTTCTTCTGTTGGTGGTGGCGATACATCGTGCGACAGGCGCTGCTTATCGTTGCTATCAATTTGCTTGTTTTGCTTCTTCCTCATCTTCTCCTTTTCTCGGAAAGTGACGTGCAACCTCCGCTCTTCGCTCATCCTCTTGAACTTTGCAGACTTTCGCTTGTTGGGGTTCAATTGATTCAACACATCCAGAATCTCGTCGAAAGTGGGTCTCGAAGCGGCATCTTCCAACCAACATCTTTGCATGAGGTCGATGTAAACGAGGCGATCTTCTTCGTTTTGCATTTGCACTTGATTTACATCTGGTCTGAGTCCCTCGTTTACAACTTGGGTGACTAATTTTATCAATGAACTATTTTCCCGTCGTTAAGTAGAAAAGTTAACGTGAGTAACTGATGAAAAAGAAGGGGTATGAGGAAGCAGAGGAGGAGAGTACGTGGTGCCGGGATAAGGTTCTTGTCTGGCGAGAAGTTCCCACATAATAATGCCAAATGAATATACATCCGCTTTTTCTGTATACTTCTCTTCTCGTAAAACTTCTGGAGCTGCCCACTAATAACAACACTTTGAGAATCAAAATCAAAACAAAAGAATAAAGTTGAGAACTAACCTGAGCGGTACCAACGGCAGTCATGGCGACGCTCGTCGTCATATCCTTCGTTCTGGAAATTCCAAAGTCTGCCACTTTCACATTGAAGTACTCATCCACTAACAGATTTTGTGACTTGAGATCACGATGAATGATGGTAGGCTGGAAGTGATGCAGATAGGTCATTCCTCGTGCTGTTTGCAACATTAGCCGATGCACCAATTCTGGGCTCCATTCAATCTCCTTTTTATTTGAGAAAAAAAAAGCATCGAGCGAAGAGTGAGGAAGAACGAAAACAACAAGAGAGAGAGAAAGAGCGAGATAGAGGAGAGAGAGGAACCTCTTGTGGATCATGTATCATGTCCCATACGCTGCCGTTGCTCATGTACTCCGTAATAAGAGACTGCGCACCTTCGTTTAACGAAAGGCCTTTGCATTGTAGATTGATAAGTTATTGAACGACAATTCGGCGAGCGCCAACAAAGAAAAGAAATTAACGAAAATGGAAAGAGTAATGAGAGAGAGAGAGAGAGAACGTACCAATAAATAGGAGTACATTTGGATGCCGCAATTGACTTTTGTAGAATTCACTACCATCAGAAACAAAGAAATTGTGAGAAAAAACAACAAGCACGTACGAAAGAATGCGGACTTCTTTAAGCAGGCTCTCCAACGACGCGATTCTATTCTTTGCAGAAAACGCAAAGAGTGTTTTGATGGCCACAATGGTGCCATGCCACGATCCTCGAAAAACCTCTCCGTAGCCACCGATGCCGATGCGCTCGTAGACCTCTATGTCTCTACCATCAATCAATCGCACTGTACCATCACTCAACATATCTAACACGGGAAATTAAAAAACGGATGTCAGCACAAGAGAGAAAGTGGAAACAGAATGTAAAAGACTGCTAAACCATGAAGCTCCGGTGGGAGGTCTTTAAGTAACCGCAGAACCATTTCTCGTTGTTGTTTGTCAGCGTCAGCGTCATCTCCTGGTCGTGACTGTTGATGAACAAAAGCGATGAGAGAGGAAACAAATAGAACGAGGAGCATTTCGAACCGGATCAGGGATTTTATTGTGTTGAATACAGTAACGCGAGTCCTTTGTCATTGTTAGGTATAGTGCGGGTGCGTAAAAGACAGTATACCACAACAGTACGATTCCCAGTAGGCTTAATCGAGAGGCGCAAAGTTAGCACAACGAAAGAAGAAAGTTTAGCATTAGGAAGATGGGAAAAAAAACCAATAGCCAAAGTCTATGTCATAGAGTTTCAACAAGCCAATGCTGATGGCAGCACCTACAGTTTAAATAACAACCAAAAGAAGCAGCTATAAGAAAAATCTGAACAATAAGAAAGAACGAAGAACTGCTGCAGAAGAAAAGGAAGAACAAGAACAAGAAAGATATAAACCAGCATAAGGAACAATAAGAAAAGAACACCAAATAAAAGCTGCCGGATGAACTAAGATAAAGCAGTTAGAATGATATGGCTAGGAGAGAGAGGAAGAGAGATAGAGAGAGAGAGAGAGAGAGAGAGGAGAGAGAGGGAGAGAGAATGTTTACCGTTGATACAAAAAAGAGGCCAGCCATTCTTGGCGCAAACCGCAAAGAGAATGTAGAAGAAAGAAGATATAGAGTAGGGAATGCTAATGTAAGAATTTGGGAAGTGAACGCCGCACCATGGGCAGTCTTTTTCCTTTGGAACGAATATCTTTTTTACATTGAATGAAGAGAGAGAGAGAGAGAGAGAGAGAGAGAGAGAGAGTTATGGTAAAGGTTTGTGGCATCAAAAAGAGAATGAGAGTATACCGCGTATATTAAGTACAAAATTGAGAAGAATAGAGACAAGAGGAATGATTTGACTGTTGAAGAGGAATAGCAGGATTAACATTATGCAGCATTGAAGATGAGAGGAGAGAGATTACTCTTTGCTGAAAGAGATAAGCGATCATGGCAGAGCAAAATGACAAGAAAGTTGTCAAAGAAGGCCGAAATGCTGAACACAACAGAAGCAATGTACCTGGTTTTTTTTTTGGTTCATCATCCCAAAAAAAAGAAAAAGAATATAGTTTTTGAGCAAAGTGGCTATAGCGACAATATAGCAACTTCTAGAAAAACAGAGAAAGCGAAAAGACGCGCACAAACGAACAAACAAGAAAGAACGAAACAGACGTGCACAAAAATAAAAAGAAAAAGAAATGCATACCGAATGAGCAAGCTTTTGGAGCTGCTTGGAAGGTAGGCAAACGCCATGACGGTGAACCAGATGCATTGGGCAAGGGCCAGCTTGTAATAAACCGGCAGCACCCAGTTTTGAGGCTGCTCCGCACCGTTCTTCTCCTGCTTGCTCTTCTTCAGAAAGGAGAACAGCCTGGCCGTCACGCCTGCCCTCCGAGGAGCTTCCTCCTTGCCACTTTCTCCTCCGTCGTCCCCTCTCTCCTTCCTCTTGTCCTGCTCCACTCTTTCCTTTTGTTTGAGCAAAAGCGGCACGCGTTGTTGAGACTCGACATCTTCGCCCTCCACCTCCTCCTCTTCGCCTCCTCCTCCTCCTCCTCCTCTTCCTCCAGCCACAGAGAAGATGGCCATGGAGGCAGAGCGTGAAGAGGCAGTAGAAGAGCCTGCGCGCGCCGACTTGGTGGAGGAGTGAAAGGAGTTGAGCTTGTAGGCCAAGTTGTTCCTGCGCTGCACGATGGTGAGCAGCTGGGAGTACTTGCTGTTGAGGAGGAAGAGGAGGACAAACAGGGAGAGCGCCTGCAGGACGGTCAAGAGGGTGTCGTAGAGCGGCAGCTCCGTGTTGAGGCCGTGGAGGTGGACAGAGTAGGTCCTGAACTCGCAGCACCACTCGCAGCTGCTCCCAGCCTCAGTCTCTGTTTCGTGGACAACAGACCCCATGGCGGTGCGTGTGGTGGAGAACAGAAACACGCACAGGCTGCGCTCTTCTTCTCTCTCTCTCTCTGGCTTTTATTCAAACTTTTTGCCGTAAACTTTCACGACGACGTGATTATAGAGTGTCGACATGAATGTTGTTTGATTTTTGGTTGGTCGCTCCTATAGGGCGTTAACCAACCAAGGCTGCTTAACGACGGGACGAGCTTCGGACAGGATGAGCAAGCGCGGAGAAGGTCAGTGTATGCCTACTGGAGAGGAGCTTGTGTGTGCCTGCTGGAGACGTAACAAAGATTCCATTGGATTATGCATGAACACCAACAATATAACTTTTTTTGTGTGCGTGTGTGCCTCGTTCGATCACATTTATAGCTTTGCAGTTGCCAAACTTAGCTCATTGTTTGATGTTGCTGTTGTTTCCGCTTGTGTGGCAGCTGAAGAAGAAGAAGAAGAAGAAGAAGAAGAAGAAGAAGAAGAACAAGAAGAACAAGAAGAAGAAGAAGGCAAAGGGGGTTCTAAAGTCAAACAAGCTTCAGGGCTGTTCATGCAGGCCGTCACATAGTCTCTGACCCGCTCCGCGTTGCCAGGGTCCGCCACAACGGGCTTGCCGCAGAAAATCTCCACCTTGGCAAAGGGCAGAGGGTACACCTTCCTGTCCCATGACTTGCTATCCACCCACTTGTTGCCAGAGACGCGGCAGCACAAGGGAAGGATGGGAACCCCTGACTGAACAGACATGTGCACAGCACCAGGTTTCATCTGCTGGGCGGGACCCTTTGGCCCATCTGTCATTATCTTTGTTGTTGATAAAGCGGAAACAGCGAATGAGCTCACAGATAAAGCCGTTCTTGAAACATAAGAGTACGAAGAGGAGGTAGATTCAAACCAAGGTAGAATGGCCGTTTCGCAAGGCCTGGATGACGTGCAAGGAGGCGTCCCTGCCGCCATGTCCAGTAGATCCCATCACCAGATTAAAGCCGACCTTCTCCACTAGCACATGCACGGGCTTCATGTACCAAGCCGGATGGCCCATGGCGGTCAAACGTGGAAGGCGCTGCCGTGCGCCTACGTTTAGTACGGTCAGCACAGGAACGAAGCGGTGCCAGGAGGCCATGATGAACGGCCGCGTGTTGAGATAGTGGTAGAGATCAGTGTAGCCGGGAGGAAGGTTGTGCGTTCTTGTTCGCAGGGTGAAGTTACAGACCACACAGAGGAGCCACATGGAGTTACCGAGGAAGTAGCTGAGGAGGAGGTACAGCGGCCGCAAGTAGAAAGGGATGTTATCCACGCGGTATTCTTTCCGTTTCATCTTCCGCTTGTTTTCGCTTGTTCGGACCGCTTTTGCGTGCGTCGGGAAGGTCAAACGCTTTCTTTGTCGCGAGGAGTTCAACTTTTTCTTATAACGTTTGTTGCGGGAAGCGACGCATCAACCTAATAGTTGGATGGAAGAGCCAGGCTGGGAGGGACCACGCACGTTGCCTCGAGAAGAAGGAAGAATACACAGGGCGTCCAATGTTACACAGTGTGCTGCAATGCAAGCAGGCTCATAACTTTGCTGTATTATTATTGCCCGTTGTTGGCTTATTTTCAGAAGAAAACGAGGGAGAAGAAGAAGATGACGATGATGAAACAGAAGATGAGGGGGGTTGCAAAGTCAGACAAGCCTCGGAGCTGCTCATGCAGGCTGTCACATAGGCCTTCACTCTCTCCATGTTGTCTTTATCCACCACAACGGGTCTGCCGCAGTAGACGTCCACCTCGGCAAAAGGCAGCGGCCACATCTTCTTATCCCAAGAGCTGGCATGAATCCACTTGCGAGATACCTTGTAGAACACTGGAACGATGGGCACGCCCGACTGCATGGACATGTGCAATGCCCCGACGTTCATCTGCTGGGCAGGGCCTTTAGGTCCATCTGGAGGTATCTTGAAGCCCCAGTAAGTAAGCTTTATACTCCCTAAAAACGGAGGGCAAATAATAACGAAGAGAGAGAGAGAGAGAGAGAGAGAGAGAGAGAGGCGAAGGAGAAGAAGAGCTCAAACCATGGTAGAATGACCACTTTGCAAAGCACTGATGACTTGCATGGAGGCTTCCCTTCCTCCGTGCCCGGTGGATCCCAACGCCAACCGAAAGCCCATCCTTTGCAAAAACACATGAATGGGTTTCATGTACCAAGCCGGATGGTTCAGGGCAGTAAAGGGAGGATGACGCCCTCTCGCTCCTGCATGAAGGGTGCTAAAGACGGGAAGAAACTGGTGCCAAGCGGCTAGGATGTAGTTTCGAGAGTAGAGAAAGGAGTACAGGTCGCTCTGCCCAGCGGGGAGGTTGTGCGTTCTTGTGCGCAGAGTGAAGGAGCACAGGAAGCAGTAGAGCCACAAGGAGTTGCCCAGAAAGTAGCTCAGGAGGAGGTACAAAGGCCGCCAGCACAACGGCACATTGTCCACCCGATACTCTGCTTTCATTTCTCTGTCTTCTCAACCCCAACCCGCGTTACCAACAATCCCGGCTCGTCGTCTCTTCTCTGCTGAAGCGTTCAGTATTAGGGTCACCTCACGCAGTATTAGGCACACACTTTGCTTGATGATGATGGCCGTTATTAGGAGGCGAGCTATAGAAGGACAGGAGAGAGGAGAAGAGAGGCGACGAGGGAGGGTCTAATAGGTCAGGTGGCCAAACTTTTTCGTCCACTTCAAAGAAAGAGCAAGGAATAGTCCTGTCCCATCCCTGTGCAACCATCGATCCCCAACTATAAAAAAGCAAAAGAAGCAACAACAAACTCATACTTACCGTCGGGAGCAAACTTGGGGAGATCAAGCAACCCCAAGGAGCTCTTTGCAAACCCCTCCTACCCGCTTGCACTCTTGTAGGATTCTAGCGTGGTTTGTGAACCAACACCTAACCCGTGTCTGGACGGCATAATTTGTGCTTGCTCGTGGGAAGTGCGCTTTGTCGCCTTCCTGCACCCTTTATAAACAAAACAATGCAGAGAGAGAGAGAGAGAGAAAGAGGAGAGAGAGAGAGAGAGAGAATGGGTGTGTGCATCAAGTCTGAAGAAAAGGACGATGCTCAGCCAAGCCAAAGAAACTGTTTGGTGAATAAGATGAACACCAAGTAATAAATATTCATAGCTTGGCCGTTAGCACCGTTGGGTTTGTTGTTGAAGCGTCAGCCATCGTTGTGGTTGAGTTCTGAGAAGTTGAAGATGACGCAGTAGAGGAAGAAGGTGAAGGAGGTTGTAGCGTCAGACATGCTTCGGGGCTGCTCATGCAGGCTGTCACATAGTCCTTCACCCGCTCCATGTTGTCTTTATCCGCCACAACGGGTTTACCGCAGTAGACATCCACCTCGGCAAAAGGCAGAGGCCACATCTTCTTATCCCAAGAGCTGGCATGAATCCACTTGCGCGAGACCCTGTAGAACACTGGAATGATGGGCACTCCTGACTGCACGGACATGTGCAATGCCCCGGCCTTCATCTGCATGGAAGGACCCTTTGGCCCGTCTGGCGTTATCTGTGTTTTTGACATAAACGATAATGAGAACAGGAGAGAGAAGAGCATAAGAGAGAGAGAGAGAGAGAGAGAGAGAGAGAGAAAGCCAAACCAAGGTAGAGTGGCCACTCCGCAAGGCCAGGATGACCTGCATGGAGGCGTCCCTGCCGCCATGTCCAGTGGAACCCAGGACCAGCCTCATGCCCAACCTCTCCAGAAAGACGTGAATGGGCTTCATGTACCAAACGGGGTGGTTCAGCAACGTGAAATGGGGCAGCTGCCGCGCTCGCGAATGGAGGGAGAGGTACACCGGGAGGAATTGGTGCCAGATGGCGATGATGTGGTTGCGGGAGTAGAGGAAGGAGTAGAGGCTCTGCCCAGGGGGAAGGTTGTGGGTGCGCACGCGCAGGGTGGCGCAGCAGAGGAAGCTGTAGAGCCAGAAGGAGTTGCCGAGAAAGTAGCTGGCGAGCAGGAAGACCGGCCGAAGGCACAGCGGAACATTATCCACACGATACTGTTCTTTCATCTTTGTTTGTTTTTGTTTTTGTTTTTGTTTTTCCCCTAGATCAGCAGCTGTTGTAGGTAGGTAGGTGGTGGCAGCGATGGTGGTTGTTTGTTTGTTTGTTCGGGGTCACTTCCGGGTGTTCTCAGGAAGCACACCGGTCTTTCATGTTCGCTTTGGTTCCGTGTTGCTCCGTGTCGTCCTGTAGGTCTGTCCACGAGCGGAAAAAATGTGCCCTAGGATATATAATCTGTGTCGACATGAAAAAAACTCGGCGATCGTGTCGTCATTGAGTACAGAAACTGGATTTGGGTCGTCCTGAGTATTAAAGGTCAATCGAGTCGTCATGGAGAAAATTGAGGTTGATGATGTGTCAAAAAGAAAAAGAAGAGCTTTTGTCTGCGTGGGGAAGAAGGAGGAAGAAGAACGGGGACAAACCGACCAACCAATCCGCCAACTCCCTCTTAGCGAATCGTGCGCGCTCACTTGCGGTGATTGATTCGTCTTTTGTGTGAAACTCATAATAATAAGATTTTGGAGTGCGTGTGTGTGAGCGAGGGGAGAAAAAACGAACATTAGAAAATGATGGCCACAGAAAGCGTGGTTGAGGAAAGGAATGGACCGAGCAGCAGCGCCACCGCCACAAACGAACAAGATTCGGAGACCATCCCTCCCAATGAGACACTCTACGTCAACAACCTCAACGAAAGGGTGAAAAAAGAAGGTATGTTTTATTGTTCTACTTTTTTTGATTTGAGGGATTTTGTTTTCATCTAAACCATTTCAAGAATTGAGGCGGTCGCTCTATACTTTGTTTTCACAGTATGGAACAGTTTTGGATGTGCTGGCCAAGAAGACGCTCAAGATGAGGGGACAGGCTTTTGTCATCTTTCGTGAACTTTCCGCCGCTACCAACGCCTTGCGCAACCTAAACGAGTTTATGTTCTACGACAAACCTATGGTTCGTACTCGTCTTCTTCTTCTCATCAATCTGCTTTTTCTCTCTTGGCTCTTCACTCTTCCTCTCTTTGCTGGTCGCCTCCTCCTCTCCTTTCTTTCCCTTTCTAATCTCGCTTCTCACACACACACACAGAAAGTGCAATACGCGAAAACAAGGTCCGACCTGGTGGCCAAGATCAAGGGCACATGGGAGCCACGAGAGAAGCGGCCCCGCCCTCCTCAAGACAAGAAGCCCAAACAACCCAAAAAGAAAAAGAAGAAGGTCGCCACCGGCGAAGAAGAAGACGAGAAAGACACCAAGAAGACTACCACAGCTGCTTCTTCAGCTTCTGCTCCCTCCTCCACTTCTTCCACTCCTCATCTGCCGCAACCCAAACAGCAGCCGCCCCACAAGAAACTCTTCGTGGAGAACTTGCCAGAGCAAGCCAACGAGCTGATGTTATCCATGCTCTTCCGACAGTATCCTGGCTTCCAGGAAGTGCGAATGGTGCCTGGTGGTAAGGGCATGGCCTTTGTGGAGTTTGGCAACGAGATGGAGAGCGCCATCGCCAAGGAGGCTTTGCAGTACTTCAAGATCACGCCACAGCACCCCATGGTCATCTCCTTTGCAAAAGGGAACTAGTCATTGTTATTGAGGTTTTTGTGTTTGTTGTTGTGTTCTTTCTGATAGATGCTTGGGTCACGTTTAGTTTCTCTCTCTCTCTCTCTCTCTCTCTCTCTCTCTCTCTCCTTGTCATATCTCTCTCTTCTACTCAGCATCATCAACACAACAGAGAAGAAAGAAAAGAAAAGAGAAAGGAGAGTGTGTCTATTGAACCATTTAAAAAGAGCGGCGAGGCCAACAAATCACAGTTTACTGATGCCTCTTGACCAAGTCCTCCAATTGCTGCAGGAACTCGTTCAAGGGGACCGGCTTACCGCGCTCCTTCTTCTCGCTGTCCCTCGTTCTGACGTTAACGCTCTGGGAGGCGACCTCCTCCGCGCCCACCACCAGGATGAAGTTGAACTGGGCGAGCTGCGCCTCCCGCACTTTCTTCTCCAGGCTCTTTCCGCTGAGCTCCACTTCGGCATAGTAGCCGGCGTCGTGGAGGCGTTGGCGGACTTGCTCCGCGTACTCGTGGTGGTCTTTGGCGATCGGGATCACTATCAATTGTCTCGGGGAGATCCAGAACGGCCTGTTTTCATGTTTTGAGTTTGTTTTGTGAGAAGGAGAAGAGAAAAGAAAGAAAGAAGAGAGAGAGAGAGAGAGAGCAAACCATTTGCCACCAGTGTGTTCGATGAGGATGGCCATGAACCTCTCCACAGAGCCAAAGATAGCGCGGTGAATCATGACTGGACGAACCAATTCTTCAGAAGAGCCTTGGAACTATTAATAGTGCATCACAGTGGTCATTAGAATCGTTAACAATAAGAATAGAGAAAGAGAAGATTTGTACGTCTAACTCAAAGCGAATGGGCAATTGGAAGTCTAATTGGATGGTGGCACATTGATGGCTGCGCTTCAGAGCATCTCGGATGTGGATGTCGATCTTGGGTCCGTAGAAGGCGCCGTCTCCTGGGTTAAGCTTCCATGGCTTTCCGAAGTTGTCCAACACCACTTTCAATTGCTAGAAAAAAAGGGGGTTGGTAAAAGAAACTAAGAAAGAGAAGGGAGAAAACAAACCTCCTCAGCCTTGTTCCACAGCTCAACTTCACCGAGATACTTCTCAGGTCGCGTGGACAATTCGAGATCAAACTCAAAACCAAAGATGCCGTAAACGTGTTGCATGAACTCTAGGCAAGAATTGATCTCTTTTTCAATCTACAAATCACATGCAGAAATGTTATGATAAATAGATGGACGAGAGGAAGGAGGAGGGAGAAGAGCGAGAGCGAGAGAGAAGAAATGAAGAGTTGAATGAAACCTGGTCAGGAGCACAGAAAATGTGAGCATCATCCTGTTGGAAACGCCTGACTCTCGTGAGGCCAGTAAGAGTGCCGCTCAGTTCATTACGATGCAACACTCCAAAGTCAGCAAATCGAATGGGCAGCTCGCGATGAGAGCGCGTGCGATGCTTGAACATGAGACAGTGGCCAGGACAGTTCATGGGCTTCAGGGCGAAAGGCTGTTGCTCCACTTCAAACGTGAACATGTTGTCCTTGTAGTTTTGCCAGTGGCCAGAGACCTCCCACAATTTGCTGTTGTACATATTGGGCGTGATGACCTCATCAAAACCTCTGTTCCTGTACTCAGCGCGAAGGAAGCTGAGCAGCTTGTTGTAGATGCGAGCGCCGTGAGGAAGGAAGAAGCAAGAGCCAGGGCTAAGCGGGTGGAAGAAGAAGAGCTCTTGCGCCTTGCCGACGTTCCTGTGGTCGCGTTGCTTAGCCTTCTCCAACAACTCCAGATGCTCCTTCAGCTCCTTCTGGCTTCGGAAAGAAATGCCAAAGACTCTTTGCAGCACATCGTTCTCTGCCTTGCCCTGCCAGTAAGAACTGGAGGCCATCGTGACTTTGAGAGCCTTCACAAAGGCAGTGGAGGGAACATGAGGTCCACGGCAGGGATCAACCAGTGTGCCGCAACGATAAACAGTGCAGTGACCACCTTCGGGGACTTTGCTGGCAAGGATCCTGGCCTTGTAGGGGTTGTACTGGAACATTTCGAGAGCAACGTCTTTGGGTACGCTAAGGCGCTCAAAGGGTTGCTTTTCTTTGATAATGGTGTCCACGATCTTTTGGATGGCAGGGAAGTCTTCGGAAGAAATGCTGTACGTCATGGTGTTTCATAAGGTTAAGATATCAAGAACAGAAGATGGAAAAAGGAGGCAAGGGAAGGCACGCACCTCAAGTCGGGTTGAGGCATTCTGGCCTCGTAGAAGAAGCCTCCTTCAGCTAGGGGAGGACCCGTGCAAAGCAAGCAGCCATACTTTCTTTCCAGGGCCTGACCCAGGATGTGGGCGCTCGAGTGCCAAAACACCTTCCTGCCCTCCTCCGAGTCAAACGTCAACAGCTCCATGGAGCAGTCTCCTTCCAAAGGACGAACGGCATCCCAAAGCTCTCCATTCACCTGTTTTTTTTTTGAAATTTTTTAAGTGTTTTGTGACAACGCCAAGCACGTCAGACAAGTCAGCAAAAAGCAAGGTGTGCACATTCATTCCGAGAGAATGAATAAATGACGAGGAGGAAGAAGAGGAGAGTGAAATCAACATCAATGAACAAACCTTGGCAACCACAGTGTTATCACGCAGGTTCCTGCTGATGCTCTCAGCGATGTTCAGAGGCGTGGTCACACCAGCAACGCCCTCCATCTCCCTTCCATCGGGAAGCAAGATCTTGATTTTCACGTCCTTCGCGACTGCGTGTTCAGCCCCTTGTTAGTTCTCCCTCACAAGAGAGGTGGAGACAAGAGCATGCAAATACGTACTGCTCTCTTGCAGCTGTTTCTCCTTGAGCTCTTCAAAGAGCCTGATCCTGTGAGGGACAAACTCGGGCAACGGCACGTTGGCAGCGGCAGCGGCCTCCTGCTTCTTTTTCTTGGCGGCCGCTTTCTTGTTCTCCTGCTGCTGGGGCGTTTGTCCCTCCTCCACCTTTTCTTTGCTGATGACTTCCATTTTCCAAGGGTGTTTTTTTTTCCTCCTTTGTTTGTTTGTGTGTCTCTTGTGTCTGTTTCTCCCCCCCTTTTTTTGTTTGTTTGTGTGACACTGTTTCTCTCTTCTCACCCTCACGCTCTCTCTCTCGCGCTACCTTTTATTTTATTCGTGACGGAAAGGCGGTTTTTTTTTGGTTGAGGGTTTCTTCTCTGAGAAAATTATGGGAACGAAAAAAATGTGTTGGGTTGTATTTTTGTCGACACAAGTATATTCGCGTCGTCATGATTTCACAGGGTAAATAATAAAATAAAAGTGGGAGAGAGAGAACAATGCACAAGGTGGTGAGGGGTGGTGAGGGGTGGTGCACAAAATTAAAAAAAAAATGAAACAACTATACATGGTGGGAGCCACGATCATGAGAGTGGGCGAGGTCGGTGTGCTTCAAGTTGGCGCAGCACCAATCTTCGGTGCATTCCCTCACGCAGTTGGTCTCACAAAACTGTTTGATGGGATGGTTCTTTGGCACGAACTCGGGTTGAATGGTGGTCGAGTGGATTCCCTAACGTAAATGTTTGTCAGTTAACTTCAAAGAAGAGAGAAGCAGAGAGAACGAAGTGCTTACATAATCATGGAAAATTTCTTTAATGCGGTTCATGGTAGGCGTGAAAGGAATGCCCTCTTCCATGTGTAAATGAACACTGCCAATGAACATTCCATCGACAAGTTGCCACACGTGTAAATCTGAAGAGAAAAAAAGAGAAGAACAAGAACAAGAACAAGAAGGACAAGAAGAAGGACAAATACAAAGAATCAAAGGAAGGATAAGGAGGAGACGCAAAGGACGTTAGAGAGAATACAGAAAAAGTAGAAATTGCGGCTGTACCATGAACGCTCTCTACACCAGTTACTGCTTGCAGGTCTTGGCGAAGCTTACTAAGTCTGACATCAGAAGGTGTACTTTGCAACAATATCAATGAGCATTGTTTAACTGCATTGTAGGCATTATAGTGAGAGAGAAGGCACAAATGTGATAATCATCAGAAACACAAAAGAAAGGGTGCAAACCTAGAGGAACCGTTGTGTATATTATGATGCCTACGATCAACAAACTGAGCGTGGTAATCAGAATGGATAATGACATTAATTGTTCAGTAAGCGACGAGAGAGAGAGAGAGAGAGAACCTTGAAACAGGGTCTATATAAAGTGTCCATTTTCCAGAAACAAAGTGGAGGAGAATGCCAGTGAGGAGTACAATGAATGATGAAATCATGTCTCCCAAGTAATGTATGAATACGGCCCACATATTCCAGTCCTAAAGGTTGTACGCATTAGAGGGCAGAAAAGAAGAGAAGAGGAGGAAGTTAAAAACAGAGTTGGTCTTACTTTTCTTCGTTTCCTGACTTGACGTGCAAAATCAACTTCATCACTATCGCCTGTAGCAGTAGATTCAGCAGCTTCTCCATGATGGCGATGATGCTCCTTTTTTCGTTTTTTGTGGGAGTGACCTTGTTCCCCATGGGAATGGCCGTGCCCTCCGTGAGAGTGACCATGAGAAAGTCCAGATACTGCATTTAATACAAACAGCAGGAAAGAAAGATGGAAAAGGCTTTAGAGTACTAATATGGGTGGCTAGGGTTCTTAAAGAAACATATACCAGCAAATACTGCAGTACCGATAGTGTTGACAACCAAACCTGCATATCAGACATGATCGTAAGAAAGATGGCTCTTATGGAATGCTAGTGTACAAAGAAGAACTAACCTGCAGCAGCAATCCCAATAAATGGATATCCTGCTTCAATTTCTGTGGGTATAGCATGCGTCAGCGTTAATGTCATTGATGAGAGTAGAGAGCGTGAGAGAAGGGATGATCAACCTGGAGGCCAAACAAAGCGAGGAATTGCTTCCAGCACAATGTACAAACATAAAGAGAGGAGGAAGCAACCATTGGTAAGCCCTCCCAATATCTCTGACCGCACCTTTTTGTTGGGAGAATAAGGAGGTCAGCTGATGTAATGAACAACCCTCAACAATTGAACGAAGGTCACAGTACCCAGCCATAAGACATCGCGTCGCTGCTTTGACGTTTAGCCGCCTGGCTCCATAATAAAAGACCATATGAGGCAAAGACAAACAGAAAGAGAAGGGAGAGAGCGAGAGAGAGCAGGTTAGAGCGAGAGAGGAGACGAGAACAGAACAGAGAACAAAAAGAAGAGAAGAAAGACAAAAGAGAATGGAGAAAGCAACCCGTGTGGCCCAAAAGGCTATGTACAAGGACACAACATCAGACAAGTTGTGGAAGCCATCAGATAGGAGGGCAAGCGAATGGAGGTAGATGGCAGCACCAAGCTCTCCCAATGTGTAGATCAAGGTAAGCAGACCGATCACCACAAAGCTCAAAAGCTTGAGGTCCATTCTTCGTCGGTGGTGATGCCCCATTCGAAGCGAGTGAGACATCTTTCTTTGGCTGAAGATGAAAAAAACAAAACGAAAACGAGTAGTGAGCAGATTTTTTTTTTGTTCAAAATAAAACAATGAAAAACAAGAAGAACAAAGAAGGCGATGAGGAAGAAAAGCAAGAGTTACTTGTAGTGTTGATGATGAGGCGAAGGATGAGATTGAGCGGTGGTGAAAGATGAACCCAACTCTTTTTCATCGCCCACACCCTCGGGTTCCACCGAGACTTCCTCAACCTGTTCCTTCTCTTTCATTTGCTGATGGTGATCTCGTAGCAAAGACCTTTGCTCCGATGGTTCCATTTTTTTAAAAGAAACTGTGTTTTGATTTCTCTCCCTTTCCTTGTCCGTTAATCGATCGATGCGTTGCCACTACTCTTTTTTTTTCCAATCTTTTTTTTCTGTTGACGTAAAGAATCGCACTGCACGCATTCTTTCCATGCTCCTCATGCCTCACATGCTTCAGATGCCAAACACTGCTTTTCACTACATAGTCCTGACGTCATCAACTCATCATGACGACACGATAATACTTCTCGCCTTTTTTTCCTTTTTCTGTACATTTTTACTTTTTTTAGAGTGGAGCAACCTAAACGTGAAAAACAGAAAAAGGAAGAAAGGAAGAAAGAAGGTTTAAACTCCCTCTCTCCTCTTTTTTTTGTGGATCCTTACAACGACCCCTAACAACATACGCATTCAGTAATGAGCGAAATTCCCAAAGACAGCCCCCAACTAGGACGGCACTTTGCTGCTGGTGGCGGCGTGGGCGCCCTCATCGACCTGCAGTCCGAGCACAACAGCGCGCGTAACATGGCCATGGAGCAGTCCATGGAGATAGGAGAGGAGGACAACGGCAAATCCTCCTTCTTCTCCACCCTCTTCTCGAACAACATCACAGAAAATAAAGGCAGTCATGCTCGTGACCACTTGGTACTCTCTCGTTGTCTCGTTGTCTTGTTCTCTCTCTTCTCCTTTGGTTCTGCTCTTTTCAACTTTCAACTCTCTCTCTCTCTTCAGTTCGGAGTCCTATTTCCGTTTTTTCTCTTTTCTGTGCAGCATGTTTCCTTCTCTTTCTGCTTGTTTTAGAGTCTTCCTCTTTCTCTCTTCCTCTTCTTCTCTCCTCTCTCTTCTCTCCTCTCTCCTCTCTCCTCTCTCTTCCCTTCTCTCTCTTTTCAACTTTCAACCTCTCTCTCTCCTCAGTTTTTTCACCATCTAAAAACCTACCCCCAATCGAAAACAAAAGGCCAACGAAAGGACATTCCTGGCGTGGTTAAGGACAGCATTGGGCGCAATAGGGCTTGGCGTGGCGGTGGCCAAGCTGAAGCTGGTGGACTACTCCCAGCTGTGCGGGGCGCTGTTCGTGATCATAGGCGCCGTCTTCCTGATGTACTCCACGCTGCGCTACTTCCGGGTGTTGAAGCTGCTGAACGATGGCTTCTTTGAGGCCAACAAGGTGGGTGTGGGACTCGTCGTTGCTCTTGCCGGCATTGCCACGGTTGTCAGCATGATCATCATTTTATTGTGAAGATAGACTTCTCTCTCTCCAACCTCCTTCCTGTGTTTATTATACCTATTCTATTGGTTAAAAACTGTGCGTTATGGATAATAAAGATATATTTATGTCTTCTTCTTCTTTCATGCCTCCTTTTTCTCACAAAAAACCCACTGCGGTCTTCAAGAGCGCAATTACTGCACGAAAACAAGTCTAACGGAGCAGCGTTTCTGCGCGAAAAAAGAAAGTGTGCTGCAGCAAACCAGGTCATTTTGAGATCCCCGAATTACGTCAGCAATGTCGGCAGAAAAAGAAAAGAATATTCGCTTGAGGAGCACTTTATTCTTCGTTACAAACAAAAAAAGAAAAGAAAGGAAAGCCACACACACGACACAAACAGATGATGGAAGGGGTTGCCGTGGAAGGGAAGGAGTTGGTGGAAAGGGTTTTGCAGCATCGCAAAAGGACGTTGGAATTCTATTTATGGAATCTGGGCAGCAGGGTGCCGGAGGATGCTCAAGCTCAGAGAGCGCGACTGGGCGTCAAGATCGGAGGGGAGTACTCTGCCGTAAGGCACATGCCGCCGGTGAAACAGCCGCCGACAGCCGCGAAAGCAACTGGAAGAGCTGAGCGCTCGCAAATGCTTCCACCCCCACCGAAAGCGGCACGTCTTGCTGCTGCCACGGATGTTTCCTCTTCGACTACTGTTAAAGGAGTACATCCTCATCCTACTGAACCAGGTTTGTCTCCTCTTGCCTTTCTATCCTTTCTCTTTGCGTTTTTAGTTCATCGCTCTCTGCTCTCTGCTCTCTGCTCTCTGCTCTCTGCTCTCTGCTCTCTGCCTCTCTGCTCTCTGCTCTCTGCTCTCTGCTCTCTGCTCTCTGCTCTCTGCCTCTCTGCTCTCTGCTCTCTGCTCTCTGCTCTCTGCTCTCTGCTCTCTGCTCCTCTTGCTAGCTGGTTATTGACCTTACTGCGTCATTTTGTTTGGTTGGTTCAGGCATAACTGTAGAAGATGTTAATGAGGAGGAAGAAGACGTAACGGAGGTGGCAGCCGAAAGCCAATTCAAAAAGATATTGGACACTATTCCTGTTAACAAAAGAGATGAGAGAACCACAACAACATCGACAGCCATGGTGGCCTACCAAGGCGCCACCTCAGGAGCTGACACGCCTTTCAAGGCGCCTACCTCCACAGCGTTGGCACGCAGTAGACACATTCAGCTCGAAAAGCCTGAGTGGCACGCTCCTTGGAAACTCATGCGGGTTCCCTATCCCCTCTACCATCTGCTCGTTTTTGTTGTCTTGCTTATAACTGAACTTCTCATTTTGGCTAAAAACTACACAGACCATCAGTGGGCATTTGGGATGGGTGCGATCCGTCGCTGTTGAACCCGGTAACGAGTGGTTTGTCACAGGTTCTGCCGATCGTACCATTAAGGTATCGACTCATTTTAAATCTTCTTTTCTCCCGGTCTCTTATTTTTTTCTGTCTTGTTACTACAAAGGTATGGGATTTGGCATCAGGTATGCTGAAGATAACACTCACAGGTCACATCAATACTCCCCGAGGGCTGGCGGTAAGTCCTCGGCATCCCTACCTCTTCTCCGCGGGCGAGGACAAGATGATCAAATGCTGGGACCTCGAGTACAACAAGGTCATCCGCCAGTACCACGGTCATCTCAGCGGCATCTATTGCCTCGCTCTCCATCCTACTATAGACGTTCTGGTGACAGGAGGCAGAGACTCGACTGCTCGCGTGTGGGACATTCGCACCAAAGCCGAAGTACATTGTCTAGCGGGACACAATCACACAGTGGGAAGCTTGGCCACCCAAGCCGTGGATCCTCAGATTTTGACCGGTTCTATGGACTGCACCGTCAAGATGTGGGACTTGGCCGCTGGCAAGTGCGCTGTCACTCTCACACACCACAAGAAGGGTGTGAGGGCATTGCAGATGCATCCCTCTGAGTACACATTTGCCTCTGGCTCTGCAGACAACATCAAGAAGTGGAAGTTACCGGATGGTGACTTTTTACATAATCTCAGTGGACATAATACTATTCTCCACACCATGGCGCTAAACTCTGATAACGTATTAGTCACTGGAGGTACGTTTTGCTACAGTTCTCCTTAAATTAACTTTGCCATCTCTCTTTCTCTCTCTCTCTATCTTTTGTTTGACTAAGTTCCATTCCTGCTTCCTATTCTAGGCGATGACGGTAGTCTTTACTTTTGGGATTGGAAGACCGGGTATAACTTTCAGCGGCTGCAAACAATGGTACAACCGGGCTCGCTGGACTGCGAGGCGGCAATTTACGCTTCCACTTTTGACCAGACAGGAACCCGTCTTATCACCACTGAAGCCGACAAAACCATCAAGATTTGGAAAGAGGATGAAACAGCGGTTTGTTCTTTCATCTCACTTCTCTCATCTCCTTTGCGCCTCCATCCCTCTTTTCTGATATCTTTATTTGCTTTTGCAGACACCAGAGACCCATCCGGTGGATTGGCGGCCGTCCATCGCAGAGAAGCGGTGGTAAAGGAGAACCACTGCTGAATCAACCTGAGATAGAGTTATATACACAGAGTTTATTATGGTCAACCTTCAACTTATCCTGATTGTCATCATACAACAAACGAGAAAAAAAAACCAACAAAAATCACAAATGGACAAAAATAACAAATAACACAAAAATGCCACATCAACTCAGATGAAGGACGTTGAGCGTGCGCCACTCATAATTCTTCAACGGAACTTTGATGGAGAGGACACCACTCGAATAAATCTGCTCCGTGCGTGCCGTGTCCGCGTCTGGTGGGAGATCCACCTCCACGTTGAAAGAACCAAGCGGCCGCTGCTTCATCATCACCGCTGCTCTGCCTTGTTGTTCTTCCTCCTCTTCCTCTTTTTCCTTTCTGTCGTTTATGTTGCTGTTGCTAGGGAGATGCTGTGAGTGAGATGAACAAGCAGGCGAAGGGAGAGAGGAAGTTGCTTGCTGCTCATCTTCGCGCCCTCCTTTGTTTGTTTGCTGCTCTTCTTCTAGTCCCGTCCCATCTCTCAGTTGAGTCACGTTGTTGGGAATACAGAAAGAAGAGGAAGGAGAGGTGGTGGAGAAGAGGGTTGAAGTTAAAGACTTTCGTTCGCCCTTGATGACCAATTTGTTGCCATCCGTTTGCACAAGAAGGTCTCTATCAGGATGATGAATGCCGGGAATGTCCATCTCGAGGAGATAGGCATCAGAAGCTTGCCAAATATCAGTCCTGATCCACTCCACGTTACAACGAAGCCTCATATGACCGGCGTCTGACATCAATGATGACCCATTTTGTTGATGTTGCGATGGAAGAGTGCATTGTGTACCTAACGCTGTGCTGCAAAAGAAAGGAGAAGCAGAGGAAAAAGAGGAAGGTTCTGCTGCTCCCTGTTGAATAGTAGAATGATCGGCGTTACGTTTCTGCGATGGTCAAGGAGAATAAAGAAATAATAGCAAGGTGTGAGCATGAAATGGAGGGTGACGGTTTTGACGAGAATAAAGGCAACCAACTTTTGGCAAGGGAGCGTTCAGCGTGAGTTGTTGTTGCTGCTGTTGTTGAAGGAGTTTGATCTTTTTCTTTTTGCTGGTGGAGGGGAGAGTGGGTACTCCCTCCATAATTTGCTTCCGGTTCTCCTTGAACCACGCCACCTTTAAATCCAACTTATCTTTGGTCCAATGGACGTTACCGTCAACGCAGCAGGCTGCAAGCTTGGCCACGTAGTCGGGAAGGGGAGGTCTTTCCGTGGAAGAAGAAGACGACGAAGAAGAAGAAGACCAGGAAGAAGAAGAAGAAGAACTCGAGTCCAAGCAGCAACCAAACCGGGTGCTGGGGTCTATGAGCTCCACGTTGAGGTAGACAGGCAAGCTGCCTTCTTTGGAGGAGTTGGGCTTCCGGCGCTTGGCGGGCATGCCATCCTGGTTGAAGCGGGCTTTTGGGGGTCGGCCGGGTCCCCCTCTACGAGATCGTTCCACGAACTTTTCAGGATACTGCTGCTTGAGTGGCTCTAAGTCCTCATCGATCCAGGTATTTATCTTTCTGCCTAGGTAGTTGTCACGTAGGTGGTACTGCGGGTGGATCTTGCTGTAGTAGAGAGCCCACCAACGGTCCTTTATCTCCTTGTGGCCTGGCTTGATGGTCAACCATGTTTTGTAGGCGTATCGTGCTATTTCCTCCCTTTCCTTTAAACGCGGACATTCGGCGGTCTGGCCGCCTCCTTCTCCTGCTGTCCCTCCTTCGTTTTCTTCTTCTCCTGTCTTTGCTCTTTCTCCACCCGCTACTCCTGCAGGTGGTTCGTGATGGTGATGCTGAGGTTGGTATTGGGGTTGGAGATAAGGATGGTAGTCAGGAGGGGTTATGGTTGAGTGTGGTGAGGGCTGTGCTGGTCCTAACACCTCACATTCTCCTTCTGTTCCTATGTTTGTCATAGTTAAAGGGTGCATTTGAGGTGGTACTTGCTCTCCTTGTCTTTGTGGTGGTCGGTGGTGAGGGTGATGTCGGGACTCTGCTGATCGAACAGTTTGGAGTTGATGATGTTGAGAGTGATATTGCCGTTGCTGTTGTTGAAAGTGGTGGTTATTGGTATGAGGAGGATGAAATCGGTTCGGGTGATGCTGATTGTCGAGGTGGCGGTCGTGGTCAGCTAACAACTCAAGCGCGCTCAAGCGTCCGTTGTTGTCAATAGGCCGTGCTTCATGCTCCCTTCCGCCATAGCTAACACTATTGTTGTTGTTTGATGGAATTTCATGGTGTTGTGGTTGTTGTCCAGTTACTGCTGCAGTGTGCGACACCAGTGATTCCCCTGCTTGCGATTTCGCGTTGGTTGCATGCGTGCTTCTCTTTTCGGAGGTGGGAAGAGGGGCAGAAGGACCCATCAAACTTTCTTCCAGGTGAAGGGTGGAATAGAAACTCATGGAGCTCCCCTCATGCCCTTCTTCTTGCAGTCCGTGATCCTCGTCATGGAGATCTCCATTTCTTTCTGGCTGCTGCTAAAGTGCGATGACGGAGTGAGAGAGGAAGAGGAAGAGGAAGAGGAAGAGGAAGAGGAAGAGGAAGAGGAAGAGGAAGAGGAAGAGGAAGAGGAAGAGGAAGAGGAAGAGGAAGAGGAAGAGGAAGAGGAAGAGGAAGGAAGAGGAAGAGGAAGAGGAAGAGGAAGAGGAAGAGGAAGAGGAAGAGGAAGAGGAAGAGGAAGAGGAAGAGGAAGAGGAAGAGGAAGAGGAAGAGGAGTAAATGGAACGCACTAAGTGAGAGGGCTCGTCCAAGTAGTGCTGGTGGTGGCCCAGCGCAAGCATGATGTTGTTGGTGTCCTCCTCGGTGGAGGTGACCCCGGAGACCGCGGCAAGCCGCTCCTGCACGCTCGCTTCTCCTGAATCTTCTTCCAAAGGCGGCAGCAAAGGATAGATCACCTGCTCCGTCGAAGTTTGCCCAGCACCTTCTTCTTCTTCGTCGTCGTTTTCTTCCTGGCCTTGCCCTGTCAGCACTGCGCGCAAGCTGCGGTGCTGCTCCTTGACGCCTCCGTGCCCGCCCCCTCCATCACCTTTGGAGTTCAGTTCCTCCTCCCCGCCGCCGCTCAGTAACATACAAATCAAACCCAAACAGCAAGCAACACCACCACACCCGCCGCAACGTTTTGTGTTGTTGTTGTTGTTGTTGCTCTCTCCTCCTCCTGTTACGCCCTTTTATGCAAACTGTACAACAACTATTATTAGAAAATAGAATAAAAGAAAAAAATAAAAAAAAAGAAAAAAAAAGAAAAAAAGAAAAAAAGAAAAAAAGAAAAAAAAAGAAAAAAAGAAAAAAAGAAAAAGAAAAAAAGAAAAAAGAAAAAAAAAGAAAAAAAAAAAGAAAAAAAAAAAGAAAAAAAGAAAAAAGAAAAAAAAAGAAAAAAAGAAAAAAAGAAAAAAGAAAAAAAAGAAAAAAAAGAAAATAATAAAAGAAAAAGAAAAAGAAAAAAGAAAAAAAAGAATAAAAAAAGAAAAAAGAATAAAAGAAAAAGTATAAAAGAAAAAGAATAAAAGAAGAAAAGAAGAAAAAGAAAAAGAAAAAGAAAAAGAAAAAGAAAACATGAATTCTATTCTATTAATATATGGGGTCCAAAGAGAATGTGTTGTTGTTTACCACAAAGCAAAGAACCGTTAAGTGCTGTCCGCGTCGCTGGAAGAGGCGTTGGAGGGGACCAAGGTGGGCAGCTTGGTGCCGGGCAGGTAGGTGCTCAGCTCTTTGCAGAGGGAGTAGTAGCCCGCCTCCAGCTGCACCTGGAACTCGAGCTGGTCCGGCGCGATCAACATCTTGTTCATGTTGAGGGCAAACTGGCACAGCTTGATGAACTCTTGAAGGCTCTCCTTGAGGCTGTTCACGTGGGCGGCATCAAAGTTGCTTCCCCCGGCAAGGAAGGTTCGTGCGATCTCGATGGGGCCAGCATTGACCTGAACCAGCACGCTGCCTTGCAATACTTGTTGCAGCGTTTTGGTCGAAGGGGCGGCCACATCCAGTTCCATACGCAGGGCCTCGCATCTGCCACGGATCAAGTCGATGGCGTTCTCGATGGGCGAGAGTATGATCTCCTCCTTGTTCAACACAGGGAGACGGCTTTTGACGTAGGGAAAGGCTTTCTTGGTGGTGAGAACGGTCTTGCGCTTGTATTGCTCGCCCATTTTATCGCTGTGGGCCTTGCCAGACTTGGTGAACGGGGTTTCAAACACAAAGCGATCTGATCATCGGCATTGAAGCGTTCGTTAGTAAGTGCAAGTTTGGCAACAAAGAGAGGATGGTTGGTCTTACGTAGATTGAATTTCTTTTCCCACAGGCTAGTACGTTCCTCAGCGCCTTGATCAAAGTCGGGGCTTACAGAGACGACTTGGAAGTAACACACGTCTGGGTTCATGGTTTCCTTATTTACACTTATATTGGAGATGAGCTCCACGTTCTGTGCTCCATATTTCTTGGCGAATTGAGCCTGCATAGAACAAAATAAAGTTGAAATTTGGGTAAGCAAACTGCTCTCTCTCTCTCTCTCTCTCTCTCTCTCTCTCGTCTCCTTCCTTTTCTCCTCTCATTGCATGTAACAGTGCATAGAACCTTAAGGGCATTTGAGAAATCGGCCAAGCGCATAGTCTCAGAGGCTTTGTAGATGTACTGCTTGCCATCAAACTCTCCCCATTTGGCCCCAAAGAAAGCCACACGATAAAAGTTACCGAAGAGACGATTATTAAACTTGGGAGAAAAAAAGTTAGCAAACTCTGACTGGTTGTGATGAAATGGGAGGAAGTACAAACCGATTTCACTAACTCCTCACAAATTTGCTTGAGATCCTTGAAACACTCTCCTAACTGAAGGTAATCTCTATCTTTTTGGTTAATGGCGATGAGGAACTTGTAAATGTCCAACACCAGCTCGTAGAGATAGGCCTAAGAAGACGAGAACAGTACAGTGAGTATGACAAACTGCTTAACAAAATGATAGCGGAAATGAGTGATCGGAGGATGAGTGCTTACGTTCTTTGCAATAGAAATAGCCTCTTTGAGGGTACGCTTTAAGCCAGCTTCAGAGAATGTCTTTGGATTGTACATGCCCTCTTCACCCTTTAACAAGTGCAAAAAGTGTTAGCCCAATGAATGAAGGTTATGTTTAAAAAAAAGGTGAGGAAATGCCTACGCCATCCTTAATGTTCTTTGGTAGACCTTGCTCAGTTTCCATGTTAGGGGAAACCAGTTTGAAAGCGAGGTTGCTAGTTGGTATGCCTTCGACAGGGCCGTTTTCAAGAGTCAAGTACTCAGAGATGAGAGCAGCGATGTGGATTTTACACTGCACTGCCTCCGTCATGTTTCCTTGCTGCATTGTTTATGGTAGAGGTTGCAAAGTATTGTTAGAAATGTAACGTATATCAGGACGATGAGTCACCGGCGGCGGAACGTACCTCCATATGAAAGGTGCAAAGGTTATCCAGCCAAGTCACCCGCAGATCAGGAGAATCAGCGTAACCTGTGCTGACCTTGTAGTAGAGGTCAGCTGTCATTTCAGGATCATAGCGGTAGGCATCCATCTTTTTGGAGTCCTCCACCACTTTGGTTAAGCGCATGCAAAGTTCTTCGACCTGGGTGGCCTGAGGTTTTCCAAATCGGGCATCAGCTGAGGCATTGGCCACAACAGCCTTTAAAGATCGCAACAGAGGACCATATTCCTGCATGGTTGAAGATAATATGAGATCAACTACGACAGAAAGAACGCGCTGAAGCAAGCTAGCACTCAACCCACCTTTACAAGACCCGTCAAGCGAGATACTGCAATGGTACTCTGTAGTCTCATCCGGGCAAATGTTTTGGTTTCGCTAAAGTTTGTCTGATTTGGGAAAACATATTCGTAGAAAGTAAATGTGAGACGAGGCCGCAGAACGTAAACATACGAAACGAAAATTGAAAAGAAAAAGGTAAGAGCTAGGACCTTGATGAGAAGGAAGAAAAGAGCAGCAGCCTGAGACCGAATAGCAGCATGAGCAAAGTTGCAATGGCGCAGAATTTCAAAGGAGAGATCGCTGCAGTAGACGGTGTTCTTCCAACGGAAGATGGCTTTTGAATGGGTGTGGATAAAGTAGCGAAGGGTTGAAAACATCGACAGCAAAAACGAAACAGAGCGCTTTCCTTGTAGCAGCAAGATTAGCACTGGGAACATATTTTCCATTAGTTCACCGCTATTATCAGTGCCGCCTGTCCCTCCCTGAAGCTCCTTAGCAAAGTCCTCCATGAATTCTTCCAGCACATCCAAGGTGCTAAAGCCCACTTCCTGCTGCAAAAGTGGAGAACCACGGAAGGACTCCACGGCCTTGGAAAGTATAAGGAAGAAAGCTTTGAGGCTGCGCAGAGCCTCCTTCTTCCACCATACTCTAAGGAGGAGTTTATGGTTGCAGTTTCGCAGGATCCACATGAAACATATTAGCCAATCCTGTTGCTCGTCCTCATCCATGCTTTCAATGGTGTGCACCTTGTCCAATACCATCACAATAAAGGGGAAGTAGAGCGTGGCCACACGCTGCTTTTTCTGTTGAGAAGCATATCGCGGGTCGCTGTCGTGTTTCCAGAGCAAATTTCTGAGAGTAGTTATTCCCTGTCAAGCAATAGCACAATCATGCCACTGTCAGCAAATGTTCACAGCCAAAACAAGAAGAAGAAACAAGAAGAGAAAAGAAAGAAAACAAAGCCAAAATAAACTTACACGCAAGCGAGTGATTTTATCCTTCGTGAGGCAGCTACAGACTTCATTAAGAAGCAAACCGGCGATGGGATGATTTCGCCTGTATTTGAAAAAACGAAAACACGTTGGAAAAAGTTGATGTATATGTAACAACGTCAAACAAAAGCTACATACCAAAAGTCTTCCTGGATGGTCGGCACAGAACTTATCGAGGTTTCCAACGGCAAGTTGAGCGGGACGTAGTGTTCGTAGTCACAAACAGTGCGAAGGAACAAAAACTTGTACGTGACCAGGATTGGAGAATCATTATTGGGACAAATTCCAGTAACCCAGTCATGCACCAGCTCGAAAACAAAACCTCGGTCCATGATGTTGAAAAGATCCATGGTGAAGAGTGCGGCGTTGTGGTTGATATCAGCAGCAGCGGAGGCGCTGGGTCCTGATAAGTTGCGGATGTCCGCTCGCAAGCTGCGCAGCAGCTTCTTTAATAGCTTGTGGAATTCGGGGCTAAAGCGTGAGGGTCGAGTTGCATCGTCCTGCAGTTGGTTGGTTCTGTGAAGATAGAGAGCCATTGACTTGAATACACTTTCAAAAAAGAACCAAGAAAATTTCCCAAGGTGTGGGAGGCAGGCATCCTTATTCAATGAGAGGAGGGAGGGAATGAGCAATGTCAGTTGATCGTATGTTGAACAACTTGAGAAGTGTGGATGAGTACCTTGGCTTGTAATGCCGATATCCATTGCCTGCAAATTTCTTGGTGAAGTGAGTTTTCTCTGTGGTTTGCTCCTCCGTCAAATAAAAGGTACAAGTAGGACATAAGCTGCGGATTGCGTGCTGTCTTGCCACTAGAAGAAGTAAGAACATCCACACTGATGGCATTATAATGGCGAAAAGGGTCAGAAAAGTGTGAAACAAAAGAAACACAAGCAACAGCCCAACGCTTACCTGCTAAGAACACTGCAAATGGTGGTAAATGCATGTTTGGCAGCGAGCTCTGACTTGTAACACATAACCGCGAATAATTGGTCCAGTAGGACCGGGAAAAACCTTGCCTTGGCCATGTCGCTCGATAGTTTTAACCCTTCTATTGCCTTTTACCAGCACGCAAGGAAAGAGGAAGAGAGAGGGAGGGTAAGAACAAAAGAGCGG
The DNA here is from genome assembly GCA_031835245.1 of Balamuthia mandrillaris. Classification (NCBI taxonomy): domain Eukaryota; phylum Discosea; order Longamoebia; family Balamuthiidae; genus Balamuthia; species Balamuthia mandrillaris. Next base: position 196,423 of record JAVKOQ010000016.1, on the reverse strand, counting down.
AGGAAGCGAGAAGCAGAGAATAATAGAGGAAAGAGGAGAAAACTTACGTTGCAAAGTTCGGGTCCATCCTTGCCTTCTGAGTATACCTCAAAGAAGTTTTGCAGATGGGGGTCTTGTGAATAGATGGTGGAGATAAGCCGAGTACGGAAGTTGAACAAAGGTTTTGCGTTATCCAGCCACTATTGAGAAGTACATTTGTGAGGACTCTAGCAAGAACATTCACTACCAAGATACGCCATACCTTTAGATGCTCAGAGGCGCGCACAGAATTATAGGATGAGGGAAGAGAGGTAGCGATTGGGATCTTCCATTCTTGGTCATCAAGAAGCCTGTAGGGAGTATTATAACCATAAGACTAACCATGCACACTAATTGGATCGGAGAATTACATACTTGGGTCCTTGGAGTAGGGGTAAGATGGCATAACCACAGGGAGTTTGTGTTGTGTTCTTCGGTCTAACACCAATGTGATAAAATGTGAAGAATAGATGCATATTGGGCGTAAGGACGCTTGGCAACTTCAGTTTTACCTCATTGTAGAATACGGGCTTTTTGTTGTGGTATGTACAAGGAGAGAGGCTGTTATCCATGAAGCGAGGTCGGTGTGATGTGCCATAGACCACCTATCATTATTTATATTTTGGCCAGAAAGGAGGAAGATGTGAGACGGCAACAGCAAACCAAATGTGGTGGACAATACATACCGGCATACCAGGTCCTTTGGGATCGGTGTCATGTTCCTTTAGTTGGACACAAACGGAAATATTACGGCTGCTGGTTTCCTTGTTCTTGGTAAGATTAGCAAGTTCAGGGTAGATGTACAGATGGTTCACGTAAGCCAGATTAGGCTCAGGCTTTAATATCACTTCTGACAAAGTGGGAGGGGTGAATTCTTGCATTTCTCTTACGATTGGCTGTTTCAGAAATAGCAAGTCCATTATATCAGACAATCATATCAAAAGAGAAGATGAAATGCAACAAGTGCGATTTGTACCTCTCCATTGGAAGCGACTGGGATAACTGGCAAAAGAGAAGGATCCAAGCGCCCTGGTAAGTTGTTTTTATCCTCTACGAGAGACACGTCTATGGTACACTTGCCTGGAATAGGTTTGCTTGTGGGCTGGATCCAGAGAGAGAGAGAGAGAGAGAGAGAGAGAGAGAGAGAACAGCAGCAGTAACAAAGTTAATCCAAAATACAGAGAGCGACAGACCAAGCAACTGTTGATACACACCTTGCCTTCTTTTTCAGTCTTCTTGATAAGCTCACAAAGCCGTTCGTCATTGTGATCGGAACGGGCACGTATTAGATCACGAAAAGTTGTGTCTGTGCCAAGTACCAACTGACCTGACTCATCAAATACACGAAGCGCCGCCCAGGCAAAGGGCTGCGTGTGCTCACCTAGTCTTTCGCAGACGGCTTCCAAGTCCTTTGTGACGCGTGTTCGCTCTTTTACCTTTAACTAAAAGATAAGAACATAATTAGATTAGAGGAAGCACACTCACTCAGTTCGATGGATAGCATAGAGGATACGCACACTCGAGTGTTTGAAGTACGGCTCACAACAATCATCTACGTCTCCTTGCATCACTTTCTCTAAACGCAACACCAGGTATACATTGGGGTTAGCGTAACTAGCACGAAATATGGCAGCACGAGCGCAGGTCTCGGGGCTGGGTTGTTCTCCAGGTGGCTGCAATGTTTTGAAACGTCATCAGTGTTACAAGAGAGATCGGATGAAAAGTGAGAATTAAGCAAAGAGCAAACCAAGCGTCCAGATGGGCTCAATAAACTCAGAATGCTTGGGCTGTTCAAATTAAAATGGAATGACTCGGAGAGGCGCTGCTTTGTCTGCACATCAAAGAGCATTAAGGAAGCAAAGAATGGCTCGATCTCTCCCAGAGCAAACGACAGTTCCTTGCAAACCACCAACAATTCAGTAGCCCTACAGCCGCCAAAGAACCATGTGAACAGACAATAAAAACAAGATGGATAAATAGAGCCCAAAAAAGAAGAAGAAGAAAGATAACAGCAATCAAAACGAGGAGAAGAATGAAGACCTGCGAGGAGGAAAGGGTTTTCCAAGAGTACGAGGGTCAGACAGTCCTTCTTGTTCCTTACGAAGGGGTGAAAAGGGAACAAAGACATCAATGCGATTTTGTTGCTATATGAAAAGAAAGTTTAGCTTTTACCCTTTAGACAGAGGAGCAGAGAGCAGAGAGCAGAGAGCAGTACCCTAGTGGCCGATTCTCTTTGACGAATCTCTGGGAAGGGTGGCTTCAACAGTTCGGGATCAAGGTCAGAAGCCGAGCTGGCAGAAGTGGAAGACTCTAAAGGGTTTTCTTCGGGAGGGAGATCACCGGGAGTGGGCGCTGGAGGCCGTGCTTTGCCTCCAAAGTGTTCATAATTTCTGCGTAGAGTGATCAAGTCCCTTGTGAATACATTCAAGCTGTCTCTTACGTAGCCTTTCAAATCGCTCTGCTCCACCTCCTCCTGCAATGTAGCACCAGTTGTGAGGAAGACAATGTATAGAACAAAAAAAAAAGAACATGAGAGAACGAACCGTAACGGAGCAGACGTGGGTACGAAAAGTGCGTTTGTGCTGCTCAAGGGCGATGTTGTCTGAAGGAAAGAGCATAAGATCCTTGTGTGGGTCCTGCTGTACGGCTCTCTCTTTAAGACGGTCCTCATAGGGGAAGGAATGCTTCTTGTCCTTTTTGTTCTTCTTCTTCTGTTTCTTTGTTGAAGACGAGCTGGAGAGAGAGGAGCGAGAGGAGGAAGAGGCCGAGGAGGTGGAACCCATCAAATGCGAGTGATGGTGGCTGCTGTCCAACGGGGAGGAGGCCGGTGAGGTCGGCGTGGAGGCCGCTCCGAAGGAAGGAGAAGAAGAGGGAGAAGAAGGAGCAGAGCCAAAGCCTCCGCCACGGACGGGGCTTACGGGTTGTGCCTGTGCTGCCGTCGCCACGTGTTCCTTCTCCTTTTCTTTGTAGACTGCAACGGCAGGCGTGGCTGCTGCGGTGGGAGAAAGCGGTGCTGCCTGAGGGCGTGGTTGAGCAGGTTGCTCCTCCTCTCGGGGAGGCAACGGCGGTGGCGGCCCCGCTTCCACAACGGCCGAGACACGTGCCGTTGTTGTTGTTGTTGTTATTGTATGAACGGATACTGCTGCTGGTTGGGGTTGTGGTTGCGGTGGAGCATGTTGTTGTTGTTGTTGTTGTTGGTGGTGGTGGTGAGTGGGAGAGGTCGGCGCTGTAGCAATATTTTGGTGTTGTGGGGGTGGTTGGCTCCTGCTGCCGGCCAAACCGGCGCCGCCAGCAGCAGGGGTGAAACGAGGAGGCGCTACGGCGCCAACGCGAGAGGAGGAAGAGGCGGGGCTCCCCGCGGAGCGCCCTCCCGGCACGAAACGTGGTGGCTCCATTTCTTTTTAATTTGGAGCACAACAAAAAAAGTGCTTCTTTTTAAAAAAAAAACTCTCTCTGCTCCCCCCTCTTGCCCTTACAGCTTACGAGTCTGTGGTTGAAGAAGAAGAGCAGGTACGTAGGCAGGAGGAGGAGTTGAAGGAATCAACGTTGGCGAAGAAGAAGTAGTGGTCGGTAGCGGCAGGGCGGGCTGCTACTGCTGGTCAAACTTTTCGCTTGTGACGACAAAAAAATGAGATTTGGTCGACAATAATATAATGCTTTTGCTTGAACCCTCTTTAATATTCGTGTCGTCACGACGCTAACGATCATGACGACACGGAATATATCAAAAGAAAAAGAAAACGAAAAGCGCAGAGCGAGGAGTGATTCGTGACGACACGGGAATCATACAAAAGAAAAAGAAAAAGAAAACACGAAAAGCGCAGAGAGAGAAAGCAAGCGGCGAGAGAGTGCGCGTGCATCATGGTACGTTAATTTTTTTTCTTTTAAAGGGGGAGGGGGAGGTGTTTTCAACAAAAGAAAAAGAGACTAACAATGGTGGTGATGGTCAACGCAGGCAGGTCACACGGCCTTCAACTCGGTTTCGTTGGTGGACCGCCTTCCCCTTAAAATAGAATGCCTTGATATATGGGGTTTGTTCTCCTCCGTTCGCCTTCTATCGCTCTCCTCCTCCTCCTCCTTCTTCTTCTTCTTCTTGTTTTTCCCTCCTTCTTCCGTTTAACGAAAAGAAGTGCGTTCTTTTCGCTTGAGCTGATGGTTTTTTAAAAACATATCAAAATACAGGGGACCGCATCATCGTGGGAACGACGGAGGGAGTGTTGCTTGTCTACGAAGTGGTGGAGAAGAAAGAGGAAGGCAAGACCCCTTATTTCATGAAGCTTATAGACGACCACAAAGAGTTCAGCAAAAAACCCATCAAGCAGCTGGAAGTTATCGAGGAATTGAAGCTCTTGATCAGCCTTACAGGTAGCCCCCCTTCCTGCCAATACCCCGTTTCCACACAACAGAAAAAAAACAACGAGGTCTCACCTCCTTTTTCTTTTGTTGTTGCTGTTGCAGACAAAGTGCAAGTCAATGTTTTGGGAAGCTTCAGTCCGCATTCTGTGCTGGCCAAAACGAAGGGAGCAAACATGTTCGCAATGGACCTTGTTCCCAGCACTCTCTCCCTTCGTCTCTGCGTGGCAGTCAAGAGAAAGCTGTTGCTCTACGAGTGGGACGGCAAGCAATTCAACGAATACAAGGTAACATTCAAGTTTAGTTATTTTCATTGCCATTTTTATCTGTGACACCGACACCATCCCTGCGACTATGTATGCTAGGAACTGAGTTTGCCAGACCATGTAAAGACAGTGGTGTGGTGCGACTACAATCTGTGCGTAGGCTACAAGCGTGACTACAACCTGATAAACGTGCGGACGGGAGCCACCAAAGACCTGTTCTCGCCCGGCAAAGCAAACCATCCCATCATTACCTCACTTCCCAACAAACAGCTCATCCTCGCCAAAGACAACATCGGCATCTTCATAGACTACGAGGGTACCCCTACCCGCAAATTTGGTCTCAGTTGGAGCGAGAATCCTATCACCATCGACTATTCCTTCCCGTATGTGCTGGCTCTGCTGCCTCGCTATCTCGAAGTTAGAGCCATGTCCGGCACTCAAACCCTTGTACAGACGCTCAGCCTCCGTAACGCTCGTCTCATGAAGGTCAAGAATAGGAACATTTACGTTGCCTCCCAAAGTCACATATGGCGGCTGTTGCCAGTGCCTATCATGGATCAAGTGGACCAGTTAGTACGAGAGAAGGAATATGAGGAAGCTCTTAATCTATGCGAAAGCCTTACCGACTTTGATGAGAAAGCAAAGGTACCGCGTGATCCTCTTCTTGTGCATCCTTTTCCTTTCTACTTACCTATGAGCTCTTTGTTTTTCTCTCTCTCACTCACAGTCCGAAAAGCTGCGCTCCATTCGCAAACTATTTTCTTACCACTTGTTCTGCCAAGGGCACTACGAGCACGCCATGGAGTATTTCTTTCAATTGGAAACAGATCCGCTAGAGGTCATTGGCCTCTATCCCAACCTGCTACCCAAAGGCATGCGCGAGAAGTATGAACAAAGCTATCCCATGGACATTCCTGTCTTAGGTTCTCTCTCTCTCTCTCTCTCTCTCGTTCTTTTTCCTTCATATCACTTAACTTATTCTTCTATTGAAAAACGCTACTCTGCAGTGGGTGCCTCTCTAGAAAAGGCACTTGCCGCTTTGATTAACTATCTTACACAGATAAGACCTTCAGCAACAGCATCAGGCAACAGTTCTGGTGCTGCCAGCAGCAGCACCAACCCTGACACTGAAGAATACAGCACTGTGACAGACTTGCCAACAATCATTGACACAGCCTTGTTGAAAGCCTACATCAAAACCGACAACATGGACCTATCAACACTTTTGATGGTGCCCAACCAGTGTCACGTTAAAGAATGTGAGAAGGTTCTACACAACTACACGAAGTACTCTCATCTTGTTCTCCTTTATAAAGGAAAGGAGCTCCACGGGAAAGCGCTTTCTCTGTTGGCCAAGTACGTTTACCTTCTTGGTTGAATAATCAGCTCTATGGGATTTTTTTATAATAGTTACCTAATCTTTATTATGTTTCAGATTGGGACAAGGTCCCCGCCAGGGCAATCCGTTGCACGGAACGAGCGAGACTATCAAGTATTTGCGAGACTTAGATCCGAATCACCTTGCCCTCGTCCTTGAGTTTTCCAAGTGGGTGCTGCAAACAACGCCGAGGGAAGGCTTGGCCGTACGTAGTGCTACTATTTCTTTGACTAACCTTTGTTGACAAACCTTTTAACATCCTCGTGTAATGTTGAATATGTTGCAGATATTCACGGACCGCAGCCCCGACAAAATGCTGCCACCAGATAAGGTGTTAGCCCACATTGCGCCTATAGCGCCTTCGTTGGTGGTGCCCTATTTGGAGTTTATTATAAATGAAAGGGATGAAAAAGGAGCCACCTTCCACAACGAGCTCATTTTCCACTACTTGCGTACTGTCTTGCAGTTGAAGGACGATGCTACCTATAAGCGACAAACTGGAGGTTTGCTATTCTTTTCTGTCAGTGATTGTGGATATATGTTATGGGCACGCGCTGAGCGAGCACTAACCGACTTGTTCATCTCCCTCAATCGTTTGCTTGTGCCATGAACCTCACAGGACTAATTCCAGCTGGGACAGAGCCCGGCTTGTTGGGTGAGACTCGGAGGAAGTTGATCGGTTTTCTTAATTTCTCTGTTTATTACAATCCCGAGAAGATGTTATCGCGCTTTCCGTTTAACGGTATGCTTCTTTTCACTGCCCTCATTTCACTTTGGTTTTTGAAAATAATTGATGGTGAACCAGATCTTTTTGAGGAACGGGCGATTTTGTTGAGCAGGATACAACAACATCAGCAAGCGCTTGGTATTTATGTGTATAAACTAAAGAATCCAATGCTGGCGGAGCAATATTGTGTGAAGCACTACAACCCTGAGTCAGAAGAATCACGCGACGTCTTCCTTTCCTTGTTGCAAGTTTACTTGCGACCACCACCAGAGGAAACCGTACAACTGGCGCCCGCATTGGCTCTCCTCAACAAATACTACCACTCCATCGATGCACCAAAGGCTCTGGAGCTCCTCCCTCCGAGCTGCTCCATAAAGCAACTTGCGCCTTTCTTCCTCAACGTTATCCGAGATTGTACAAAGCGTCGTCGCGATAAGCTAGTTACTCAGAATTTGCTTAAGTTGGAAAAACTGCAGGTTGGCTCCTTCACTCTGCCATTGCCATTGTTAGCTTTACGGAATTCTTAAGTTTAAACCATCTATCCCAAAGGTCAATGATGAACTCATTCATGCCAAGAGTGCTCACGTCATTAAAGTCACAGAAGAACGGACGTGTCCTGTGTGCCACAAACGACTCGGCCTTAGGTAAATCTCTCCCTCTCCACCAATTAACTTTCCTGCAGCGCCACAAACTCACCAACCAATGAACCATTCTGCAGCGCCTTTGCTCGGTATCCTAACAATGTGGTGGTGCACTACAACTGCTGCAAAGATCGTCACGTTTGCCCTGTCACCGGTATCCTCTCTCTCTCTCTCTCTCTCTCTCTCTCTCTCTCTCTCTCTCTCCTCATTGCTTGCTGACAATGTTTGATGTCTAGGCACACGCTTCAAGAAAGGACCTTTCCTAAGTTAAGGCCAAAACCAAATATAATTTTGTTTGAGCCTTTTTTTGATTCCTCAAATGGTATCCACGAGCCAACGTTCCAACTCTTGCAAGTGCGCCTCCAACGCATCACCCTCCGCACAAACTGCTTTTGTTTGTTGAATAGCCTCCGCCACGCCCTCTTTACTGTACCTTTTGCCTGACAGGAACAACAATAAATAATGAAAATTACCGAAGTAAAAATGAAGGAGAAGCAAAGTTTTGCCAAAAAGTACCAGGCAGAGCGCGCTCAAAGATGGTTATCATTTGCGGGTAGAGTGAGTCACTGAAGACCTTTGCCTTGCTAATAACTCCACCACTGCTGTCAATGTGAATGTCCTACCGTTATTGGTCATTGGTTGGTTGGTTCAGCAAGAACGGAATGGAGAGACGAATTGAGATAAAACCAATATACCATGTTACCCCAATCAAAACGGTGCTCCATGTGGTGCTCAAAGTTTGGGGTTTCTCCTAGTTAAGATGTATTAGCATTGTGAGGGCAACAAGAGAGATAGCAAAAGAAAGAGAAGAGAACCAAAACGCCAGTTCCAATCCTTGAGTTGCTCATAGTATGCATTGAGAGAGGGGATGGTCCTGAGTTTATCAAAGTCTAGGTACTCCACCTTTTCATCACAGAATAGTGATGGGGAAGGAGTTTACCAGCGGTTAGCTATCATCATGGCACAGGCTGCACAATAAATAGAATAACGTATTGTACCTCGCACTCGGCATTGTACGTGGTGAAGAACTGTTTGATGAGTGCTTGGGAGATAGTCTCGTGAGAAATGTTTGGGTTGAGCGTGCTTAAGTTTCTAACTCTTGCTTTGACGCTGCTCACTCCTTTGCTCTGCAAAAGGGGAGAAGGGTTTGGTGAGAATGTTGAGTTTCAGAAGAAGGCATTGGAAGGCTACTACCATCAGCTTAGCTTTATCTGGATTTAAGTACTGTGCCAAAGCTTCTAAATCCACGTTCAGTAACAGTGTGCCATGATGTAATGCTCTCTCTCCACTGACCTTGTATGCTGACCCTGAGATCTGATAACAACAACAGACAAAAAGAACGTGTTCAGTCATCTATTCCTATTCTCTTGTCGCTTCTCGCTTCTCTCTATATTTGCTCTCCCTTTTGTTTCTTCTTCTTCTTGTTCTTCTTCTTCTTCTTGTTCTTCTTCTTCTTCTTGTTCTTCTTCTTCTTGTTCTTCTTGTTCTTCTTGTTCTTCTTCTTCTTCTTCTTCTTCTTCTTCTTCTTCTTCTTCTTCTTCTTCTTCTTCTCTCTCTCTCCTCTCTCTCGACGATCAATGGCTGAAACCTTTTGGCCTTCCACAAGGATATCGTTGCGGCCGGAGGCTGTGGCCTTAATGCCAAAACTCTCAGCAAGGGCGTTGATGATGATGTTGGTATTCCTGGCTTTGTCAAAGTGAGCACGAGGAGAAAGGAACGTGAAGCAGGAGTTGCCAAGGTCCTGATAAACCGCTCCTCCGCCAGAGTGCCGTCGAGCCAACACCACTCCCTCTTTTGGCCGTTGGCGAAGAAGCAGCAAACGTGTTAGCCATGAAAGAAGAGAACTAGAGAAGCAGAGAGAGAACTGACCTTTCTCCATGTTTTGGAGGTGGCATTCCTTGAAGGGGTTCTGGTGTTTGCCGATCACCACGGTGGGAGAGTTGCGCCAAAGGTACAGCGTTTGTTTGGAGAGGTCACCCTCCCTGAATATCCACTCTTTTAAACCAAACAAAAGGTTGCATACGTTAGAAGCAAACCCACCGGCTAACAGAAGAAGAGCAAGGAGCAGAACCTTCTGTGGCCAGGTTGAACAGAGGATCGTTTGTTTGTGCGGCATACACCATTACCTGGGAACCCCGCCCTGCGCTCGTTCCAAGGAGCCGGCGAGCAGCAGCCTTTCCAACGGCATTGCCCGAAGAGCGGCTCCACAAGGAGACGCCGCTGTTGGCGGCGAGCAGCCCACCCCCTGCACCATAACACCTTCTCATCGCTGTTTTTCTCTTATGGCTTTTCTTTTGCGTTGCGAGGAGAAAAAAAGAGATAAGAAAGAAGTCTGCCGTTTATTTTGTGTTGGAAGGAAGGGAAGCAAAGAAGCAGAGAGAGGAGGGCTGATATCAATAGACACCCAGAAAGTAGGAGAATATGATTTGGAGGAGGGCTATGCTTAGCAGGAAGTAGTTGCGGCGGTTGGAGGGCAGCCCCACACCTCCGTCCATATCGGCCGGCTGATCGGGCAGCACTAGCAATCGCAGAGTCTTTACCTGTTGATGCAAATGGTGGTCAATACACTCTTGTCGCTGCACCAACAACACAGAGAGAGAAAGATAGAGAGAAGCAGGAAGAGAAAGGAAAGGGAAAGGGAAAGAGAAGGAGAAGGAGAAGAAGAAGGAGAAGGAGAAGGAGAAGGAGAAGGAGAAGGAGAAGGAGAAGGAGAAAGAGAAAGAGAAAGAGAAAGAGAAAGAGAAAGAGAAAGAGAAAGAGAAAGAGAAAGAGAAAGAGAAACGACGAAAAGAGCCTGAGGAGTACCATGAAGGTGGCCATGAAAAAGCCGGTGAGTAACATCGTGGCATAGTAAACATAGGGGCCACCAAGTAGACCTGCCAAGTGATTCACACAGAGACTTTTTTGTAATAAAGCGTTTAGGTCATTAAGTTGGGCTAGTGCGGGAGGGAGAAAGCAGCAGGGGGATTTACCCAACAAAAATGTAACCACCAAAACTGAAAAAGTCAAAGACAGAGGCATCAATGGAGTTGAGCAGATAGAAGCCAAACTTAAGCAGCACCACCTCGATGCAAAGAGAAATGAAGCCTTTGCTGAATGCCATGCCCAGTACCTCTGGTGTAAATCTTGTTTTGGACCAGGTCAAAATGTTGAATTATGGTGGGTGAGAGAGAGAGAGAGAGAGAGAGAGAGAGAGAGAAGAGAGAGAGAGAGAGAGAGAGAGGAAGGGAGAAGAAGAAGAAGAAGAGGAAGAAGAAGAAGAATAAGAGGAGATACGCACGAGCCTCGAGTACCAAGAATAAAGCCAGCAATGAGGATGTAGGTGACAAAGGCCATAAGTGGGAGATAAAGGTCAGGGGCGTTGAGGTCATCTTTGGGGGGCGGGTAGACTTCCTGTCCTTCTTGTGTTCGCACCACTCGTCGCTTCCATGACTATGATGAAGAAGAAGGAACCCAAGGCCAGAAACAAAAAGAAAAACAGAATGTGAGCGAGAAGAACCACAAGCAAGGAAAAAGCACAAACCTTGTGCAAGACAGGGCATAGAAGCAGCCTGATTTTGTTGAGGACGTAAGAGTTGTTGACGTTGAAGTAGTACTTGAGGTTGGTGGAGGACAGCCAGCGGCTCAACTGAAGCAGGGCGAGGGAACGAGATTTTAGAGAAGGTAAGAAGAGGGGAGGCAGCGCTGAAGGGAGGGAGGGAAAATGACGTACAGTGCCTTCGAACTCATCCTTGGCGGTGCCCATCCACCTGCGCCCAACGTCGATGCCAATCCTGGTCATGTGGCTGTCCGCTACGCTGCTGAAGAACTCGTTGGAGCTGAGGTCTTCAAAGAGGCGAGTGCCACCTGCAGCACCGTCTCTCTGAGGAACGGAGGCGTTGAGGTTGTTGTTGGAGGAGGAGGGGGCCATCGTTGGCGCCATGGTGGAGGGAGGGGAAGCAAAGCCCCCAGCGGAGGGCCTCCATGGCTGCTCCTGCTCTGGCTGGTAGGTGAACATGGGTTGCTGTTGCTGCTGCCTGGCAAACATGGGTTGCTGTGGTCCTCCATAGGCAACGCCAGTGCTTCCAGGGGGTGAGCGATAACCGTCCCCGTTCATCTTGGCTTGTTTGTTGGGTGGTTGGTTGGGTGGGTGGTCGCTCTCTTCTGTGCCGCTACTCTTTTCTTTGTGGGGAGGCGCCACGTAACTCACCAACTGATCGATCTGAATGACGTGTGTTAATCTGATTTTTGCATGTCGTCACGACCCAGGTATGCCACTTCACGTCCTGATCGATCAATCTAAGTGACGTGTGTTTTCCCGATTAATACATGTCGTCACGATAGAGTAATTAATAAGGGAAATAAAAAGAAAGTCCAATCGGTCAAAAAAAAGAGTAGCAGCGCAAAAAAGAAGGAGAAGCATGCAGGAACCCACCGAGCTCAAACCCCCTCACAGCACGGTGACTGCCGCTTCTGCGGTTGTGCAAATGCAAAAGGGGGCCACCCTCTTGAAATGCGGACACAGAGGCAACCCGCACTTCAGGTGACCTTTGAAACAGCTTGTTTTTTTTTTAAAAAAACCAAAATATTGGGCTTACGCATTTACCAACATCAAACCACAAATAAAACAGAACGTTTGTTTTGAGCGAGGATATGAAGACGTTGAGTTGGACCAGCCCTAAGAAACCCTCTGCCAAGTCAACAGGTTGTTCCACCTTTTTGTTTCGTTGTTGTTGGGGTCGTCGCTCTTTATTTTACTGATCGTCGGTGGTCTCATCAGTGAGCCTCGCCGATGTCACCGAACTGAAGTTAGGACAGAAAACCAAGGTAGGTTGGCCCTCTATTGCAACAACCTCTTTGTTTTCTACTTGCCTAGCACTCATTTTCAACAGATCTTCAAAAGCAATTATCGGCCCGAGTATGAGCGGCTCGCCTTCTCGTTGGTTTACGGTGGCGGCAAAACCCTCGATATTGTATGTACTTCCCTCGTCCTCTTCTCCTCTCAGCTCTTCTTCTCTTCTCCTTCTCCTCTACTTCCTCTCTCCTCCTTTTTCTTCTCAGCTCTTCTCTTATTCTGTGTGCATCTGCTACAGGTGTGCAAGAACAAAACTGAGTTTGAAGTGTGGGTAATGGGTCTTAAATCCTTGACCGTAGAGGTAGGTTGCTCATTTTCCATATGGTTGCATAATGTAAGTTTGTACTGACGAAGCCTGACACTGTTCAGCCCATCGATCTGAGAGAGGCGAAGGCAACACCTGTTCACGAGGGCTCTGCTCAAGTCGAAGAAACCGTCACAGTGGTTTTCAAAGGAAAGAAAACCATTGTAAAGAGAAGAGAGGACAGCAACGATGTCTACAGCTTTGGACAAGGAGTCAATGGTCGCTTGGGTCACGGTGACGAGTATGACCAATCTCTGCCGAAAGTGATAGAAACACTATTGGGAAGAGACATACGAGGCGTATCATGTGGTCAAGCCCACACCGTTGCGTGGAATGGTATCTATATTACTCCTTTTTAAAGAAACAAACGCGTCTCTCACATACACATTCACGCTTCCACCTTGAAGCCGAAGGTGAGGCGTTTTCTTGGGGAGCTGGCAGCAATGGCAGGCTTGGGCATGGCCACGAAAGAGATCGCTTTACTCCTTTGTTTATAGAAGGTCTTAGTGGAAGGCATGTCATCCAAGTGGCTTGTGGAGAAAACCACTCCGTTGCCCTCACAGGTTCTTTGCTTCCCTCCAAATAGTTGTACCAACCCTGTTATCTCCTTTGAGATGCTCATATTTTTGGTTGTAGCGAGTGGACAAGTGTATGCCTGGGGAATGGGAGCAGACGGACGGCTTGGTTTTGGAGACGAGGAAACCGTCCTTACTCCTTTCGAAGTAAACGCGTTGGAAGGATTGCAAGTAGTCTATGTAGCTTGTGGCCGTGCAACCACTGCAGCTGTAACCAGTAATTGCCCTTCTTTTTCTTTTTCTTTTTCTTTTTCTTTTTCTTTTTTCACATGACGCTCTTTACTTATTTTTAACTACAGGTGAGGGCCATCTTTATATGTGGGGAAGAAATGAGAATGGAGCGCTTGGTATAGAGGATACTGCCGTCCAGCTTACCCCTGTTAGGATAGATGTCGATGGGCAAAAGGTATCCAGAGTGCAGTGTGCGGCCACCTACACTGCAGCCATTACAGGTATGGCCAATTTTTTCTATTATGTGCCGTTGTTTGCCTGTGGACACTTATTGACGATCGATTCTAGAGCGAGGGCAGGTTTATACCTGGGGAGACGGTACAAATGGAGTCCTAGGGCATGGTGACGAATCAGATGTGTTGAAGCCAACGAAAGTGAGAGCCCTAGAGGGCGTAACTATCGTGCGGATAGCAACAGGGGGAAGCCATATGATTGCTTTGGGGACTGGAGGAAAAATCTACACATGGGGAGAGGGCTCTCGTGGCCAGTTGGGCAAAGGAAAGAGTGTGCAGCAGTCGAGTGCGCCTTTGCTTGTGGACGCTCCTTTCCAAGACCTGGCCGGCGATGAGGTGATCCAAATAGCTGCTGGTGCAGCAAGCAGCGTTGCACTAACCAAGGATGGTCTGCTCTTTTCTTGGGGTCATGGGGCGAACGGCCGTTTGGGGCATGGGCATGAGAGCGACATCTATGTGCCAACCGTGGTGGAGGCCATGAGCAGGAAGAAAGTTAGAGAAATCGCATGCGGGGGCTCTCACTGCACCGCCATGATTTTGCACGGGTGGGTGCCTGATGAGGAGTCCGAGCAATGCATGGCCTGCAAAACTGCCTTCACGGTAATAAGACGACGTCATCACTGCAGGTTGGTCCCTCCTTTCTGCTTCTTGTTGCTGTCCTTCGCTAAACAGGCGCTCACTTGCTATCTTTTATTTATTTTTTTTTTTAAAAAAAACAGGAATTGTGGAGGTATCTTTTGTGGCAGCTGTTCTAACAAGAAGTACGCGTTGTTGAAGGCGGGCTTCACCGGGACCGTTCGCGTCTGTGATAAGTGCTACACCTCGCTCTCTTCATCCAACTAAAAAATGCATCCTCCTCCTCCTCCTCCGCCAACAACAACAACAACAACGAGCTGCATTGGATGGTGGCAAAAACTGTATTACTTCCCCTTTTTTTTTAAAAAAAAATTGCATAAAGGAAAAAATGAGGGTTAGGGTTAACCCTTGAATTTTAAGGAGGGTACTAGGGTTAGCCATCCTCCTTATTCCGTTTTCCATTTTTCTTTCCATTTTTTTTTTGTTGTTGAAACGAAAAACAAAAAAACCACAAACATGAAAAAGGGAGTGTTCTCTGCTACAGGCTTTGCTGCTCGTTCTTCTCCTTTGGCCTCCTTGGCGGTACGTCTTTTCCCTAGCCAGCTGGCCCTCCCCTTCTCTCTTCTTTATGCGTTTGTCTCTTTGTTTCAAAAAAAAAAATAAATAATAATAATAAATCAATTACCCGACGCTGACCTTGATTCCGTGCGCAGAGGACGGGCTTGCCAGCTGGCGGCAGGAACTTGTGGGGCGCCTCTTCTCTGCGCGCCTATTCCACAGAGGTACGTTATGCTTGTCTTCTCGTTCTCCCATATCCATATGCTCTCTTCGTGTGGCCCCGAGTAGCCTAACAAATAGTCCGACTAGACTACCAAATTGTTCATCGACAACGAGTTTGTGGAATCCAAAACAAAGGAATACTTTGATGTGCATGACCCGGTACGGCCCGTTTGCATTTGTTACAAAAAAAAATGGGGCGTTGTCCGTTGCTAACTGTAACTGCTCCCTTCCCTTTTAAGGCCACACAAGAGGTAGTTACTCGCGTGCCCTTGGCCACAAAGGAAGAGATGCAGAGGGCCTCCGACTCTGCCGCCAAGGCCTTCAAGTCCTGGAAAGAGTCCTCCCTGAGCTCTCGTGTCAGAGTTATGTTTAAGTTGCAGGCTTTGATCAACGAACACATGGTAACGTTTTTGTTTGTTTGTTTGTTTGTTTGTTTGTGTTTTTGTTCTTCAATTTAGTGCTTTGGGGTTAAAGCCTTAATGTACTCACTGCAATCGCTTCTTTAAACAGGAGGAGTTGGCCAAGTCCATTACCAAAGAGCAAGGCAAGACTCTGGTTGATGCCAGGGGAGACGTCTTCCGTGGTCTTGGTACAAGCCCTTGCTTTATCTTTAAAAAAAAATGCGGAATGCCTAACGATTCTTCCCCTTTTCTTCTATTGTCTTATTAAAATATCAGAGGTGGTGGAACATTCTTGCAGTATTCCTAGCATTCAAATGGGAGAGACTGTGGAAAACGTTGGAAAGAACATTGACACCTACAGTTACCGCCAGCCCTTGGGTGTGTGCGCTGGTATCACCCCATTCAACTTCCCAGGTACCTACCATTCCTCAAACATCCGAATTACTTTTTCTTATACCTTTGTTTTACAGCTATGATTCCCTTGTGGATGTTCCCTATTGCTATCACCACCGGTAACACCTTCCTCTTGAAGCCTTCTGAGAGAGATCCAGGAGCTTCCATGATTCTTGCGAGGTTGGCCAGAGAAGCCGGCCTTCCTCCTGGTGTTCTTAATGTCATTCACGGCACAAGAGTATGTTTTGTCTTTCTCCTATTTTGTTATAGATCTGCTTCTTCTAATTTATTACGATTGCAATAATAAGGATGCTGTCAACTTTATTTGCGATGATCCTGCTGTTAAAGCCATTTCATTCGTAGGCTCAGATCAAGCTGGTCGCTACATTCACGACCGAGGCACAAAGAACGGCAAACGCGTGCAGGTTTGTATACACACCTGCTTAACGGTTACACTTTGAAGGAAGCTTATCCCCTTCTCTCTTTTCAATACTTTCCAGTCCAACATGGCCGCTAAGAACCACGCCACAATCATGCCTGATGCTAACAAGGATTCAACCCTTACTGCTCTTGCCGGTGCTGCTTTTGGTGCTGCTGGCCAGCGCTGCATGGCTCTCTCCACCGCCGTCTTCGTTGGTGAGAGCAAGGACTGGTATGTACAATTTACCCGCTTTTCCCAGCTTTTTTTTCTCTCCTGCTGTTGATTTGTTGATCTTACCTCCTTTAACTACTAGGATTCCTGAGCTTGTAGAAAGAGCCAAGAAGCTGAGAGTTGGTTGCGGATTCGAGCCTGGTGTGGATGTGGGTCCTCTCATTTCTCCTCAGGTATACTCAAAATTATCTTCTTCTTCTTCTTCTTCTTCTTCTTGTTCTTCTTGTTCTTGTTCTTGTTCTTGTTCTTCTTGTTCTTGTTCTTGTTCTTGTTCTTGTTCTTGTTCTTGTTCTTTCTTGTTCTTGTTCTTGTTCTTGTTCTTGTTCTTTTCTTGTTCTTGTTCTTGTTCTTCTTCTGTTCTTGTTCTTGTTCTTGTTCTTCTTCTTGTTCTTGTTCTTCTTGTTCTTCTTGTTCTTCTTGTTCTTCTTGTTCTTCTTCTTCTTCTTCTTCTTGTTCTTGTTCTTGTTCTTCTTCTTGTTCTTCTTTCAACTTTGCTAATACACTACCATAGGCCAAGGAGAGAGTGGAAAAGCTCATTGAAAGCGGTGTCAAGCAAGGCGCCAAGTTGGTTCTCGACGGAAGAGGAATCCGCGTGCCCGGCTACCCCAAGGGCAACTTTGTGGGACCAACCATCCTCACCGGCGTCACTCCTGACATGGAGTGCTACAAGGAAGAGATCTTTGGCCCAGTGTTGCTGTGCCAGGAGGCCGATACCCTCGACGACGCCATCCAGATGATCAACTCCAACCCCTACGGCAACGGCACTGCCATCTTCACGCGCAACGGAGCTGCTGCCCGCAAGTACCAGCACGAGATCGACGTCGGTCAGGTTGGTGTCAACATTCCCATCCCTGTCCCCCTGCCCTTCTTCAGCTTCACGGGATCCCGCGGCTCTTTTGTGGGCGCCTCCCACTTCTACGGCAAGGCCGGCGTGCACTTTTACACCCAGACCAAGACCATCACCTCCCTCTGGAAGGAGGAGGACCTCGGCCAATTCGGTGCCACCATGCCCATCATGAAGTAAAGAAGAAAAAAAAACTCTGAATAAAATAGCGGTCCTTTGGAATCCACGCCTAATCCCTTCTTGTTCTTCTTGTTCTTCTTCTTCTCTGCTCTCTCTTTCTCTCTCTCTCTCTCTCTCTCTCTCTCTCTCTCTCTCAATTAATAATTAGCTTTCCCCCTTTGTTGTTGCAAAAGAGAAGAAAGCCACAACAAACGAAAAAGAAAGAAGAAGGCACACAGAGAAGAAGAAGCCCAAGGGGGAGGAATGAGGAGAGCCAGCAGTGACACAATGGAGGGGCGTCAGCCCCACGGCAGCGCAGAGCTGGAGGACCAACAGGCTTCCAACAACAGAGCAAAGAGAGCGAGCGCCATCAGGACCACGCCCGAAGGGTTCATCACGCAGCTGATTTACAGGTTCGCTCCAGAGCTAAGGTTTCATCCACAGGAGAGCTCCTTCCCATGCT
Organism: Balamuthia mandrillaris; assembly: GCA_031835245.1. Taxonomy (NCBI): domain Eukaryota; phylum Discosea; order Longamoebia; family Balamuthiidae; genus Balamuthia; species Balamuthia mandrillaris. The sequence goes on along the minus strand of JAVKOQ010000016.1, from coordinate 178,595 downwards.
CCACAGAATGGTACCTTCAACGCTGCTCCCTGGTACGTAGTATTTTTTTTTCCCCACAACACACGTTTCCTGCTTGATGTATGATGGGTGTTATGCTTCTCATGCCTCAAACTAACGGTATCGTAACGAAAGTGGGTGAGCAGGCCGACGGAGGGTGACAACATGCTGCTGCCCAAGGTTGGTTGCTCCTCCGAAGAAATGGAAAAGTACGCTGCTGCCACAAATTCTGGTGATTGGTGTTGATTAGAACTGCACTCACCACTGCGCTAAGGTTGATAGCGCAGAGGGATACGCAAGGAGGCATCCTTTACAGTGCGGGCAAGCACGCCAATGTAGAAGTGGCCTCTGGAAAGCAGCTGTTCTGGAGGGGCTCCCCCTTCTACCTTCTCAGAGAGGACAAACAGTACCCAGACGCTGCTGCTGGCCAGGCGAGTGCACTCAACACGGGAGAAGTCCCTATTTACGTCCACGTCCTCAAGCATAATGACGAGGTAAACACAACCAGAGAGAGAGAGAGAGAGAGAGAGAGGTTGTTCCTTCCTGACCGTTTCTGGTTGGTGAGCTGCTTACTGACCATTCGCTTGTGATGGTGCGTATTGCACTCCAGATCGACCTCCAGTACTTCATCTTCTTTCCGCACAAGCAGACGACCTCTGGCTCCGTGCTAAAAAAAGCAGGAAAGAGCCAAGGGCATTGGGAACACGTGACGGTTCGTGTTTGTGCCAACACAGCCACCATTATTGCCATCTACACCAGCGGTCGATGGGAGGAAGGCAAGTGGTACATTTACTTTGCGGAGCCAACAAACAAAATTCCTGGTTTCTCCGTTACTGCTGATGGCCATCCCATCATATATTGCGGCAAGCACCACCATGCTCTGAAACCGTACCCACTTTCTCTCTTTCTTGTCTAATGTTTATCATTGTATTTGCTATTTTTGTTTCACTGCTACCATGCTGAAATGTGTCTACAGCACCATGGAAAACACTTCAAAAGGCTTTTTTGGACTATCCTCTGCAAAGGATGAAGATGTCAGCGATGAGGGAACGCATTGGCAAACGTGGAAAAAGGTGGTGCGACTGCCTAGTCTTGCGAAGGATGCCTCTGGGGAGCTTGCGTGGCTGCGGTTCAGTGGCGGCTGGAGCAAGTTTTCTGATAAATCTCTGGCTCTATCTGCTGATATGAAAGCGTGTCGTGGCCCTACCTTGCAGTTTTGTTATACCCAGAGAGATGAACCCCTCACCAAAAGCAACACAATACCCTCAGACCACAACAACGGTAAGACCACCCTCTAAAACAATCTTTTCATCACGACTGAATAGCTGTTTAGATCACAGCAATTGTGGGCTTGATTCAGAGGCCATCCGACAAGTTAGACTTAATTCAGGTGCGGTTTGCTATATTTTCTTTGCAATGGCGCCTCCTCTCACATTTTTTCCTTAAGTTCTTCACAACTTTCATAGCGGTGATCACTGGCAAACTGTACAACAAAACGCTTCGATGAACCTGAAGGAGCTGTCGGTGGTAGCATATAATGACGTTTGGGCAGTGGATTTTGCAAACAAGGTTTGGTATTGGAACGGAAAACTGTGGGAACAAGAGCAGGATTGTCTTCTTTCTACAATTTCAGCAGGATGCGATGGGACCGTGTGGGGTGTTTTTAATGGAACACTTTTAAAGAGAAGCACTAGAAAGACATCCAAATCAGAGGAGAGCACTTGGGTGGAGGTAAGGACAAGACTTTTCCAACCGAAGCAGGTAGCCGTTGGTGCCCGCCATTTTGTGTTCGTGCTTGACACCGATGGCAAAGTATGGCAATGGAAGGATGATGTGGAACAACAAGATATTGGCTCTTCATCGTTGCAGGCTGGCAGCTGGGAGCGCTTGATATGCAGGCCACTCGATTGGCTGGAGAAAAAGAATCCACTAGTGGAGGAGCATGAGGAAAAGTGGAACATTCTTTTCTCCTCACTTGCGGCAGGTGCTGGAGAAACTCTGTGGGCTTTGGACCTGTCTGGCTGTGTTTGGGTGCAGCATGGCCGCTCCTCATCCAAGTTATGGGAGAGAATCGAGGGGAATGAACCCAAAGGATCTGTGTTTTCATCCGGTGTTGATGATGGAAACGAAGGCGAGGAGGAACAGGAGGAAAGCAATGATAAGAAGCGGACATCAGTGCCCGCTCGCTTGGCCATGATTTCGGTTGGCGACCAGGCCAATATTTATGGCCTCAGATACAGCTCTGAGACAAACCGGTCAGCCGTTCGGTGGAATGGATACCGCTTTGAAGAGTTGGGAGAGGAGTTTGGTTGGATCAGCGTTAGTTCCAACGGTGAAGTGTGGGCACTTTCCTACGATGACAATGAAGACGAAGGCTTAGAGGAAGCGAAAGAGGAAAAAGAGGAAGCGGAAGCGGAAGCACCCCCCAGTAGCACAAAATACAGCAAAAGTCAGGTGTACAAATGCGTGCGACATGGTTTAGATGTGGTTTGCTGCTCAACTTTCGAGAAGCTTTGGGACGATGGCAACACAGGGTCCATACGGGACGTTGCGTTCTTTCGACCCATTCCACCGGAAGGCTATTACTTCCTAGGAGACTACGCTGAGCGCACCCATTTGAACTTGCCCAAACGAGCGTGCACCCTCGTCGTGCGGGAGCAGAACTTGAATGACAGTGGCGACGATGAGGAAAATGAAGGAGAACCGCACAAGAAGGTCCCGCTGCTGGCAAAGCCAGTAACTTACGAGCGGCTATGGGATACGAGGGATACCGGTACGACCTATGGAGGACGTACCGGTATGACGGTGTGGAGACCAATACCACCAGAGGGCTACGTGGCGTTGGGCGATGTAGTGACCCCCGGCCAAGCTCTCGAGATGCCTCCTCCCTATCTGCACTACTATCGCTGTGTGCATCTTGGGCTTTTACAGCGCGGTACATTCAAAAAGCAAAGTGACATCGGCTGGCTCTGGTGTGACAAGAACAGCGGTGGCTCCTATGGACGCTGCAGCGTTTGGACCGTCGATTCAAGAGATATTCATAGCGCGGCCCCTCCTGGCACTTTCATCTACCTCAGAGACTACTATAATTCTCCACCCGACTCCTTGGCCTACTGTCTTGCCTATGCCACTCCTCTTTAGTAGGTTTCTCTTCATCTGCCAACTTTGAAATAGAATAAATAGATCACAATTGTTCCTCTCCTGCATCTAAACAACGGCTTGGAAGGTGACAGAGGGCGTAACAGTGCTCTCTGCTTGTCAAACTTTAACGCCACACAATGTACTTATTTCCTCGTAGAGACGCTCCTGTAGGTTTGTCTTCTTGTCTCGGGCATCCAACCACTGTTGTGTGCTCGGCATAAAGTCGAACCGCTTTGGCCCACTGAAAGTGTTGTCGTTAGTTGCTGAAAACAGCTTAGAAGCCTTCTTCTTCTTGACTTTTCTTCATCCTCACCTTCATCTTGTTCTTCTTCGCTCTTCTGCTTGTTCTTCTTCTTCTTCTTCTTCTTCTTCTTCTTCTTCTTCTTGTGCTATTCTTCCTCTTTCCTCTCCCTTCCTTTTAGTTCTCTCTCTTCTCTTTTATTCTCTCTCTCTCTCTATCTCTCTCTCTCTTTCTCTCTTAGACTGTGTACCTTAGTGGCGAAGAAAACCATATCTGGCGGTTGGGCGTTTGCTTGTTGAGCACGTAGGTTCCTTTGTCCCCCAATCGAATGGTCAACACGCCGTCCTGCATGCATTGTGGTTTTTTTTTTCAAAACACCATAAAGGTTATCTTTTGGGAGGGTAGTGCTTGAAAAAGAGAAGCCACCCGATACCGCGTATTCCATGTCAAACTCGGGTAGGTCATGCTCCTCCAGCACCTCAAGCCTCTCCTGTATGCCAAGAAGCACCTCCTCTGCCACCTCGTTGAAGGTGTTGAGATCGACGTTGTTTTGATTGGTCTCTGTTGACGAGGTGTGGTCACTGCCGAGTGGGAAGCGTAAGTGTAAACGAGAGAGAGAGAGAGAGAGAGAGAGAGAGAGAGAAGGAAGAAGGAAGGAAGGGAAGAAGAAGGAAGGAAAGAAGGGAAGAGAAGAGAAGAGAAGAGAAGAGAAGAGAAGAGAAGATGAAGAGAAGAGAAGAGAAGAGAGTACGTTGCACTGTTGAATGAACGACAGGAGGTAGCGCTCCGGCACAGCAACGGCGCAGCGCGGATGTTACCACCAATCTCAACCGTAGAAGCGATGACCCTGGCGCTGGGTCGCAGCGACACCATATAGGGAGGGTGGCGCCACCACCTGCCACAAGACAGAGCGGGAGAGCAACGAGCCAAGGTTGCGGCAGTCCCCCTCCTCCTCATCCTTTCGGTTTGTGTGCGTGTGAAAAAACAGTTTGCGGGATTCTGGCGGAAATCCATCCGTTGCCAGCGCGATGGAAATCGGCCAGCTTTGCTGAGGGGCCAACCCTGCGTTTCCCGCCAAAACTGCAAAAGCAAAGCAGCAGGGGGTAGGGGCGGGCTGAAGGGGAGAAGCAAGGAGGAAGCGCAGTGCAGGCCAACAACAACAACAACAAGGCGGTTGGGGGAACATGGATATGCAAGCCAGTGCAGCTTTACCGCTTGCTGCTCCTAGCGGAGGTGCCGGTGGTGGTTCTATCGCTACTGCGCCATCACTGCCCGCTGCAGCAGCCTCCGCGGTGCTCGCCGTCCAACAGAAAGTAAGAGATCAATCCGGAGAGGAGCTACAGGAGCTCTTCAAGACTTTTCTTAAAAGGTACCTACTGTGCTACTTTGGCGGTGTTACTCTTTACATTCGCTGACCGCCGGCCGCTGGCTAGTTTTCGGGACCAGGCCGGCAAACGCGTCTACTATCAAAAGGTGCTGGCAATGGTTCATGCGGAAACGGGAGCACGTACCCTCTACGTGGACTTTCAACACTTGTTGGACTACAGCGCCTCCATTTCGGAGCAGGAAGCACGGATGCCCGACTTTATCGAGCAGCAGTACTTCCGTGTGGAGCCCTACCTTCGCAAGGCTCTTCAAAACTTTGCCAAGGAGTTGCAGCCAGGCGCTGCCGCTGCCGCCAATCCGGAGGACGCCGAAAAGGAGTACTGGGTCTCGTTTTATGGCTTACCTGCTATTCATAAGTAGTGCTCCTCTCCTTGATATCCTATTATTATTGCTTACCAGTAACTCATGGCCTCCATTGCTTTCAACCGCCACAACAAATTACTTGCCTTTTTGGTTCATCAGAATACGAGAGCTGAAGACCCACAAAATAGGCACGCTTCTGTCCATAAGAGGTACAGTAACGCGCACCTCTGAAGTCCGGCCAGAGCTCCTCTATGGCACTTTTCATTGTTCGGACTGCCATGCTGTTATCAAAGACGTCGAACAACAGTTTAAATATACAGAGGTATTTATATGTCCTTCGTCTGTGATGCTGTTCCTTTGAGTTTTATTTATTGTTAAAAACGGAGAAACATAAGCCACTAACAAGCAAACGAACAGCCAATAGCATGTAAGAATCCAACCTGCCAAAACCGGTACCGTTGGCAGCTCAACGTGGAGATGAGCAAGTTTACCGACTGGCAGCGGGTACGCGTCCAAGAGAACTCGTCGGAGATCCCATCGGGCAGCATGCCCCGCAGCCTCGACGTCATCCTCCGAAACGAGCAGGTGGAAAAGGCCAAACCTGGAGACCAGTGCGTCTTTACTGGAACGCTCATAGTGGTGCCCGACGTTTCCCAAATGTACTTACCCGGCGCTCATGTTCAGGCTGTATCTTCCTCCTTCCAAAACAACGGAGGCGGAGGAGGAGAAGGAGGACAGTCGGATGGGCAGGGCATTACTGGTCTTAAGATGTTGGGCGTGCGAGACCTTACTTACAAGCTATGCTTTCTGGCGTGCACTGTGCAGCCAGCCGAATCACGGGTACATTTTTTGTTGTTGTGCGAACGCATCATCCAACCTGCTCTCAAGTTAAATGCACTGATTTATTGCTCTCTAAATACAGTTCGGTTCGGTCAATATACGTGGTGACGAGGAGGACGAGGAAAACATTGTCAAACAATTTACGTTGCAGGAGCTGGACGAAATCACCAGAATGAAGAACGATCCTTTGCTCTACAAGAACTTGGTGCAAAGCGTGGCTCCCAACATATTTGGTGCGTATCTGCTCACAATCACCAACATATTCTAGTCCTGCGGTCTATTTGCCATTTGCTCATTTGAGGGACGAATGTAGGTCACGAAGAAGTCAAACGAGGCATTCTGCTTATGCTCTTTGGTGGTGTGCATAAAACCACTCCGGAAGGCATAGAGCTTCGAGGAGATATCAATGTGTGCATAGTAGGTGATCCTAGTACCTCGAAAAGCCAGTTTTTGAAGTAAGTTGACATTCGGGCTTGCTAGAGCACTCTCCTATCCCAAATTCCAAATTGCGCATAAGCAGAGTTTGTTGTATGCTCACAAAGCTCGTTGTCCTGTTTGTAGGTATGTAGTATCGTTTCTGCCCAGAGCCATTTACACTTCTGGCAAAGCTTCCTCTGCAGCTGGCCTTACAGCATGTGTAGCCAAGGATCCCGACAGTGGTGAATTCTCCATAGAGGCTGGTGCCTTGATGTTGGCTGATAATGTACACTGCATTCCATCACTGCGTCACGCTATTTTTCGTGCTAACGAGAACGCAAACAACAGGGTATATGTTGCATTGATGAGTTTGATAAGATGGACCTGCACGACCAAGTGGCCATACATGAAGCTATGGAACAACAGACCATATCTATCGCCAAGGCAGGCATCCAAGCTACCCTGAACGCTCGCACATCCATCCTGGCAGCAGCCAACCCCATCGGCGGGCGTTACGACAAATCCAAAACGCTAAGAGCCAACGTGCAGCTGTCAGCGCCAATCATGTCTCGTTTTGATCTCTTCTTCATAGTGCTGGATGAGTGCGATGAGAAGATAGACCTCGATATTGCTCGACACATTGTAAATTTACACCAGCGAAAGGACCAGGCCTTAAACCCCGTCTACAGCACCCTTCAAATGCAGAAATATATCAAATATGCACGCACTATCAAACCTAAGGTATTTACTAGTTTCCCTTCTCTCCCTTCGTCTTCTTTGATTTCTTGTTACTCCTCCCTCAAGGCATTAGACGATTACTGATTGGTTGTGGTGCTAACTTGTGGATGCAAGATCACAGAGGCTGCTGCCAAGCTCTTTGTAAGCCACTATAAACGACTTAGGGCAAATGACATTGGCGCTGGCGGCAAATCAGCCTACCGCATGACTGTTCGTCAACTTGAGTCTATGATACGGCTCGCTGAAGCACTGGCCCGCCTCCATTGTGACAAAGAGGTATGGTTTCCCTCTTCCTCCCTTACTCTCTCTCTGTATTTCTTTGTTTACAAGAATTGCAGTCAAGGCGACAACCGCTAACAAATCCTGTTCAGATAAGAGAAGAATATGTGGATGAAGCGGCAAGGCTTCTTCGGAAATCAACCATCCACGTGGAAACCAAAGATATTGTACTTGAACGGAAAATGTCATCCACTGAAGTGGCGATGACAAATGGCGGCGATGAAGATGAAGCGAACAAACAACGACCAAACGGACAACAGTCTAAATCCACCACAACAAAACAGCAAGCAGGGAAGATAGCCATATCCTACGACCACTACAAACGAATCTCGAACCTCATTGTGATGTATCTTAGGAAACTGGAAGAGAAGGAGACAGCCGCTACCACCACACGATCCGACCTGATATCATGGTATCTTGAAGCTCATCAGAAGCAATTTGAATCGGAAGAGGAGCTCGCCAACGAATCTAGGGTTATTAGCTTGGTACTAGCCAGATTGATAGAGCGGGACGGCGTCCTAGTGGAAAACATCAAAACTGGTTCTCTTGTTGTTCATCCAAACTATGTTATTGAAGATTAGTTAGTGCCTCACCGCGAAACCTATTAGGAAGAAGAGGAGGAGGAAGGAAGGATAGGGGTGGCCCAGGCTTCGTCATCAAGGTAGATGTCAGGTCCTTGCTGATCGTCGTAGGCGCCAGTGATGAGAGGAGAAGGCACGCCAACGCACTCCACCCTCAAAAGGGCAGCCCAGTACCACACGCAATCGGGCACACAGCCCAACTTCTCGTATATGATGTGCATCTCCTCCAGGCCGGTATCAGGATACTCGTTGAAGTTGCGGCGAATGTCGGTAACCACCAGGTTCATGTCAAAGAGCAGCTTCTGGATGTCATACCACTTCTTGCGAGAGGCTTCCAGTGTGGTCAGCCCAATGTAGGCACAGCTGCTGAGGGAGTTACGCAGCCCGCTCACTCCACGAGACAGGTAGAGCTTGATTCCTTCCAGAGTCTCCACCGGGTCACTAGAGAACACGTCAAAAGAGCCTCTGTAGCTCTCCGGCAATGGCTGCCTTACATCGAACTTTTCAGCCTTTAAGATGTGGGAGGTGCCCGTCTCCTCCGCCACTTGGTTAATGTAGGCGATGAGTCGGTCGTCCACATCCAACACCAACACCCTCCTTGGCAGTCCTGTCAATGCCGCCACTATCGACAGGCAGTCAAAGTCGCCTATCATCAACAAGTCCTTGTTCAGCAGGTCTCCTCGTTCATGGAAAAAGCCTACCCTTATCACCGCGTCCTCTGCTGTTATCGACGTCTGTTGGTTTGGTCGTTTGTTTGGTTGGTTGGTCAGTCTTTTGTAGGACACCAATATGAAAAGCCAGGGTTTTTCTTGTGTTCGCGTGGTCCTTAAGTTCTACCAACCTGGTCATACTGCTCGGTAGGGAGAGGGCGTGTCTCCAACAGCTTCTTGTACCTGGCAAGGAAGGCTTCATCGGAGGCCACAGTGTAGCCTTTGCCCTCACACTTGCCGCACTTGAAGTCAAAGAGCGATGGGTTCTCTCCCGCCACTTGCGCCAAATGGTCCTTTCCTTCCTTGGTCAACCTCAGCCGCTGTGCAGAATATTATTATTTTTTTTTTTGTGGGAGTGGCGGCGGAGGTAGGTGGGTTGCAGCTTTGTGGTGAGCGGCAACCTCGCTTCTCGGCGCATAACGAAAAGACACGCAACACCACACACCCATGCCTCCCTCCTCAACACACCACACACCACAAAATGGCATAAAACCCTCAAAAAAGGTTGACGTACTTTGGCTTCGGGAGTGAGCTCGATAAGACCTCGCTGTTTAAGGCTTTCCACGGCTTCGTAAAACTCTTGAAGGGTCTTGTCCTGGAGGCAGAGCAGCTTCCACGGCGAGAGCTCTCCCTTTTCTCGCAACTTGGTCAGGAGGTGCAGCGCCAGTGCCTCTCCTCCAGTCTCAGTGACTTGTTTGGTATTTTCCATTTTCTTTCGCCCTCGCCTCCCTCACTCACTACTTCTCCCCTTTTCTTTTGGTGCAGCAGCTTCTTCTGTTTTCTTTCAATATACCACACGAGTGGGTATACTTGCTCTCCTGAAGAAGAAAACACACATTTATATTACGTGAAAGAAGAAGACAATAAAAAATAAATAAAAGGCTTTATCAATAATCATAAGGTCACGAAGCAGACAGGTGGTCAACACCAGAAGCAGAGCAGAGGTCCACGTCGTTGCGCAGCAAACGCGACAAAAAGAGGCGCAACTTTTGGGTGTACTTGGGCAGGCGTTTGTAACGAACGCCTCCCTCCGTCATGTAGTAGACTGTTATGAAGATAGCGTAGAAGAAGATTAGTTCCTTTTGTTGCTGGCTCCATTCGCCGTAGCCTTGCTCCACCCAGCCCATCACGGAGGGACCTTCATCCTCCAGCAAAGACCCAAAGTCGTAGAGAGGGTCTCCCGAGAGGGAATCGCAAAAGTCCAAGAGACCGCTTATCTTTAGCTCTGTTCCTCCTCCATTCTTGGGAATTTCCTGTTTGTTCCGTTGTTGTTGTTGTTGTTGTTGTTGGGGTGCTTTTGCTTCTGCTGGCAGTTGTTGTGGTAGTTGTGGCTGCTGTTGTGATGACGGTTGTAGAATCACCCGAATGTTGTCATCATTGAGATCGGCATGAACAAGGCAAGGCTTGTCAAAGGCGGCCAGATAGGGCTGATAGCGGTGGTAGAGCCGAGAGAGCTCTTTCAGAAGGTCGGGGGGAAGAGCGGCGGCCTCCTCCAGTGCCCTCAACCCTCCCATGAAGTGCTGCTCGCAAAAGTCGAGCCAACAGGAAGAGATTCCCCTCAGCTGGTTGTAGGCGGACTCGTCGTAGCTCACCAGCCCATAGCCCTCCGTCTTTATGCTGTGTAACCGCCGTAGCACTCCTCCTAGCTGCACAAACACCGCTTCTCGTTGCTCTTTTTGGTACGCTTCCCGCTCTTCTTTGCTCTCTGAGCCGTTCGTTGTTGTAGCTGCCAGCTCCTCGAATACATCACCAAAGTTGCTCCCTTCAACATAAGTCTCCAATAAAAAGTCTTCTTCCAGGTTTACCTCAAGAGGAGTTGGCCCTACCACTCCTGTTGCATCCACCGTTGATCAGCAAAGAAACAAAAATACGAGGGGAAGGAGGGGTACCATGTCGTTGTAAGACCCGTGCAATGGCGGCTTGCGTTGCAGGGCTATGTTGCGGAGGACGAGCGGAAGGAGGCCGCGTGGGGAACCGCGCGACCATGACCCCTCCCTTGTGCTTTTCCGTCCGCACCACGTAGATGGTGTTGTCCCAGCTGACAATGGGTGCCACATGAAACTGCTCTTCCTTCAGCCCTCTGCGGGAGGCCGCCTCAGCCACTAGCCTCATATGGCGGGAGCGTACCTCCTCTGACAAGCTTGTCTTCCAATCCAGGCTTTTCATTCCTTGTTGCTGCTGTTCGTGTTCGCTTTTGAACAACAATCGAAGAAGAAGGAGAAGAAGAAGAAACAGAAGAAGCTTTGTTGTTAGGGAAGAGCACCACCGCTTGCCAACGCCCTTCTTCCTTTCCCCCTCATTTGCGATTTTTTGCGGACAAGTGTAACTTGCGGCATCATGGCAACCAATGAGCTGCCCGCAATTCATCTGCCATGCGTATATTAGGTATGCTAATGTAATATAGATCGATCATAATCTAAGATATATACTTTAAAAGGATATCCGGTCAAAAAAAGGAGAGCGTACGTTCCGCTCCCCCTTCTTCTTTCCTGAAGGCGGCCCACCCACCACAACTCCCAATTTTATTTTCTGGTTTTCTGATTGTTGTTTGCCTGCTAAACCCTTTTTCTTCACTGCCCGAAGAAGAAGAAGAAGAAGACGAAGAAAGACACAAGCGAAAAAATGTTGCTGGCTGATAGTTGCACTGCGACGAGAACGGATACTAGCCCGGCCACAGCTTTGGTAGCGCCTAGAGGAGAGCCCTCCTGCTGCCGGTTGTCAGCTGCTGGCCACCAGCAAATGACTGCTGCTGCTGGTGGGTGTTCATTTGAGGCACTCCCTCAAAAAATGAAGGAAGCAGCAGAGCAAGAACCACCAAGTGACTTCCACCCACCGAGGCAAGAGGAGGGAGCAACTGTGCCAGCGGCAGACTTGCTGAGGCTGCTATATACACTGAAAACAAAGGCTAAGGAAGGGAAAATGGACCCTTGCGCCTTGCTTAACTTGCAGGACGCTTCCTTGCGTGACTTTTATGATCAGCTTCAACGCCTGCAACAGGAGGGCTGGGCTGTCCTTGAAGAAGGCGTAGTGCGTTCTCCCTCTCTGCTCTCTGCTCTCTGCTCTCTGCTCTCTGCTCTCTGCTCTCTGCTCTCTCTTATTTTTTGTGAAGAAGACGTGGTTCTCATGTTTTGTGACAACAACAGCTAAAACTTACAGAGAAGGCGGATAAGGCGCTGCAACGTTACTTTAACACTGATACAGCGGCAACAAACGATATAGTGGGAATGTCATCGACGCAACCCTGTTGCCAGTGCGAAACCAGGGGTTACCACTGTCCCTCCAACTTCAATTTACTTCACCTATTCAATGAAATTGCTGCTACTCGCCCGAGTGCGAAAGAAGAGTTTGACCAGGTTCCCTCTCTCTCTCTCTCTCTCTCTCTCTCTCTCTCTCCCTCCCTCCCTCCCTCCTCTCTCTCTCTCTCTCTCTCTCTCTCTCTCTCTCTTTGAAAGTCTGGCCATAAGAGCGAAAGGGTCTAACAACCATGATATAGTGGTATATGAGCCCACAACACGCATTACACAGAGTAGGTTTTATGCATGCACGGGGCGACCTGCTTGGCAAAAGAATATTTATATTAGGGGACGATGACCTTCTGTCCTTGGCATGTGCTCTTACAGGACTGCCCGAGAGGGTAGTATGCGTGGAAGCTGACCAACGTCTCATTGATTTCCTCAACGCTGCAGCAAAGCGTTACAATCTTCGGTTGGAGGCTCATCTCTATGATGCTAGATTTGCCCTTCCTCAGTCATTCCAGAGGAGTTTCGATGTGTTTGCCAGCGATCCTGTTGAAACTGTGGAAGGCTGTAAAGTCTTTCTTTCTCGCGGTGTGGCCTCTTTGAAAGGACCCGGTATTTACTTTCCTTTCTTATTTTTTTGTGCAGTTATTTTTATTGTCGCGCTAACTGACTCGCTTCGTTTGTTTTGGCGTCAACCAATTGCAGGAAGTGTAATCTACTTTGGATTGACAACATTGGAATGCAATAAACAAAAGTGGTTTGGAGTGCAGAAGCTTGTGTCAGGGATGGGCTTCAGCATGACCGATATAGTGCGTAATTTCACCGAGTATGAGGACCCAGGCTGGGAGGACCGGCTCCCTTTTTGGGCCAATCTAGGCCTCAAACCAACTGCGGCTTGGTACAAGTCTTCCTTCTGGCGTTTAGAGGCCATCCAACAACCTGTTCCTGCAGTAATTGGTTCTTATGATGGAGAATGGAACTTTTTTCATGACGCTGATACTTGGGCTACCACAGCCCCCAAGTTCTAAGTTCTTAAAACTGTACAAAAAGAAAGAATGGTTGGGTTTCCTTTTTGTTTATGCGTTGTTTATACCAATGTTTAGAATAGAAAAAACAATAATAAAGAAAGTCAGGCATAGCAAGCAGCACGGCATCCCTCCATCCCTCCATCCCTCCATCCCTCCATCCCTCCATCCCTCCATCCCTCCATCCCTCCATCCCCCCATCCCTCCATCCATCCCCATCCATCCGTCCTCCATCCCATTAAATTTTATTTTATTTTTTTTGGTGGCCATTTATTTATTTTAATTTATTTTCTGTGGTCGACGTAAAAAGAGAGAAGGAGAAGGAACGCAAATGTGGCCCCGCAGAAGTGTGCCCGGAGCAATGGAGAAGGTTTTGCAGCTGCCGCGTGGGTTGCACTCGCCGTTGTGCACTTCCTTTTGCCTTCCCTCCACGTGCACCTACCACCCCTCCTCCTCTTTCTCCTGTAGCGGTGCGCTCTCTTTCACGGTTGTTTTTTTTTTGGGACGTTTTCTTCAACCGTTTTCGTTCATCATCGTCACAGGGGAGCGTACAGTGAGCAACTGGAAGAGGGCGGACGAGCCGCACAGACAGGGCAGAGCAGCTGGCATGAACACGGGGGGAAGCAAGACGAAGAGAGACTACACCCGGCAGCTGCAAGCCCTGGCACGAGGAGAGGGCCGACTTCAGGGACGGGCACTGGCCGCCACGTTGGGGGAGATGGAAAAGGTTGGAGTGAGAGCAAAAGAGAGAGTCTACATGGAGCTGTTGAAGCGGTGCAAGAGGGAAAGAACGTTGAAGGAGAGTCAGCGTGTGCATTCCCACCTCCTCTCCCTCTCTTCTCGCCCGCTTTCTCCCCACCTCTCCACTTCTCTCATCAGCACCTATGGCCTGTGCGGTAGGATAGACTTGGCCCTTGCAGTGTTTGAGCAAACTGAGGAGCGCAATGTGTGGACATGGAACGCCTTGATGCAAGCCTACTCACAGTGCGGACACCACAAGGAGGTCCTTGAGCTGTTTCAACGGATGCCACAAGCAGGTGTGCCACCAGACGCCTTCACCTATGCTATTGCCCTCAAAGCATGCGCAAATGTAGAGGACTTGGAGATGGGCAAGCGCGTCCATGCTCAGCTCCTCGATCACGGCTTCCTACCAGACGTTGTCCTATCAACTGCCCTCATAAGCCTGTATGGAAAGTGTGGAAAGATGAATGATGCACGTGCAGTGTTCCAAGGGATGAAGGAACGCAATGTAGTGACGTGGAATGCAATGATTGGGGAGGAAACCCAGCACGAACATGGGAAAGAGGCCCTTGAGCTATTTCAAAGGATGCAACAGGCTGGCGTGCCACCGGACTCCTTCACCTATGCTATTGTCCTTAAAGCATGCACAATTGCAGAGGACTTGGAGGCGGGCAAGCGTATTCATACCCAGCTTCTTCATGGTGGCTTCTTTCCTGATGTTGTTCTATCAACCTCCCTCATAAGCATGTATGCCAGGTGTGGGAAGATGGAGGAGGCACGTGCAGTTTTCCAGGGGATGAAGAAACGTGATGTAGCGATGTGGAACTCAATGATTGCAGAGGAAGTACAGTGTGGATGCTGGTGGGAAGCCCTCGAACTCTACCAACAGATGCAACAGGCAGGCGTGCTACCAAACTCATTTACCTACGCCTCTGTTCTCAAAGCATGTGCAATTGGAGAGGATTTGGAGACGGGCAAGCGCATCCATACACAACTTCTCTCTCACCACTTTCTACCCGACCCCCTTTTGTCATCCTCTCTCATAGGAATGTATGGCAAGTGTGGGAAGATAGAGGAGGCACGTGCTGTCTTCCAAGGGATGAACGAATACAATACGGTGGCATGGAACTCAATGATCACAGAAGAAGTCCAGAATGGTAATGGGAAGGAAGCTCTTGAGCTGTTCCAACAAATGCAGCAGGCTGGTGTGCCACCAGACTCCTTCACTTATGGAAGTATACTCAAAGCATGTGCTAGCACGGCGGACTGGAAGATGGGCAAGTTTGTGCACTCTCAGCTCCTCTGCGGTGGTTTCCTCCCTGATGTTCTTCTGTCAAATGCCTTAATCAACATGTATGGCAAGTGCGGGAAGGTGGATGATGCATACATTGTGTTCCAGGAGATGAACGAACGTAATATAATCTCTTGGAATGCAATGATTGCTGCTTATGGCCTGTCAGGACAAGGCAAGGAGGCACTTGCCACATTTCATGCTATGAGACAACAAGGTGTAGCACCAGATGTGATCACCTTCACCAACGTACTCAATGCATGCAGCCATGCAGGGCTCATTGAAGAGGGCATGGCTTGCTTTGCTGACATGAAAGAGAAGCATGGGATCCAGCCAACGGTGGATCATTACACATGTGTAGTTGACTTACTGGGAAGGGCAAGAAGGTTGGACGAGGCGGAGGCACTAATTAATAGCATGGATGTGCCACCTAATTCGGTGACCTGGATGACGTTGCTGGGGGCATGCAGAGGAGCAAAAGACGTGAAGCGAGCAGAACGAGCAGCAGAGCAGGCCATCAAATTGGGGCAACAAGGTGCAGCACCCTTTGTGGTGCTGTCCAATATCTTTGCTGCTGCAGGACAATGGGCAGATGTGGAAAAGGTGCGAAACGAGATGAAGGAACGCAAGGTGAAGAAAGAGCCTGGAAAAAGCTGGATAACAGTGGATGGGCAAGTGCACAGCTTTGTGGTGAAGGACTGCAGCCACCCACGCAGCGTAGAGATTTATCAGGAGCTGGATAGGCTGAGCCAGCAAATGAAGGCTGCGGGTTATAAACCAGACACAGACTGGGTGCTGCATGACGTGCCTGATGAGCAAAAGGAAGTGGAGCTGTGCGCTCATAGTGAGAAGCTGGCCATTGCATTTGGACTGCTTTCTACTCCACCAGGCGAGCCATTGTGCATTATTAAGAACTTGAGAGTCTGTGGGGACTGTCACACAGCCACCAAGTTCATTGCCAAGGTGACACGGCGAGAGATTTTAGTGAGAGATGCCAATCGTTTCCATCAGTTTTCCCCTGATGGCAATTGCTCTTGTGGTGATTATTGGTGAGGTTGCAACAAGATATTATAAATGGCAATTGCTCTTGTGGTGATAGATATTACGTATGTATGTGGACACTACACAGTGCATTTGCTTAATGGGACAACGTTGGCTGCCTGCCTTTTGGACAAGCAATTGGCACCTACAATCAATCCCTGGCAGAACGATGGACTGAAGTGTGGAAAATCACACAATGCTACCCATCAATGCAAAGTGTTAAAGGAAAGCAAACACTAGTCAACATAGGCAAGGCCTTGGAAGATTTAATTTGTGCAGCAGTGATCCTGGCTTCCCATTGCAATGGCCTTGGTGATGTGCCTTTGGACCAATTCTTGCTGGAGTTTTGTGGGGAGTTGAATAAAAAGGGATGGATACCACTGAAATGGAGTGCTGACTCCACAACGCTACCTCTCCAAAGAAGTCTGCAAGGAATTGATTCCTTTCTGTGCTCCTCCTGAACAACTCTGGCCACCAGCACTGCAGAAGGCTGCTAAACTCTTTGAAGGTTCCTTGGGGCATTTAGAACAGCTACCTAATCAAAAGCAGCATAACTGTGTTGTATGGGTTGAGCAAAAAGATAAACCAGTGATGACAGCTGAGCAAAAGGACTGACAAGGGTCCTTCTATGATGGCCCATTTACTCATTCCCACAACTACTAAAATTCGTATGGTAGTGAGTGACTTGGTGCATAACATCAAATACATTACCAACTAAGAAGGTTACAAGCAGAAAAAATGCAAATTACTGGTTAATTCACCTTGGAAGTGATGGACAGCTCAACTTTAAACCATTTAATGAAACAGTGTTCCCAAAGCTACAAAATGCTAAGACTGATGTAATTCTTAATTGATAAAATGTGAAGAACTTTTTATGCTTCCAACTTGTTCTTGCTGTCCCAAATCTCCAGACTCATTTGCAACTTTGCTTGCATTGTTTCATCTCTTGAGCTCTGTTGCATTTCCTTCTACTTGACAGGAGCTTTGGTGTATAGTAATGTAAAAGTAAGGAAAAGTGGAGGAGCCTGAGCACAGAATCAAGACAGGAACAAAGAGAAAGATGGAAGCCAAATGTATTTAATGAGAAGAAGGGAACAAATGTGTTGATTAGTGTGTTGTTATTGCTTCATTTATTCATCTGTTCTTGATTGTAGGAAAAGTATTTATAGTTAAGGAAGGAAAGAGGCTCAGGGTTGGGAACTGACTTCTTGGTTTCTCTGTTCTTAAGTTCTAGGCTTGGGAAAGTTCTAGGGAAGGCAGGAGAAAGATCTTCAGAATGGCTTGGCATTGACATAGATCAATGACAGCTGACATAAGATTGTCAACAGAAAAGGAGAAAGGAAAGAAGAACAAAACAAAGAAAGAGCTGATTATGTTGGCAGTTGCCAACCTCACTTCCTCCTTTGTGAAGTGACGATTTTACCTTTCTTATGCATATGTTTCCAATAATTGTCAATAGTGCAGGGATTGTTGAAGTGACTTGGGGTTCCCAGGAGTCACCTCCAGGGCCATAGCCTTTCCAGCAGACTAGATATGCTCGCTTGCTCTCTTTCTCTCTTTCTCTCTCTCTGTCTCTCTCTCTCCTCTCACAAAATTATCTCATACCAATATTCAGCTGAACCTCTTCAGGAACAGTGGCATGCGTTGAAAGAAGAGCTGACAGGCAAGTTTGTATTGATATGGAGAGGTAACTGCATGTTTCTAATAGTAATAAGAAGTTTATTTGCTCTAAGAGCAACACCACTGCACTTTTCTAGAAAAGTTAAAAACGTTGGAGAGCTTAGGTGCAAAGGCTGCAGTCATCGTCAACCACATGGAAGATTAACTGCTGTTCACCAAGTCAGGTGGCAAAGCCATTCCACATCTTACCAACTCTGAAGATGACATTCATACCTTCTCTCATGCTGTCTTATGAAGATGGACTTCTTCTCAAGGGACAAGTGTCTACTATAGAGGCCTACTTAAATGATTTTACAATCACAAATCAAAACGAGAAGATTTGAGAAAGATGAGGTGGAATGTATGAAGGATACGAACAACAAGAAGAGAAGAGCGATTGTTTGAGCGAAAACCCTTGATGGTACCGCAAAAGTGGAGGTGGAGAAAGAGTTGGGCTTTGCAGAGGAGCAAGAGCGAAATCCAACACGCCATGCAGTTTGTCAATCATGGCCTCTTGGCAGAGCTCTCCCATGAGTTTGTGGAGACTTGTTTTCAGTGCCAAGGTCCCCAGTGTCTTGCGCATAGCATCCAGCAGGGCATTAACTTTGTCATTTCGTTGGATTCTATACCTTTTCAGTTTCCTCTTCAAGGTACCACCATTTTTTTTTGTTGAAAACTTTACTCTTTTTTTTTGCTTACTTGTTGTGTTTGTGACGCCAATGACGAAGCAGGAGATGAAAAGGGACGAGGCAATGAAGGAGTAGATGATGATGATGACGATAACTAAGTCAGCAAGGATAAAGCATTGGACAAGTGTTATACCACTCTCCTATAATACCTATCCCTATCTCTCCTTGTATATATATCTCTTTCTTTTATTTCATTAAAAGTCTTTTCCCTATGCCCATTGAGTTGGTGTCCATTAGGTTGTTTCCCTACCGGCCTTATCACACTTGGCGACATCAGCTTACTTTTTTCTTGGTAAGTTCGGTTTTCAGGTGTTTAACCTATTTTTGGATACTCAGGGTTTTCTGGAGGAAACTTGGAGCGCTTCCGTAGCAGTGTTCGGTGATGTAAAATGTCAGGAACTTCCCCGCAGTCTGGTACAACTCCTTCTTCTGGTGCGCAGAGCGGTCCACCTTCCAGTGGTGCTATCCCTCCAGCTTCTGGCACTCCTTCCCCTACTACTACTTCTACAACCCTTCCCACGGACAGACTAGATGCCATTGACCAGGCTCTCTCTGAGCTTCGCGCAAGCCAAGCGGACCACGACAGGCTCTTGGTCAAGCAGACTAGCGATGCTTCTTCTTTGTCTGACCATATCCACCATATCGATGCAAAATTGGAAACCTTTGCAGATGAGCTCTTGAACGACATCAAACGAGTGAATGATAGTCATGATGTAGCTTTAGCAGCTCTTAATGATGCAATCTCTCAACTGCAAAACCTTCTTAAGGCCAAACTTGCGGATAAAGATGATGGTCTTGGCTCTGGGTCCAGTTCTTCATCATCAAGCGAAGAGGAGGAAGAAAAGGAGAAGGAGAAGAGAAAACCTGCACTCAACCTTACGGCACGCCGTCAAGATTTATGACGATGTACCACCAAACACAACACTGGTGACAGCTTGGGTGATATTCAGCCAATGCAGAGTCTGCTTACCACAGAAACGCTGCCAACTTTCCATGGCAAGCCAAACAAGGACCCAAACATCTTTTTGACCTCATTCAACCACTATGCGACTGCTGCTGGCTGGAGTCATCAGGACTATATCCTTCACTTTGAAGGACAACTTTGTGACAACGCTGACGTCATTTGCTGCTTCCTCAAGCAAGAACAAACAAAAGGTGGAGTCCTACTAACCCCCATGGAGGTGAAAACACAGCTCCTCAACTGCTTCCAGCATCGTGACCAAGCGACTGCTAAGATCATGAAGCTTGGTAACCTCCAGATGAACATTGATGAGTCTGTAGACGCCTGGAACTTGCAAGTGCGTACAGCGCTGCGAGAGGCTTTTCTCACGGATTTCAGCAAGACTCAGGTCTTGGAGAAGTTCATCACAGGTGCTGTTCCGGACCTGAAGGAGAAATTCCTTCAGTGGGAAGACATTGCTAATATGGCTGATGCCCTGAACCTTGCTAGAGACTGGGAAGGACGCAAACATGCAAAAAGGAGCTTAGACCATCAGTCAAAGAGCTCAAGGCGGGAGAAGAACAATAACGACAGCAGTTCAGGCAATGACGGGAGGAAAAAGCGACCCTTTTGCTACAACTGCAAGTCGAGAGAGCACTGGACAAGAGAGTGCTCAGAAAAGAAACGTGTCAACCAAAGCAAGAAGAAGGACACTGTTGGCGGTGCTTTGCGGGACACAAAGGGCAAGTCTGGAAGCCAAAGCCAGGCGCTGGCCCAGAAGGACAGTGCTGGTGGAAGGACAGGATCGATGAATATTGTCATCAAGAACACGCGTTGTCTGCTGAGGATGACATTGAAGATCTCCGGAGGAAGGACAATTGAGGCCGCACTGGACTCCTGTGCCACCAATAGCTTTGTTCGAGAAACACTTCTGCCTGAAGAAGTAAGAATGAGTAGCCTACATAACAGAGATATGTGGAGAAGTGCCACTGGCCATGAAGTGAAGCCGAAGGGTTACGTCACTCTTTGTTTCCGCCTACTCATGAGAACGTCAAGGCAACTGTTGCAGTCTTGGCAGAGGATGATCCGATGCCTCATGATTTTCTCATCAGCTGGGACATTTTGGAAGCACGATGACACTGGTTGCTTCTCGCTGAGAGCAAACCTGTGGAAGGTTCGTCTTGCGACTCTGATGACAACTGAGTGTGCACCTCAGTCACAAAGGAGACCCAAGACATTGTGGACGTTATCTACCCAGTGGAGCTTCCCACCGAGGAAGAGGTAATGACGAGCCTGAGAGAGCTTATGAACGACACGGACCTGGATATTGGGCAGAAAGCATGGCTTCTAGAGCTGGCCCTTGAATTCAAGGACGTCTTCTGCTACAAGCTTCCTGAGCTGGGAAGTGTTAAACTTCCTCCCCACAAGATAGTCCTAACGGATTATACCCCCATCCGTGTGAAGCCTCACAAGGTCAGCGCCAAGGTTCAGGAGACCATCAACGCTGCCACGAATGACATGCTACTCATGGGCGTCATTCGCAAATCTGTCAGCGAATGGGCACACCCAGTAATCATTGTCATCAAGAAGGACGGAAAACCACGTTTCTGTATCGATTACAGAGAGCTAAACAAATGACAGTGAAGGACTTCTATCCTATGCCAAATGTTGAGGACGGACTGAATTGCCTCCACGGCTCCAAGTTCCGGTCCAAGTTTGACCTAGCGTGTGGTTATTGGCACTTCCTAATGGAGGAGTGTACTGCAAATATGTGTGCCTTCATTACAAAATCCGGCCAGTTTGAGCCTATGGTTATGCCCTTCGGACCTACCAATGCTCCAGCTATGTTCCAACAAGGAATGGATGAGATCTTTGGTGAATTCAAGTAGAAGTTTTCTTGGTGTCACATCAACGACCTCATCGTTTTTTCCAAGACATTTGAGGACCACCTCGTTCACTTACACAAGGTCTTTGAGCGTCTCTGTGAGTATCGACTCTACGTGAAGGTCAACAAATGCGCCTTTGTAAAGGAGATGATGGAGTACCTTGGACACATGGTGTCTAGCGACGGAATTAGTCCCATGCAGAACAAGGTCAAGGTGATGCAAGATTGCCCTCCTGCCACTGCTATCCGATCTGGCCCCCCTCCTGGTCCCTCTGCTACTCTTTCTTATTTGCAGTGTGATGACGTTGACAGCTATTACGAGTACTGCCGTGCTATCAATGAACTGGTAGAAGACTCGCTGGACCATGACCCCTATGCTTCACTTTAACGGAAGAGGGAGTGATGTTGAGAATTACTCTCAACATATTAGTTCTGTTGCCCCTTTCCTTTCCTTTTCTTCCTGTCGACATCCTTGACGTGGACCAATCGCCTGTTGCCACATCGCTAGGCTTCTTCCTTTTATTCCGTTGCTTCCTTCTCTCTTTCTTTTAGTTAGTTAGTTTTGTTTAGTTCACACCACACCTTTCTCTCCTGACACTCTTTGTTCCTTTGTTCCCTCTTGAATAATACGTTTTGGCCCCGTCCGTTCGTGTTATTCGCCCTTTCTAACATTTTTTTTGACGGCCGGAACCATTATTCGTGCGATTTCCCCTCAGACGTGATGGACGCCAAGAACAAGAAATCCGAGACGATTTCCCCGACCGCCTTCGAGGAGCGTTTGGAACGCCTTCGAGCCGCCCTTGAGAACGCCCATGTTTGCGCTGCGGAGGAGCTTGAAAAAGCCGCCATGGCATCGACCCTGGAAGAAGAAGAAGAGCACCAGAAGAAAGCAGTCTTCTTCAGTAACAAGATCGACTGGCTTTCGAAAGCTATTGATGACCTGGAGAACGGGAAGTTCCCTCTTTTTTCCCGCCCTCCCGCCCCTACTTCTTCTGTTGTTCCCCCCTCTGTGACATCTAATCCGCCGTTGCGACGGACTCTATTCCAAAAAGATTGTGCGGAGGATGACCTGATCTTTTCAACACCCATGAAGCCCAAGTCCGCCTCTTTCTCGGCTTCCTCGTTAGCGTTGGCCTCTGCCTTTGCCTTGCAACACCGCTTCTTCATCTGCTTCTTCGGCCCCTTCTGCAAAGAACCAATCTTTCCCCCGA
Organism: Balamuthia mandrillaris; assembly: GCA_031835245.1. NCBI lineage: Eukaryota > Discosea > Longamoebia > Balamuthiidae > Balamuthia > Balamuthia mandrillaris. Next base: position 156,241 of record JAVKOQ010000016.1, on the reverse strand, counting down.
GATCTTCCCAAGTTTGACCCGGACGATCCGAAGATTTCCAACCCGTTGACCTTTATCCGTGCCCTCGAGTTCCATTTGCAGGACGACCAGCCGCCGGAATGTTGGTACAAAGCCCTTATCGTGAGCATTGTCAACCCTTCTGCCAAAGCCTGGGCTCATGGAGCAGTGCTTCCTCCAAGACGGACATCTTTTACACACGATTTGGCCTGATAAAGCCAAGGTCAAACAAGCTACCATCCAACAAATCATGCCCAAGGAGCTTAGGAACGAGATACTTCGTCAGTTCCACAATGTTCCTACGTGTGGGCATTTCGGCCTTACAAAGATATACTCCCGCCTCATCATGCAGTACTGGTGGCCTGGAATTCACAAAGATGTGGAACATTGGGTCAAGGGCTGTGTGGAATGCCAGGAGGCGAAGGCTCCATGGAAGAAAGCCGATGGGCCATTGGGTCACATCATTGCAAACGAGCCAAGCAAGTTGGTCTGCATGGACCTGATCGGTGAGTTGCCCTTGACGGCCGAAGGGTACTGATACGCCTTGGTCACCATTGACGCCTTCATGTGTTGGCCAGACATTCGTCCATTGAAGACGAAACAAGCAAAGGAAGTGGCAAAGGCCTTACTTGAGATCTTCGTGAGCACAGACCTCCTGAAGGAGCTTCTGTCTGATCAAGGAAGAGAGTTCATTAACAAACTCAACAATGAGCTTTCGACTCTTCTGGGCATCAAGCGTAAATACGCCATGGCAGAGCATCCCCAAGGAAACAGCATGGTTGAACAATACAACCGCACCCTTAAGGAGCAGCTCCGCAAATTCGTGGATGGCAGGCAACAAGCCTGGAGTGCGTACCTTCCAATGCTACTTTATTCTTATCACCATGCGCTGCTGCCAGGATGATGATTTACCCCTTACGAGCTGATGTTTGGGAGGAAGTCCAATGGTACCGGTTTGGTGGACACTACTCATCTGTCCGATGATTCGTGGGTGAGGCAACTGCAGGAGACACAGCATGAACTTGCAGAAGAAGCCCACGGAGTAGACAATGTTCAAAAGAAGAAGACGGAGAAACGGCATGGCAAGCCGGAGGATGAGTTTAAGGTTGGCAACCTGGTTCTCATTCACTCCAAAGCCACATCAGTAGGCGAGTCAAGGAAACTTCAATGTAGTTGGAAAGGAGGACCTTACAAGATTATTGAAATCTGTTCTCCGCAGACAATCAAGGTGCGAAATACTGCTGGTCCTGAAATGGATAAAGTGGTAAACCTCAACCGCATCAAACGATTCATCCCGCGTAACGACAAAGATAGAGAGCTCGCTGATGACGAATATGAGGTTGAGAAAGTTTTAGATCACCGCTACACCAGTCGAGGACTTGAATATAGGTTGAAGTGGAAAGGTTTCTCCAACCGCCACAACTCTTGGGAGCCTGAACATAATGTTATCAACGCCCCAGACCTGGTCCAGGCATATTGGAGAGCGGTATCATGATTATCGGCCTGACAGTCAATCACAGATGACTTTGGCCTGGGAGGGGGAAGTGTTATACCACTCTCCCATAATACCTATCCCTATCTCTCCTTGTATATATATCTCTTTCTTTCATTTCATTAAAGGTCTTTTCCCTACGCCCATCAAGTTGGTGTCCGTTAGGTTGTTCCCCTACCGGCCTTATCACACAACAATGCAACAAGTTTAAAAAAAAACGAAAAAAACATGTGTGTACTTATTTGTGTTTACTTTGGTAATAGTCGAAGAGACCACAACAATCAAATAGTTAGTGAGGTGAGGAGGATATCAAGGATAACAACACAGATGTGAACAAACCTTGCCAGCAGCTATCCAAAATGCAACTCACCATGGTGCATTGAATTCAATGATTAATGATAATGCGGACCTCATAGCATTTTGAAGTGGGATGACGTCAGCAGAGTCCAAAGAAGAGGGGGATCAACTTTCTTCCAGAGGGAAGGTGGAACCATTAGAACAGGTTGACCAGTGAGATCTTCTAGGCAGTAAGCATCATGACAGGTACATTTGATAACTTGGAAAGGACCAAGGTACTTTGGATCAGTTTTAGCATTTGCACCAGAGTTTACAAGCATTACAGTGTCACCAGAAGCAAAGGAGACAAAAGGAGCTTTTTATTGTGTGAGTCAGCAATCTTGTCATTATATTCTTTGGTGGTGGAGGCAGCAAAAGGAAGGAAAGAGGACCGTTTCCTGGGCATGATAGATAAAAGACACCCCATGCTCTCAGCAAAACTTTTTTTCAAAAGATGACTGAAAAGCAATGATATTGGGAAAAATTCGTCCCTTCAATCAAAAATGCAGCATGACCCCTCCAATAAATTGAATCCCCCTAAATGTGTTTTACAGGACGACATGACCTTATTCCTGTCCATTTTTCCCTTTTTTGCTCTGTCCTTTTTTTCCTTTCCCAGTTTTGTCCCTTCATTCTTTTGGGTGCTTATTCGTTTTTGCTTTCTCACTTCTCGCTCAGGGTAGCACTAAGCAGTCTTTTTCGCTGTTGAGCAAAGCTCCTCTGCTATGCAATAGCTCTTCACACTTCAAATAGATTCTGCCTAAGCTGTTGTTGTCAGCTTAAGTTCAGCAAACAGACCTTGTAAAAAAACTCATGGTAACCTACCTTGAAGTTAAGTGAAGGCTTTCTTCCAATTGAACAGCTTGAGCTCTGAAATCTTCTGTCCTACAAGCTGTAATGTTTTATAAAAGAACAATATCAACCTGTGGTTTTACTTACACTGATGGTGTGTTTCAAATTTGAAACACACCCTTATTTGCTTGGGTTCATACTAAAAGACAAACAAAAAAAAAAAACAAAAAGAGAAAGATAAAAAAGAAAAAGAGAAAAAGAGAGAAACAGAAAGTCTTGGTTAATAGACCTCTTTGTTTTGTTGTTTAGTCCACTCAGAAACAGCCTTCGATACCATGGAGAAGTGACAGTCACAGATACTCTTGCCGTGGTTATCTGCATAAAAGTTGATAGAGAGCTTATCAACAATGCCAGCGTCTTTACACATCATTGAAAGAAAATAAAAGAAGGTCTCTCCTGTACGAAAGTGGCTCGGTCCATTGTCCATCCACACATGTATCGTTTTGAAGTTGAACTGCTTCCATTCAGGACATGTGAAGATCTCCCTTAGCCATCGCACCGTGATCCAAGAGTTATTCATCAGCACAGCAGACACCACATCAAAGTAGTGCACATGCAAAGGTTGTCCCTCTGCCTCCCGGTACAAGAGAACAGCACCAAACACTGCTCGTTGTGGCTGTTTATAGAAGGTTCGTGTTTCTTCATCCAGACTCTGTCCTAGGCGAAGAGTTTCTTTGTAGTCCAACACAAGAATGCCTTCTGTTTGAGCTTTGAGTTGCTCTTTTTGTTGACGATAGCTTTGTTTTTGCTGTTCTACGTGTTCTTGGTGGTGGTAATAGTGTTCCACTTCTCTTCGTAAGCAAGTAATGTGTTTTGGCCAAGTTTCAGCTTCAAGAAGAAGGTCAGCAGGTGCAGTTGTGAGAGTGGAAGTTGTTCCAACGAAAGGGATTGGAGCAATGAGGGAGGAAGAGATGGAAGAGGAAGAGACAGAAGCAGTTGTGGATGGGTTTTGGTGCAGGTCATGAGCACACAACCCAAGGAGACAGGAACGTGGAAGGCTTGTGACCTCCTCTTCTTCCTTTCGCAAGGCTTGAAGCTGTCTTCCTTCTTCCATGGAAGCCTCCATCTTTTGTAGAAGCTGTTTCAGCTGTTGTTCACACTTTGCTCCATTGAGGCATTTGCTGCAGACAGCTGTTCGTCTTTTGCAGCATTTGATTTGTGGAGGAGCATACTTTTGAAAGGTTTTTAGGCTAATGTCCGTCTCAGGAAAGACCTTTTGGAAGGACTGCCAGACAGCGGTGATGCTCTTATTCCAATAACGGAGGGGAATAACTTCAGCGGGCTGTGCTTTTTGTTTTCTTTTGAGCGTTACTGTTTTGTTGTCGGCTGGGCGGGAGTTCTTCATGCAGTAGTCCTGAACAGTTGCAATAACGTCATCAGATACTTTGTGCAGGAACATACGCGGCACTGGCTTTGGCACAGGAGACCCTCCTCCATATTTTCTCAAATGATGACCAGCTTGAGTCCTGTAGAGTAAAAAGAGAAAGAAAGGGAGAAAGGAAGGAAAAAAGAGAAAGAGAAACAGTGAGAAATAAATATGTTAATAACGAAAGAAACAGAAATGATGAAAGAGAGAGAGAGAGAGAGAAAGAGAGAGAGAGAGCAAGTGGGCGATGGCGATGGCAATGGCAATGGCGATGGCGATGGCAATGGCAATGGCGATGGCGATGGTGATGGCGATGGTGATGGCGATGGCGATGACGATGGCGATGGTGATGGCGATGACAACAGCAATGTGTAGTGAGCAATAAATGGTGTAAGGAACAAGTACTCCATAGTAACAAAAGAGAACGTACCATGCCTTGCTTGTAAAGTCAGCCCCAAGGCTTCGCCATTCCTTGGCAGAGACAAAGGTAGCAGCACTGCGCAGGACAGACAACCACTGGGACCGTTGCTGCCTTTTAGAAGCCTTGTAACCGAGTTGAACGGCTTGGGCAATGGGACGGAGGGCGTTTTCTTCAATCTCCTGCAAGATTGGGCGGCCCCAGTTGCTTTGAAGAAGCTCGCTCAGCAGTTTTCCAACCTCACCTTCATCCAGTTGTGTGAATGGATTTGGTTAACACAAAGTGGTGAACAGCTGCACCATGAACCAACAGGGCGTCAGCATTGCAGGTAGAACAAACCTCCACTAAGTTCCTCAAGCAAACGCTTGCTCTGTGCCACGGTCCGTTTACGTTGGCCTTCCTTTTGTTTTCCAAAAGCTTGGTTTCATAGTAACAAAAAGCGTTCTTTGCTGGTGGTGATCCCCTGTTGCGTAACAAGCTTGCCCATTATGTGTGTATTTTTTGTTTGTATTTTTTTTTTTGGTTTGTGGGGACCGGTCTTTAATCTTGGGTAAAGTTGAACGAATCTTTTTTTTAAAGTTTCCTTCTTTTGGTTTGTCGACATGAGAACTTTGGCGTGCCTCATGTCGACATGATAGGACCAAATTGAAGTGGCTCGTTCCCCAACCATTTTTTTTCAGTCAGATAATCAGCCTCATCAAGAAGCAAGAACCATAACTTTTTGAAGCAAGCCTGATTGTCTTGATGACTCTGAAGGTGGTCCATGAGCTTCCTGGTTGCTATCACCACGTGTGGCCGTTTGGTCAACTCAATTCCTTGTTGTGTTTTATCTATTTATTTTATTTTGTGTTTTGGTTTTTGGAAATAGAGAGGGTAAAAATGACTAAAGGAGAGAGGAGGAGGAGAGAATCGTTACTCATGCCATCAACAATAACGGCAACTCTAAGGCCAAACAAGAGAGCAAAGGTCAAGAATCTGCTTTTGATGTTCTTCAGGAGAGAGTGATGAAGAAGTAGAAGAAGAAAAGTTGTCTGTCAGGTTTTGAAGGACAACCAAAGAAGAGCTCAAAGAGAGAAAAATGACGCTGAGAGGTGTAGCAATCATTAATACCTTTCTGTACAGTGGGAAGAAAGGTAGACCAGGAGGACCAGTTACTGTTGAGAAGTTTGAAGAGAAGAAATTTGGCCAGTTTAATGTGACTCTCAGCAGCACTGTTAGCTTGGGGATGATATGATGAAATGATGGTCAAATCCAGCTAGGTTCTTGAAAGTGATCAATACAGCATTGGCAAACTCTGTACCATTATCAGATTGAATGATCTTGGGAAAACCAAAATTGCAGATAGAACTTGAGCAGTGGCAAGAAATTGATGGAAATACCATTAATTTCAAGGCTCAATTTCTTCAGCATGTCATGGCTGAAAATGAGTAACTGTCTTACTTTGAGAGAGCAAAAGGATGCAGAAGTGATGATGAAAACAAAGCTTTCCACATGCAACTGGAACAGAGAGGGCTACTCTGTGAACTTCTGCTACTGAGTTGTTAACACCATGTTCAGGGAAGATTTCAATGGATAAAATTGAATGTGGAATTTCTTAGCAATCTCTAAGTCAATAAATAAGCAATGGTAAATCACCAACACTTATCTCTAGACTCCTCATGTTGGCTCCGTCCTGGACCCTCAGCTCTCCTTTTTTTTGTATCTCCTCATCCTTCCTTTCTCCTTCTTTCTTTCCCCTTTCTCTCAGTGTACTCTAAAGCAACAATGGAAATCCCTATTCTATTGTCGTTCTTTCTTTCTTTCTTCTGGAATACACTCCCTTTTGATCATTTATAACCTCCTTCAAGGAACTAGCACACAGTTCAACAGGCCTACTATGGTGATCACTGGTTGATGCATAGGTGTTGAACATGTTAGAAAGGGCAAATAACATAAATGGACAGGGCCAAAACGTATTATCCAAAGAGAGAACAAGGGAACAAAGGGTGTCAAGAGGGAAAGTGTGGTGTGAACGAAACAAAACTAACTAACTAAAAGAAAGAGAAAAGGAAGCAACAGAATAAAAGGAAGAAGCCTAGTGATGTGGCAGTAGGCGATTGGTCCAGGTCAAGAATGTCAACAGGAAGAAAAGGAAAGGAAAGGGGCAATGGAACTAATATGTTGAGAGTAATTCTCAACAAGCAGCTTTAGTGCATAGATGTTGGGCTATGTGCAGCTTTCTTCCCCAATGAATGATATGGACCATATCAATTCAAACTAGATCTAGCAATGTCTGAGGTAATGAGTTAAACATTATTACAATCAGTGATACCATTCTCATCAACACAATGGTGATGTTGATGGTGATAGCAATAGTGATGGGAATGGCAAGGGGGAAACACTGCCAATATAACTGAACAGCATTGTCACATGACTGTTGATTTGCTCCTTAACATCTTCCAGACTGACTGAGTTTGCATCAATCTGCCTCTCAGGTGCAACACTGGACTCTTCCATTTGGCAAGGCATATCCTCTACTGAGTTAATCCTATGCACCTTTGTCATCTTCCGCCTTTTGGTTGGGAGGAGGAAACTTGACTGTGGTAGTATTCAGGTGCTTATACTTTTCCACTACTAACTTGAATGCTTCCTCCAAAAACTGATTTAACTTGTCCCTTCTCAGGGATCTTTGCCTCTTTTTGCATAGCTTGCAAAGCAAGCTTCCAAACTATTGAGAACTAGGACCAAATATCGCCTGCAAAATTTATGTGACTGGGACCATGGTCCCAACCATACTGAAAATGAGGGAGTTGGGATATGGGAAATGTTCAATACAAAGAAGAATAAAATAAGAACAACTTTATTCAAAAAAAGCTAGAAAGTAACTATTTCATCTCAAAGTTGTGTACACCAGCAGCAAGCTTCAACACATAGCCTTGCTGCTTTGGAGTTTCTCTCCATGGCTGAAATAGAGCCTTCCACTTGCCTTTCCATAGGCCAAATGGAGATTCCACATTAGCACAGATTTTGATAGATCTAAGCTGTTATACCACTCTCCCATAATACCTATCCCTATCTCTCCTTGTATATATATCTCTTTCTTTCATTTTATTAAAGGTCTTTTTCCCTACGCTCATCAAGTTGGTGTCCGTTAGGTTGTTCCCCTACCAGCCTTATCACAGAGCATTGCATTTTTGGTTGCTTTATAGAGTTTTGGCTGTTTCTTGCCAGGCTCAGGTACTGGGGTGATTATTTTCACATTTTCCAATGTGTCTTTGGGCACCGAGAAGTGGCAATCTCCAATAATATAAGCTCCTTTCCATTTCGTATCCAAGGTGTCTTGGTGGTCCAAAACCCAATGAGCATCATAAGTCTTGGGAGAGTAGGGTCCCCAAAACCCATGAACCCTGTTTTTAAGGTCAAAAATGACCATATAACGGGTTCCTGGGCGATTCTCCTTGAAGGACCAAAGCTCTGACTTCTTTGAGGTGCTGCATCATGGTCCCAATCACATAAATTTTGCAGGCGAAATTTGGACCCAGGGCTCATTATTGTTTAAAATACCAGTCTCAAACGTTCCTTCATGACTGGATTCATCCATCAACATAAGACCTGTTTCCTCTCTTGACTGTCAATCAATTCAGTGCTTTTGCATGTCAGTGCCCTATTTTTCCACATTTTTTTAGGGAAATTACAAGTAACTTCATAGTCCTCAGCCTGGACAGAGTTGTTCAATGTATCATGGATGCAAAACATTGGCCTTACTTTTGGCTTTGTTATGTTTAAAAGTGGTAATAGAAAAGTTTTCATAATGTAGTGTGTTGGCAAGTGCCAACTTAACTGACTCTTTCTTTATTTCTTTCTTCAATACTTTCTCTTTTTTCATCACCTAAAACATTGCTTGAGCTGGTTGGCAGTGGAAAAGTTTGAGCACTTGAACACTGAGAAAGGATTAAAAAGGACTCCATCAATGTGAATGACTTTAAGCAGCAAACCAACAGGCAAATAGCACTGCTATTTGAGTGTGTTAGCAAAGTTCTTATGAGGAAACCAAGGCTCTAAGGCAAATGTACTTTCTCTCACAGGAAAAGATAAAAGAGGAAAGGGAAAAGAAAAGGATAGCTAGATAATACAAAGTTAGTCTGAAAGCTCATTCAACACTTTTCACTTTTGAACTATTGACCTATAATATAAAAACTGGTTGTCCTTATGTTGTTGGAAAACTCCAACATAATAGCTCTTCTTCTCTTTGTGTAGACCTCTCCTTTCTGCCTGTCGACCTGAGGAAACCTCTCCGTGTCCACTTTCTCCTTTTTTGTTGTTTCTTTCTCTCTGCCCTGTCTTCGCTATCATTCCCGTTCTTATTTTACAACAATGTACAACATTGCTCTTTGTGCACCTTATGCTTTTATAAAGGAAGAAAGAAAAGGAACAAGGAAAAAAGAGAAAGAGTTATGTATTTGATTGGTCTTTTCCTTGGAGCTCTTAACATGTATGGCAATAATGAAAGCTTTTTTTTAGCTTTTTTTTCCTGGTGTACTTAAGTATGGCCCCATATCAGGAGACATCCAATTATCAGGAAGAGCTGTAGTAGCTGCTCTATAGTATTCCACTTGCCATTGGCGCTCCACAGGTAAACCATCATGTGCACAGCTGAGTGTATTTTTTGAGAACATGGGGGTTTAAGCAACTTATAGCGTTCAGCACAATGGCGAGTGGTGGAGAAGGTGAAGGAAGACAGAACGAACAACAGGTGCAGATGACTAGCACATTCAGCAAGAACTGAAGTTCACACTAAATTCATGTATGCTGAGTAAAGGCGGTTTTCTGGAAGAGGAAGAGGGAGTGGAAACGAATCCCCAATGAGAACCTGTTTCAATACCTTCACTTCCTGTTTGTAATGACAAGAAGTATTATTATTTTGTAAAGCCAAAAGTAGCAATGGTAACAAAAGACAAACCTTTTCTCCCACTTGAATGGTTGGCACTGCATGAGTGAAATGGATTTGGATAATGTACTTGCTACTTAACAAGAAGCTCATAACATCTGAGTCTGTTGGGGCAGGGTCTCCTTTTGCGTTTGGCACGAATTTCCTCTCAAGGGCCAAAAGAGTCTCTCATACCAAGCCAGCGTGGCCATTGGTAAGATAAAAAATTCGATCTTTTGAGGCTACAGTTGCCAAAAGTTATGTTAATGGCATGCTATAAATATGCAAAAAGCTCATCAATACCTGTGCTGAGACGTAGGAAGTGACCAATCCTGGAGTTTTCACTGTAGTTGTGAAGCAATTCGTCATACTCTACCTTTGTCCCAACACTCACCAACCACCAGGAAAATACCGACCAGCGTGTGATAATTGGGTTTAATAGGTTCACTCCCAAACGAAGGCAACGGTCAGGAAGACAAAAATGCAAACCTTGACTCTGTATGGCCTTGTGAAGGGGAATACCAACACCTCCAACCAATTGTTGACACTCCTCCTTTGTAAGCTGGAGCATCATTTCCCCAGTAAAGCTGACAAATGTGGGAGCAAGTGAAGCGAACTGGCCGGATTTCAACCATTGCTGCACCTCATCTCCCGAGAATAGAGGAAAGGCCTTACAAGTCGAAGCACTGAGGCTTGTTGTTGGGTGGAACGATCTTTCCCCCCATTTGTGTTGGGCTCTCGAAGTGCCGCTAAGGGTGAAGGAAGTGAGGAACGGAAGGTGTAAGGGAAGTTGTTCTGGCTGGATGGCCTCCTCCAAAAAGGCGGGCAAGAGAGTAAAGATCTTCTGAAAATAGGATTGAGTGGGCGTGGGGCTTGCCCCCTCATTTTCTGCTGCTGAACGTGAAGGTGCAGCAGCAGCAGCAGCTTATTGAAGTAGCACTTATATATTTGCAGACATGAGACAGGCATTCGAACAACAACAACGCCTACCTAGGTCGGTGGTTTGGGGTCGCTACGACATAGGCCGTTTTTATTGTCTATGCCTACCATCTGGACGAGCTCCAGGGCCGGCCGGTGGAACCAGACCGAGGTCAAGGCCAGACGGCGCTACCGCATGAAAAGAGCGGCCGCTCGGATGCGACGAAGGATCATGTTCCTGGCCGCATGGAGGTCTCTCTCTAATTCGATGAGCACCTCTGGACAAACATAACATCTTATAGAGGTTTAGCAGGAAGAAGCTGTTGAACTTCAGTAAGAATGAATTAGAGAGCATGTAGCGTTTGCCAGCGGTGATGGGGAGCGCTTTGTGCTCATGGCTGATGCCACCAGGGTAGAGCACCACACTGCCGGGCACCACGTCCTCATGTCCGCCCACCAACAGCTTCCACCGAGGAAAGTAGGTGCCACCGCCCACAAAGTCCTTGCTGAGGTAGCCCACCATGGAGAGCGTCTCCAGGTCGTAGTGCAGGTCCATGGAGTTGACAACGTCCGGCTCGTACTTGCGAACCGCCGGCATGTCCCACTTTTGCAGCTTGAAGGTCACCCACTTGGCCTCCATTATGGGCTGCACGTGGTTCTTTATCACGGAGCCATACACTTCTTCCAAACCTTTTGTTGGTTTGTTTTGGTTTTTTCTCACCTTCAGTCAAAGGGAGAGACGGAGGAGGAAAGGAAGAAGAAAAGGGGACGAACCGGGAAGTTCATCAAACTCAATAACGGTGTCCGGTTCGCAGACGTCGATGAGTCCCTCCACAAAGGGGTGTGGTTCGTTGGTCTTTTCTTTGTTGGTGACCCACTTGCCGCAGTGCTCTGCCTCCTCGACGAGCAGCCGACAGAACTCCTCGGTGAACAGCTGGAAGAAGTAGATCTGCTCGGCCACCTCCTTGATGCACGGCAGCTCGTTGATCTGCTCGGGCGTGAGCTGGTGCACGCGGCGAACGCCCTCCCCTATGAAGCGCTCCACAAACGCGTCGTCGTAGCTGAATAGCTCTGCGTGCAATGGCTTATAGTGGTGGTCCCCCATCTCAGCAGGATGATGAATGGGTGTGGGTGGGTGGGTATTCTTGCTGTGCGGTGCTGTGCTGTGCTGTGTGCCAATTAATAATAATTTGGGGTGTTGTGGTTTGTTGTCGTTATAGAAAAATAAACATTGTAAAACAAAACTGGGAGGAGGAGGAGGAGGAGGGACGTTCAGCAGCCTTCAACAACAACAACAACATACAACAAAAGACATGTCTTCTTCCACCACAAATGAAGAGAGCGGGGGGTACAAGCCCCTCCACCCTGAACTATTCCAGTACGACCCCAAGTTCATAGACCCAACGCTGGTGGAGGCCACGGCCAGCCTCAAGGAAGGACAAAAGCTGGACCCCACCAAAGTGACCCGCGAGCCCGTCGAACAGATCTACCACTTCCAGCTCTTCACCGAGGAGTTCTGCCGGCTGCTCATCGAGGAGGCTGAGCACTGCGGCAAGTGGGTCACCGAGGAGGAGACCTTCGAACAGGTCAACACGCAGGGCCTCGTGGAGGTGGACGACCCTGAGACCACCCAACACCTCCACCAGATCGACCCCAAGCTGGAGGCCGTCTACTACGAGGTCGTGGAGAAGCACATCCGCCCTCTCGTGCAAAGCCTCTGGAAGACCTTCACCATTCAAAAGATGGACCGCCCCTACGTCCTCAAGTACGAGCCGGAGGTCATCAAGGAGATGGGGCTGCACCACGACATGGAGACGGTGGCCATGGTCGTCACCCTCAGCCAGCCGGACGACTACCAAGGCGGCGGCACCTACTTCCCCAAGTGGGACTACTCCACCGGCAAGCCCCGCCCTGGCACTGCCATAGTCTATCCTGGCGGTGTCTCCCATGAGCACATGGGCCTTCCTATATCCGCTGGAAAGAGGTTTCTCTTCCTGGGTTCCTTTTACTAGCATGATGATGGATTACCACTAGCCTGCGACAGGTCCCGCCCCCTCCCGCCCCCAAGTCTTGCACAAGGCCAACTGCCGTGGGTTTTATCATCTAAAACGAACGAACAATAGCCCTCTTACTTGTAAGCACTGCTTGCTGCTGGCGGCTCCCCTTCATTTATCTCGCTTCTCCTTTTTTTTCGTTGCTGCTCACGTGAAGAACACACACCCAGCCAACCAAAACACAGCAAAGAGTAACTGGGCAATAGGTGGTAGCCGATGTAGTCTTGTGCATTATACTGTTTTGGTATATTTAATATTTATACTTCCCTATTTGATAAGATAATCCTGAACAGGCGGAGGGCTGGGCAATAGGTGGTAACCGATGTAGTCGGTGCTGATACACAAGACTTTGGCCTGCTGCAGCTGCTGCAACAGGGCACGATGGCTGTCCACATGCCCTCTGCTCACAAAGACCAGCAGCTGCCGTTGTTGATGGTCGTTATTGTTGTTGTTGTTGTGATACCGCTGAAGCAAAGGCTCCACATAATTCGAACTTAGTTTCGTGGCGAGCACCTGACCACCCCCTGCCTCAATCAGCCGCTTCAGGCTGTCCCTTCGCTTGGGAACATGATGGAGGAGGACCACTGCCCATCCCGCAAACGCTCCAAAGTTGCCTCTACCATCGCTGCCAGTGTGAAGTGGAGCAGATAATGGAGGTAGAGGTGCTGCTGGAGGAGGCGGATTGGAGGGGTTGAAGTTCTCTCGCTCTCGGCGAAGCCTGTCTTGCCAGTATGTGTATGATCGCATCAATTCTCTCTCTGCTTTTTGGCGTTATCAGTGAGTCTTTGCAGATGAGAGAGAGAGAGAGAGAGAGAGAGAGAGAGAGGGGGGGGGGGACAAACGTGAGTGAGGCGACTTTTCTTCAGTCCAGATGAAAGCTCTCTCGTCCACAAAATGGCCAGCCTCTATGCTTGCATGGATGTAAGTCTCTTTCAGGAGCCTGGTAATGATATGTTAGACGACCGGTAGTCAAAAACATCGTAATTAAAGGTAAAAAATACCAAACACCAGCAGCACAAGCAGCTAAAGACTTTTCAGTGCGAGCAGGAGCCCCCATTAAGACATGTGTACAGTTTTTGTCAAAAACTTCTTTGTTAAGCACAAGACCACCCAACTCTTGTATCTCTGCAAGTGTGGTAAGCATTGCAAAGAGAGGAAAGGCGAGAGAGAACGATAGAGGTAATATGAGAAGGAACGCACGTTGCATGAGGGCGGTTTTTTCTGCTACAGCAAAAGATGTGAGCATAAATTTATAGCTAGCAGGATGCTTCGCCCTCAGAGTAGCCTGTGAAGGATCATTTGCATTCTTGTCGTCTCCCAGAGCAAGCTCCACAGCTGCATTGGTAGTGGCGGTAGGAGTTGGTCGTCGTCCACTTCCAGTTTTTCTGGAGGATCCGCTCTCGTTGGTTCCTCCTTTCTTGCTGGAATGTAGAATGCTACCAGCGCTGTTCTCCTGTGCACTCGTTGTTGCGGAGCGCACTTCTGTTACTTTGTTCTCGTTCTCATCGTCATCGTGGTCATCGTCACCGCCATCATCACGTTCTTCTTCATCATTTGCTCCTTCATCATCATCATCTCCATCCTCCGTTATATCCAATACAGTGGCGGTACTTGTACGGTGCGTAATCGTGTTGGGCAAGTTCATTAATAGTTGTTCGGTGGCTCTTCGTTCAACAAAATTGTCATAGGTTACCACCTGTGAGTCAGGAGGTTCCTGTTCTGATACATAGCTTGGCTGGCGGTTGTTGTTATGTACAGTTCTGTTCATGTCGTTGTGGTTGGCGCCGTTTAGGCTGCCAGACTTGCTTTTTGGTGATAGTTGAGTAGCTGCTTGTTGCATTTCGTGACGACTGATCCACTCCGTGGTCCTGTTTGAAGGAGCTGCCAATGCTCCGCCTCCTCGAGAATTGATGCGTTTCGTTGAGTTCAACCGTGTTATCTTCCACTGAAGTAATATCAGCATTAGCCAGAAGAGAAAGAGTGACGAAAGAAAGGTGAGAATAGGTGAAACAAACCCGTGATGTTGTTTTCTTCAGCAACATTTGACATTGCTGTAGTAATAGGCTGGATACTGTTACCTCGTGTTTCTCATCTTCCTCGCTCTTCGCTATTTTCCGAGCCTCCGCCACCTCCTCCTCGTCGTTGTTCTCACTCTTCCGTTCTTCCTCTTCTTCTTCCATGGGTATAAGTTCGTCATTTTCCTTATCTTCTTCGTGTTCTCTGATATCTTTTTCGTTTGCTTGTTTTGCTTCGGTCCTGAGTTGTCCTGTTTCTTTTTCCTTTTCATTTTCATTTTCATTTTCTTTTTCTTTTTCTTTTTCTTTTTCTTTTTCTTTTTCTTTTTCTTTTTCTTTTTCTTTTTCCTTTTCTTTGTCTTTTTCTTTGTCTGCTTCTTCGTCTTCGTGTATTGCTCTCGTGTCTGCTATGATAGCTGGCGGTGGATTAAACACAAACGTTTCTTTGTATGGAGGACCAACCTTATTGCCATCTGATTGTTTCATCCTATTTGTTGCATCGTCGACATATTGCACGTTGGCAGACTTGCTTCCATTGGGGAGTTGCGCTGAGAATTCGCGCTTCTTCTTCCGGTGCTTTTTCTCCTTTTCGTCTGTACTAGTCGAACAGGATGTAACGCTTACAGAGGGATAGATGAGAGGATTGCCGATTCCTGTGCTAACCGAGACCACTCCAACGCCAAGGTTCATGCGTGGATTTAGGGTGAAGGGATAATCACATTCTGGTAGATGTGTGTTTTGCCGGTAACACTGTATGACAGATCTTCGGTCAGTAACAGTATAGAACATCTTCGAGAAGGAAAGAGCAAACCTCTCTAAGCCAAATGGGAGAAACAATGTAAACGTCTTTCTTGTTGCGAGCTAGACGAAACTCTCTAGTATTGTCAGGCTTGCCCTCACAGATAAAGTGAGTAACGGAGTCGTCAAAGCCAAAAGCTTGAAAGCCTCCTAATGCTGCTACCATGTCGTGAAGCTCTTGCCGTTCCTGTTACATTATGCAGCGATTTGGCTTAGAGGTCCACATACCATAAAGTCAAAGAAGAGGGAAATTCATTACCTTTGTAAGGCGATTACTAACATAGATGGTGACTTCAGGAAGAATGGGTCCCACCATCTTTTTATCAACAAGAGGTGCGATGGTGGGTTCTTGCGCGACGGACGGAACCCGCCGACGTACGTTGTGAGAAGTTGCTAACGAAGATTTTCGTTCTGTTTTTTGTTGCTGAGATGAAGATAGAAGTTTGGAATCATCCTGCAGGGAGGGCAGTTTGAACGAATCAGTGGGCAAAATAGCGTTTTGGCGAATAGACTCCAAAAGCCAATCAAGCGAGACAACCGCAGAGGTCTTCCACCGGAGTGCCTTGACATATTTCTTAGAAGAGGAACTGGTTTCTTTGCAGATGAGGTGAGTGGTCTGTCGTCGGCTCAGTCGTTCAGCGTAAGGCATTTCCGCCGCGTGAATGAGAGCTATGACGTTAGTTCGTTCCTCTCCCACAAAACCGGAAATGCAAAGCAAACATTGCTTTCCATCTTTTGCTTCTTGTTCTGCACGTGCTGCTTTGAGGGACAAGGGAAAGGCCTGTGGCGTGAACAGAAAGGAGAACTCGCCTGGCTCAAGCCTTTTTTCTTCCTCGACGCAACGAAATAGCCACTCAGGCGTGACTATAGGGGTAGGTGCTGTAATGGAAGAGCTATCGGTGTTGGGAGGAACGTATCCATGCGGACACAGCATGTATGTTACTACTATGGAAGATATGTAGGATACAGGTGGTGTTTGGCCTCCATCTTGTAGAACTAGTCCTCCGTACTTTTCTATGCAGTCCACACATTTACGGTATAATCTCTTTTCGGTTGGCAAGACAACTGAGAAAAATTGGGGGCGGAAGAGAGAGAGAGAGAGAGAGAGAGAGAGAGAGAGAAGTACCTCTTGTTGAAGACAGGAATAAGCAGCAAAGGGGACGAGAAAGGCAATGCCCTGAAAGAGAGAACTGAGTTCGTAAGGAAAGTAGGACATTGAATCTTCTATCGAAGGAGACTCTCCACTGTATGTTATACCGTCACCACCCACAGCGGAAGCAACCGAAGGGCTTCGATAACTATCATTTGAGTAGGTCATGGTCATGTTCATGGTGGCTTGGTGTTGCTGTGGCTCGCTGGAAGAATCCAACGAGTGACAACCATCACTGTTGGTCTCCTTGTTCGAAAATATGGGATAGCAGCTGCTCATGAAGGCGACTTCGTTGGAAGCCAACACGGTTGTCCCTGTTGAAGACTGTGAGGCGGCAGACAATGACTGTGGAGAACTTGCAGAAAGCCCGATGCCAGGGGTCGGTCCTCTGTGTCTACGTGCAGAGCCCTTTGTTGCTTCCCCATCGTTGCCGTTGCTTTTGTTGGAAGTTGGAACAGAGGCCGTGGAGGAAGCAAGACTACTCCTTCTCGGTCTTTTGGAAGGAGGTTGAGAAGATGCCACCGAGTTTTCCTCCCCTTCTTCCTCGTCTTCCTTAGCACCATCTCGCTTGCTATCATCGTCAGCGTTAAGTTTTCTTCCTACTGTTCCTACTTTTCTTTTGGAGGGTATAGCGGATGACGCCTCCGTGGGCAGCGTACCAAAGAGAGGGGTATTGAAGTCAGATGTTGCAACATGTTTGCCATGTTCTGGTTGGCTTCAGTGTCACAGTACATAAGAGTGCTTTAGTAACGAAGACAGAGAGAGAAGAGAGATAGGAGAGGGAGAGAGAGAGAGAGAGAGAGAGAGAGCGGACCTGGGAGCGGGTACTTCGGTTTCCGGTTCAGTTTGAGGCAATTCGTAGGGTTCCTCGTCTACGCACACTGCTTATCATTTGTCAGTTTAGCCAGAATAGGAAGGGAACTACAGATAACTAGACAAACCTTTTCTGCTCAAACATTCCTCGAACCATGCTGGATACACCACTTTCACTCCCCATTGCCGTGCAAAATAGTACTTTTTACCTTCTGGTTTCTGATAATACACCACACAATCATCTTTTAGTTTTAAACGGTTCTCCAAAAGTAAACCTAACACAACAAAGCACAAGAACAAGAAGAATGAAGAAAGAACGAAGAAGAACGGAAGAAGAACAAAGAGAGAAAAGAAAAAGGAAGAACAAAGAAATAGAACAAAATATGAAGTGAAGGAGAGAGAACAGAATGGCGAGTAGGGGAGGATGGACAGCAAGAAGAACAATGGTGAAAATATAGAGGTACCTCAGCAAGAAGGTGAGTGCAGGTCTGGGTAAGGTCCCTACAATAGACAGCACCATGGGTCCAACAAAGCCTCTCCACCCGCTCCCTCAAGGCGGTGCGAAGGCCCGTCACCGCGATGACGCACCCCGCGAAGCAGGACAGGGCAAAGTCCTCTGCCGGGAGGAGGCGTCGCTCACTCCAACACCGCATCAACCATCGAGGGGTGGTGATGAGGGGAGTGCCCAGGCGAGCCGCCATCTTGTACTTTTGGGATTCGACCACGCGGAGGGCCACCAGGTGGGTGACGGTGTTGGTGAGGTCCCTGTGGAAGGAGCCCCCCGCAAAGCTCACCATCTGGTGCAAACGGTCCTGAAGGGCTTGCTCCAGGCCGGTGCAGCACAGCACCACCCCTCTCATCCATGTGCCGAAGCGCGGGCAGGGCTGTTGTTGGTTGGTGTTGTTGCTGTGGGAGTCGTGGAGGAAGAAGGGAGGGGAGGGAGTGAACGAAGCAGCAGGCGAGATCCCCTCCTCTTCGGAGAGGGAGAAGAGGCAAGGGGGACCCAGCAGCTTCAGTCCTTTGCGATAGAGCTCCCTAAAGTCCTGGTCCTCGAAGGAGGGGAGGACGTGGTAGCATTCCTTGTGGAAGCAGGCATGCTGCTCTTGTTGCAGAGGAAGTTTTGTCCCGTTGTTTTTGTTGCTGTTGTGGTCGTCATCATCGGTGCCGTTGCCCCCGGCGCTCAAAGAGCAGAGGCGGCCGCCATGCTTTCGCACGATCTTGACGAGCTTGTGCAGGTCTGCTTGTGGAATCTTTGGCGAGAGGAAGAACGAATGGTTGCAAAGAGCCATTGTTGGTGGGGCTTACCCCCGCTTTTTCGTTGTTTGTTGGGGATTTTTTTTTTTGAACGTTTGCCGCTGTATACAAGTTGCTTTTATTAGTTCTTGCTTGCTTGCTTGGCTTGCTTCTCTCCACTTCTTTCTCTCTTTTTTGGGCAGTGAACAACTTGGGCTCCACCTCTGCAGTTTATCATCACGTCGTCTGGAAGTAATATTTTGTCGACGGGGAGACCGCCTCAGAGGATGTCTGGGATGTTGCCATCGCCGCTGGCTAGCTCGGGTACGAGCGGAGCATTCCCGAACCTATCGAAAGAAAAGGGATCTCCTCCCCCTATCACAGCGGAATCTTGGCTCGCCGCCTCCTCTGCTTCTGTATCCGAAGAAGAGGATAGGCCTAGCAGAAGCTCGTCTTCCTCGCTCTTTGCCGAAGAGAGCAAGCCCTCCAGCTCTTCGTCTCCAGAATTGAGGGTAGGTGCTCGACTTCCATTATTTTGCTGCCGCGTGCTGAGCGTCTTTAGCGCCCTTCGTCCCACATATACTATGACCACTATGAGCAGCACTACCATGGCGGCATCCACCCCCAAAAGCACCTTTTGCGTGGTGCCCAACTCCATCTTCCCGTCTATGATATCACTAAGTTTACGTGCCGTTTTTCCAAAATATGCTCCTGCCACTTGTTCTGGAAGCTTTATAACAGACCCACCAGTTCATCGCCGTCAATCAATGCTTCATTATCCACAAGGAACAAGAGAGAAGAGAGAAGAGAGAAAGGAGAGGGAGAGGGAGGGAGGAAGGGAGGGAGAGAGAGAGAGAGAGAGAGAGAGAGAGAGAGAGAGGGACATACCAAGCCTAAGGCAGTGCCCAGCATGAACCTCCAAAAGGGAATGGCAGCACTGCTAGCCAGTACCATGTCTATTAAACAAAAGTGTTAACGCAGAATGTTCTAACCATCGAACCAACAACAGCAAGCCAAACATTAAACGATAACAAGAACGACAACCATATATACTCACTTTGAAGACCAAAAGGAACAGGCACCTAAACACGGGTTATATAACGGAACGGTGTGTTATATGATATGTAGGAAAAAAAAAAGAGGAAAGAAGGAATGGGGGTTGGTCGTACAAAGCGAATGAGGAAAGCGATCTTGAGACCATTCTCTCCCAAAGCATCAAAGATAGCGCTCAGCTTAGCGCTCTTTCTGACCTGCCGCAAAGTCCACCCGCGCAGCAGCTTCCTGCAGGCGAAAAACGCAAGGCATGCTCCTATATTGGCCCCCACCACCATGATGAGGGTGGCCTGCCATATACCGTAGAGGAAGCCCGAGCCCAACGCCAATACCACGTAGCCTGTCACGAATGGGAAGGCCACCACCACGAAGGCCACCACGAAGATAACCCTCCCCCAAATCCCCAACTTAGCCACTATAGCGTTTTCGTGGCGTGGAAACAAAATTTTAGGGTGGTGCTCAGCTGCAGGCAGACTCAAATGGTGGTGGTTTTGAAAACAGCAGAAAAAATGCAAAAGAAGAGCAAGAGGAGAAGAGAAGAGGAGGGAGAACTCAACCATGCCTTAGAAGCACCCCGGTGTAGCCTGTAACTGTACATGTAATGAAGCCCGCCACGCAAACGCCCAGCCCAAATAATAGCAACGAGATCCGCAGGATGGTTCCCCATTTGCAACTACAGCAGCTATGCGGAGGAGGAACCTCTACGCCCATCTCCCCAACGTGCCGGTCGGCGCGGCTGCTGGGTAGAGCCTCCAAGAGGCTTCCCTTCTCCTGTGCGGCGAGATCGAAGGCGTCCACCTCTTCTTCTTGCTCCATTTATTTGTTTTGGCGCATGGACCGTGCAGCACATGTCCACCAAACATGCACAAATGGAGCTCCAGATTCGGAGTTTTTTCTTCCCAACCCTCGCACAACCCCCGAAACGAGGGGAGAAGAAAGGCCAAACCCTCCCGTCCTTCCTCTTTTTTCTTTTTGTTTCTTCACCAAAACACAGGTTAGTAGCAGCTCTTAGAGACACTCCCAAACAGACAAATGGCCGAACTTTCTCTCCGTGGTATCCTTAGGGGTCATGGTGGATGGGTTAACTCCATCGCCACCACCCCCGAGAGCACCAACATGATCCTCTCCGCCTCTCGTGACAAGTCCGTCATCGTGTGGAACCTCCACCGTGACGACCCCACCGAGTACGGTTCCCCCAAGCGTGCCCTGCGCGGTCACTCTCACTACGTACAGGACGTGGTGATCTCCTCTGACGGTCAGTTCGCTTTGTCTGGTTCCTGGGATAACACCCTCCGTCTGTGGGACTTGAACTATGGTACCACCACCCGCCGCTTCGTTGGCCACAGCAAGGACGTTTTGTCCGTCGCTTTCTCTGCTGACAACAGACAAATCGTGTCTGGTTCCAGGGACAAGTCCATCAAGCTGTACGCCTCGCTCCCCCCCCCCACTGTTTTCATGAGCTCTGGCCTCGTTCTCGTTTTAACTTCAACGTTTGCATACCGTAAAATAGGTGGAACACCCTCGGTGAGTGCAAGTACACCATCGACGGAGAGGGCTCTCACACTGAATGGGCTAGTTGTGTGCGTTTCTCCCCCAACACTCACAACCCCTTGATCGTTTCCGGTGGTTGGGACAAGGTCGTAAAGGTGTGGAACCTCAACAACTGCAGGTTGAGGACCAACCTCGTCGGTCACACTGGTTACATCAACACCGTGACCGTTTCTCCCGACGGCTCTCTCTGTGCCTCTGGAGGCAAGGACGGTACCGCCATGTTGTGGGACTTGAACGAGGGCAAGCACCTTTACTCCTTGGACGCTGGTGACAACATCAACTCCCTGGTCTTCAGCCCCAACCGCTACTGGTTGTGCGCCGCTACCACCTCTGGCATTAAGATCTGGGACTTGGAGAGCAAGGCCCCCGTTGCTGACCTTAACAAGTACACCGCCTCCTCCTCCTTCTTTGGTGAGGAGTCCGCCGAGAGCATCAAGATCAAGGACCCCTCTTGTCTGTCCCTCGCCTGGTCCGCTGATGGCAGCACCCTCTTTGCCGGTTACACCGACAACAACATCCGTGTTTGGGAGACCATCCATTAAATCTTTTTTTTTTTTTTTGCTCTATTCCACTTTTCTCCGTTTCTGTTATGTTTTTAACAATCGGAAGTGCATTGCAACTCCGCACACGTAACACAAAGCCTTCCGCCATGACTGTTCATGTGATCCAAGAACCGCTGTGATATTTTCCATAAGTTCATGCCCCGTGACTTGTAGGCGGCCACCCTGTCTTCCAGCATGGACTTCATCTCCGGCACAAACTTGAAGTGATGGATGGGCATAATGCCGCCTCCCTCCCCTTTACTTCTCATGCCCTCATTAGCTACAGAAGAAGGCCATTGCTTCAAGTGAGGATGGTCGAGCATGCGGTGTGCCCCTGTCGGCGCTATCGGATACTGGAACCGGTGGGCAGCAATCTTGCTGGTGATGCCTCTTGATACCTTTCTGGATACGTTGCAGCACAGTGGGTATTGCTCTTCCAAAGTGGTTGCGGTGGTTTGTTGTTTGGCAGAAGAAGAAGAGGAAGGAAGAGGAAAGGGCAACGGGTCTTTGAGAGAACCGTCGTAAGAGAGACGGTCCACGAGGACGCCTTTGACGTGAGTATAGTTCTGTTGCGCTATCATCTTTAAAAACTTTGGCACCGAAGTAAATGCCTCCTGTTCGTTCTCGTCGGCGTTGTCAGTGCCGTTGGATGAAGGAGAAGAAAGAGCAGAAGAAGAGAGATGTTTGTTGATGAAGGGAAGCCATTGTTGAAGCTCGTCAGAGTCAGTGGGAAGCATCCAGTCGGAGGGGCGAACGCCCCTTTTCTTTTGGTACTGCTTCATGAGGCGCGCCTTGTTGTGGTTGGTGTACTCTCCTACGTAGACCACAAACGGCACGCTGAAGGTTTGCAAGATGTGTTTCATGGTGCGCAGATCTTCCGCTTGCTTCACCTCATCCTGGACGTGCAGTATGACGTGACATAGCTCTGGTTTTATGCCTAAGGAGAGGTAGTGATGGAGAAAGTAGGGAAGGACCAACGTCCGGTTGACAGGCACCATCACGAACAACCACACCCTGAAATCTTCAGCTGCTTCCTCTTGCTCTTCTTCTTTGAAGAGAGGCATTCCGCTCTGCAAAGAGGCCTCCCTCACCATGATCTGACGATCGCGATTTGCCTGCTGCGCGGAGAGAATGTTGCTGAAGGTGAACCAACCAAGGGCCACCAGCAGGGAGGCCACCGCCACGTACCTCCACAGGTACCTCATCGCCACTGCTAGTTCTTTTTTTTTTGGGGTTTTTTTCTCCTGCCGGTTTGTCTCGGTTGTCGCACCCCGTTGATCATAAAATCACCATTAATTTATCCTTATATTTATTATATAATCATGTGCTCATCATTAATTTGTCCTATCTATTAATTATATAATTAGCATTAACAGGATTGCCATAGGTTCTATATTCAACCTAATAGTGTTTAACGAGAGTGTGGTTCAAGGACCCCAACACGTCCTCTACCTCAGAGAACCCAAGCACACGGCAGCAGAGATCGTAGAAGCAGCCCGAGAGGCACTGTGCCCTAAGGCACTGGGCGGCGAAGATGGTGCAGGTAGAAAGTTGTGGAAGGATGTTTGTTACCACTTCAGCATGGATGCTGTTTGAGAACGCTCAGATTGAAATACTGGCAGTGGTACCTTCAAGTTGGAAGTGCTCGATACAGTCTATGGGAAGGACAAGCGCAAGGAGGTTCAAAGCGAACAGGGCGTTTCTTTATATTGCCTATCCATAGCTTTGGCCCTCCTTGCGCTTGTCCTTCCTTACCCAAAAACAAATTTTCAAGGCTTTCCACAACGGTGGCATCCACTTTGTTGTGATGTAGGATAGGTTTGAGTAGTGCAGAGAGGGCTAGGTATCACTACTTCGTAGCGCCATATGCTCCCGCGGCACACCAAAGACAATGAAAACTTCTGGCCTGTCCTCACCCCTCATCTAGAAAAGCTCAGCTGCAAAGGGCGAATCGCAGGAGACCTCAAAGCAAATATTTACGAATAGAAGACAAGGCCAACCTAAGCGCTAAAGTCTCTAAAGGCCTTACGGCAATGCTAAAAGAACTCAAACTAGTGGACGCCTACACCACCCTCCACGCCATGACCTGGGCGAGCATGAATGAAAAGAAAGGTAGATTCAGCCGATCGAGGATAGACCTCGCGCCCAAAGAAAGTATAGTCCATCACTCCGACGTCCTCCCCCAGTTCCTAGGATCCCTTACAAGCGTGCAAAGAGTGAGAAACAGATTACCGGCCTCAACTAAACTGTACAAGACAGCCCGATTGCCTTCTCCCCTTCTGAGGTCCACCAAAAAAACCTTTCTAGAAATCCCGAGAGCACTCATGCCATGCACTTCAAACAAAACGCCATGGCGGAAACGAAACCCAGCCCTTTCGGAACCAGTTTTCCAGCGAAATCGGGAGAAGCTTGATACGCCCGGAAGCCTTGTCCCTGGAAGAAACCTTTGCCCGTGGTTCAGGCGGTGAAAACGGAGAAAAGGTGTTGGAGGAGGAGGAAGAGGAAGAGGAGAAGGAAGAAGTGGAGCGTCACCAGAAAGGGTTGTTTCTTGCCAGACATATGCTGCACTGTAGTTTTAAAACATAAGAGGTTGAGCGAACCAACCCATTAGACAACCAATAAACTTTGGAGCTATTATGTTAGGAAATATTAGACAAATCATCGGCAAAGAAGAAGCAGAGGAAGAAGAGGAAGAAGAAGGAGGAGATGGCGGGAAAGACGTTGGCGGCGCAGCGGGGGGAGGAAGGGGAGGAGGAAATCACAATCATAGTGCCGGGGGATGACGCAGCAACACACAGCAAAAGCGCAGCAGCGGCTGGTGCCACCACGAAGAGAGTTGCTTTGGAGTATGAGTTCAACCAGATGGAGAAGGATCTCATCCGACGAGCACAAGAACTAATGTTAGGTGGCGCTGCCGTTGGTGCCTTGTGCTTCACCTTTGTTGGCAGAAGCCTTTACGGTCTTTCTTCTTCTTCTGCCTATTGTTTGTTTGGCTTCATTGTGGCCAACTCTTTTGCTTTACCACAGATTTGTCTCGAAGAGCGCGGGGCTTGGAAAGGGCTCCTGTTCCTCAAAGGGTTGGCGCAGGAGTGACTGGCTTCCTTGCGGGGATGCTGTTAGGGGTGCTGCCCGGTCTTACCTTTCTCATCAGAGATCTGAGTCAGCTGGAATCACCTCTTGGCCAGGGAGAAAGAGAAGTGTACGTACCTTTCTGTTTTTGTTTGTCTTCATTGGTGTTCGCGGTTCACACTTTCAAAGCTGAAGATTGACATCAACAACCAGAGTGAGGAGCACAAACCTACGGGCGCTGTTAGGACGAGGCGACCAGCTGCCGCCACTGCCTTCCTCCTCTGCTGCTTCTTCTTCTTCTTCGAACAACAACAACAACAACAACACTCCAACCACGACGACTGAACAAAGAACATGAAAGAAAGAAACGAAAATTAAGAAACAACAGCTTATTTATTTATTCAACCCTCTTCTCTATCCAGCCACGAGACAAGAAAGAAAGAGAGGAGGCAAAAAGCAAAAGAAGGATAAAAAACAACCTAAGGAAAGAAAGAGAGGAAAAACCACAAGCACTGTTTATCCACTGCCTTCCAACTTTTGCAAACGAACGAGTATCTCATCGAAGGAAGGCCTCTTGTTGGGATCCTTCTCCCAACAATCGCTGATGAGCTTGGCATAGTCTGGCGGACAGGTCTTGGGGATGTCCGGCAGCTTGCCCTGGTCGATGGCCCTCACTATCTGCAGCGGATGAAGCCCGTAGAATGGGGCCTCATGCGTTAGTAGCTCCCACAGCACCATGCCGAAGCTGTAGATGTCCGCCTTGTCGGTGTAGGGCATGTTCTGTAGGAGGATCTCGGGAGCACACCAGTTCAACGAGCCTACTTTGCTGTTGAGGGTGTTGCCTGTTACTGTCAGCTTAGACAGTCCAAAGTCGGCCACTTTTACTGTCAAGTTCTCATCCACCTTTGTTGTTTAAAGAAACGAATAAGCAAAACGAAAAATAAGCAAAGAAGAACAAAACGAAAATGAAAGGAGGAAAAGAAAAGAACAAAGAAACAGCAAAGAGAAGAAAAGAATAAAAAATGAAGAACAGAAAGATGAAAGAAAGAAGAACAGGAGGTAAGTACAAGAAGGTTCAAGGATTTGAGGTCCCTATGGACGATCTTAGGCTTGGATTGATGGAGGTAGTTCATGCCTTG
Source organism: Balamuthia mandrillaris (assembly GCA_031835245.1). Lineage (NCBI taxonomy): Eukaryota > Discosea > Longamoebia > Balamuthiidae > Balamuthia > Balamuthia mandrillaris. The sequence goes on along the minus strand of JAVKOQ010000016.1, from coordinate 130,539 downwards.
GGCGGCCTGCCTCGCCATCTTTATCTTTTTATGCCAGGAAAGCGGCTCGCTGCCGTCCTTGTCACGCTTCAGCACCTCCGCGAGGTTCCCCTTCTCCAAAAACTCCGTCACGATACAGATGTTTGGCGGTTGCAAGCATGCTCCCAGAAATTGTACCACATTCGGATGCCGAAGTTTGCTTTTGTTTTTGGTTTTGGAGAAAAAGAATAAGAAAAAAGAAAAAAGAATAAGAATAATATATAACAACTTATAAAAAGAAAAAAAGAACCAACCTCATAATTTCAATCTCTTTGATAAACTCTTGGTAGTCGCTTGGGTCATCCATGTCCTCCGACAACAGCTTTTTGATGGCGACGGTCGTGCCCCTCCAAGTTCCTTTGTACACCACGCCGAAGCCGCCCTGCCCTATCTTCTCTTGGAACACCAGTTCCTCAAAGTCGATGGCCCATGGATGGGCCTCTCCGGAAGCAATGGCTCTAACACTGCCGCTGTTGTTAGCGTCTTGGGAGGCGGAAGAAGACTTTGGGCTGGTCTTGCCGCCGCTGGCCTTTCGCTTGATCTTCTTCTTGGTCTTTTCTTTGCCTTTGGCGGCGGTGGCTCCTTCCTCTTTCTGCTTCTTCTTTTTCTTTTTCTTTTTGCCAACTCCCTCCTCCTTTTCCTTCTTCTCCGCTCGGGGCGTGGCTTTCTTTTCTTTTTTGTTTTGTTTGAGCGTCTCCTTCTGTTTTTTCTTTTTCTTCTTTCCGGTCGTCGTCTCCTTTTCTTCTTTGGGCTCCACTTTGAGAGTGAGAGCGGAGCCGCTGCCCACGCTTCCATTTTTCTCTTTTTTGTGGAGCGAGGATCCGGAGTCGCTCCCATTTGGGCTTGTAGTTGCATTGTTGCTGTTGCTGTTGCTGTTGTGGTTCACTTCGACCGTTACCTCTATCACCGTGTTTCTGGGACTTAATTGTGGCGGTTCTTCCGTGGAGGCCTGCGGCCGTTCCACCTCCTTCGCAAGTTGCATTTTGGCCATGTGAACGATCTCCGTGCCACCGCCAGAGACCAAACTTGAGTCGAAGAGTTTGCCACTGTGATTACTGCTGCCAGCAGGAGAGTCGTTGTGAGCAATGATGCTACAGGTCTCGTCAAAGGCCTCAAACTCGATCTCCTCTTGGCAATAGAGAATCAACTCGAAGTTGCCCTCCATGCCTGCTTCGAACAAGCACGGAATGATGTTGTAGTAGCCTGCGTCCATTAATGCTTCCGTGTTTACTGTTATATACAAAGATACCAATAATAATAATAAGAATGAAATGAGGTAAGCGAGAGAGACTCAAGAGATGCAGAAAGAGAGAGCATCTCTTGTGGTTATATTGAAATGGGCGGGAAAAGGAACAGACCTTCTTCATCTTTCCGAAAGATTGACTTCTGGATAATATCTTCTTTCTTGACGGCACCCATAGAGCGCATTTCTGTTCATTTTGTTTTAAAAAAAATGAGACATTGAACACAAAAAGACATACATAACAATTGGAATAACCAAAGAAAAAAGATGAATCGCCCTTTGCGCAGAATCGCTGCTAACCTTTGTTACGGATGACATAGAAGCCAATGCTGTTTTGAGAGTTTGGTTGGGATAGTATCGTCACCAGTTCGCAGGTTGTTTTGAGATGAACTCCAAACTGAGGATTCTTGAGCCAACTTCGATGGTTTCTGCAACCACCAGCAGTATCACCTTCCCATTTGCCCTTTAAAATGGGAAAGAGAGGAGGAAGAGGGAGAAGAAGAAAAGAAAAAGAAGAACAAGAAGAGCAGAAGTCAATGCAAAGCGTTAACAGCAGGACGAAATACACAATAAACGTACCACTGCCTTGATTTTCTTCCAAGAGTCTTTGCATTCCTTCAAAATGAGATCGGTTGGGCCGATGTTGGTGTGGGCAGACACTGAGAGAGAAAAGCGGCCCACGTGGTTAGGATAAAACGTGCAAGGAATGATTACGTAGGGAAACTCGGCCGGTTGTAGAGAAACCTCTACTGAGATGGACTTGCGTTTCTCAAAAGCTCCTTTTTCCACCAAGTCGCTTGGAGTTAGAACCAATTGCCTCCGCCCTTCAATAAAACCGGAAGAAAAAAGGTGAGAGTAAGCAAATGGTATGTTTTGTTGAAAGAAGGGAATAGAAAACGCAAAAACACACCGTTGCTCTTGGCGATATAGAATCCAATGGATGCCATTTTGTTTTCTTCCAGTTGCTTCAAGGTAATAGTGGCGCTCAGTTCTTTCTTGACTGTCAAGAAGAATTGAGGATTGTCCCTCCAACTGGAATGATTGATGCAGCCTCCCGCTGTTCCCGCTGTCCATTCTCCGTATTTGGAGAGGCCTTGGGCGTCTTGCAACTTTTTGATCTTAACGGCATTGTCGCTTAAGACAGTCAGCCTAAACTTACTTTCGTAGCCGGGGTCGAAAGTGCAAGGCACTATCACGTAAAATTTATCTGGTGTCAGTGAGCACTTCCAGTACGCTATTGAGGTTTTTTTGTCAGCCATGACAAGAACATAAGGAGTAGAGCAAAGGAGAAGGCGGAGTATGAGTGTACCCTCTCGGCAACTAGCAAACTCAGCTTTACCAAGTATGTCGCTGGTGCTGATTTTCACCAGCTTTACGGTTGGACTACCTATAATCATGATAAAGAAAGAGAAGCAAAGAAAGATAACGAGAGAATGAAAAGGAGAATAAGAATAACAACACTAAAGAGGACAAAAAGAAGATGGGATTAACCGGTCTTAGCAACATAGAAGCCAATGTGGTCAAACTCTGTTTTATCGTTTTGTACAAGCAACATGTGTGCCACGGTTGGCTCCGTGACTTGCAGCAGGTATTGTGGATTGTTGGGACATGTGGGATTGTTTTTGCAACCACCAGCGCTTTTGCCTGCCCACTCGCCCTTTTAGTATTTAGGAAATGCATCAAGTTAGAATACAACAAAAAGCTTATGAGATGGCATGAAACAACAACACAACGGTATGTACCTCCACACTGACATGCTTCCATTCTTTACTCGGAGAGAGAGGCTCGAGTCCAATGACGCCTTCTGAGGTGAACGTCATGGTGAACTTGCACTCACTCTCTGGATTGAAAGTGCTTGGGATTACTATATACGGCACCTCTGACCCCTCCAATGTTAGGTCCAACGAAACTGAAACGCATTCAAAGAAAAACATGAGTGAGCTTAAAAAATAACTCTGTTGTTTTTTGTGTTAGCATTGAGGAAAAAGAAACCTGTTTTGCTATCCTCAAATGCAGCCTTAGCTACAAGCTGGTCTCGCGAAAGAGAAAGTTGCCGCCGGCCACTTCCTATAAAGGTCAAACAAGAAACATAGTAAACGAGACAAGCAATGAGTTAGCAACAGGAGAAGTGAGAGAATCGAAAAGAGACCAGAATAGAGGAAAGAGAGAGAAGAGAGAAGAGAGAAGAGAGAAGAGAGAAGAGAGAAGAGAGAAGAGAGAAGAGAGAAGAGAGGAAGAGAAGAGAGAAGAGAGAAGAGAGAAGAGAGAAAGAGAAGAGAGAAGAGAGAAGAGAGAAGAGAGAAGAGAGAAGAGAGAAGAGAGAAGAGAGAAGAGAGAAGAGAGAAGAGAGAAGAGAGAAGAGAGGAAAATAAGAGCAAGAGGATAGAAGATAAAAACGAGACAAAGATGAAGAGAAAAGAGAACAGGAACAAAAAAAAGCAACCATCGCTCTTGGCCACATAAAACCCAATATGAAACAACTCCTCTCCTTCCTGCATGAGCTTCAAGGCAAGCTGCGTGGTTTGCTTCACGCTCAAAAACAGCTGCGGGTTGTAGCGCCACGTGGAGTGGTTCAAACAGCCACCGGCGCTCTTGCCCCTCCACTCCCCCTAGTGGTGGTGGTGGTGATGGGTCGCGGTTTCGGTTGTTTTATTAGAGCGAGGTCGAGCCTGCCAAAGTTGTCTTCGCTCTCATGGAGCATAACACAAAGAAGAAAAACTAGGGTGGAGAGGAGCGAGGTACCCTAAACTTGTAGGTCTTCATCTTGAATCATACAATAAGGTTATTGTTGTGCAAAAAACAGGCTAATAAAAAAGTCCGAGCCCACAATCTTGCTTTTTTCTTCAAAACAATCGATGAGTAAACTTTACTATTTGAAATGGAAACAAAAAAAGCAACGTGAGAACAAGAGAGTAGAAAAAGCAACCTAGTTCTCTCTGCTTTCCAAATCTTTGTCGATGGGATGAGAACGATGCTGTTTTTTTTTTTTTGGTTTTTGCTTCTTTCTGCTCTGTTGGTTTGCTTCCGTCCGATTATGTCGAACCCTTTCGTGGTTTTTGTTGGGTTTATTGCTGGGCGACGTTCTTTGGATGCATCACATGACATCGGCCTGCTCCTTTGGCAAATGGCTGGGAAGTTTGGACAGATTTTCAACGTTCTCGTTGCCTTACGGGCCGTCGACACATAATTCGATCAATAATAATTTGACACACCGAAGTGAAGAGAAGTACTACAGCAGCCCCGCTCGCTCTCTCTGTAAGCAAACGAAAGCGACGTGAACTAGACCGAAAGGGAGAGGAGGTTGTGCTGCGCCAGTAAAGCAACCAACCAACCAACCGAACCTTTCCACAAATGAATGCGCAGCACGGAGAGTCGTTGGTTAAACTGTCAAAAATAAAAGTATTAAACCATCATGATCTGATGCTTTGCTCATGAAGCACTCAAAGAGGGGTATCGTTGGCTGAGCTCAAAGTGGAGAGTGTTGTAGAGACAAATGGGGCAGGCCAAGCGGATGATCCGTTGTTGGTACTCCGCCTGCAAGGCTTCGCTCGTCAGCGGCAGAGCGGCCTCCTTGGGAAAGGCGGCGAGCAAGGACTTGAAGTTGGGCAACACCCTCTCAAAGAAAGTCTTTCTCGGGAAGCTGTGAGCCTTATCGCAGGTGAAAGCCACCACTTCTCCGTCCTCTTCAGCTGATGCGGTGCTGTTGCTTAATTGAGAGGAAGGCAGATCGATGAACGCTCGTTTGTTCCATTGGGAGTGGAACAAGGTGGCGGAGATCTCCTTCCAAAGAGCTTCTTCTGAGAGTTGCCCAGTTGGGGTTAAAGAAGAAGAGGAGGAAGAGGAGGAGGAAGAGGCGGAGGAAGAGGCGGAGGAAGAATTGCTGCTATGGAGGTGAGATGTCAAACGGCTCATGCAAATGTGGGCAATGTTCTTGAAGAGCTCGTTGGAGAAGGCTAATCCTCTGAAGGGGGAATCTGGTTGGTCATAGTGCTGTAACACTATGCCTAACACCTGTCCCAAGTGGGACAGGTTTTTTTGCAAAAAGTCTTCCAGTGGTTCAACTGGCAATTTTCTCTCTTGCCAAAAACGTAATATCTGATTATATAAGTTGTGTTTCAGAACAATCATTTATGAGCAAAGAAAGCAAGGAGAAAAAAAATAAGAGAAAGCAAACCAGGTCGATCAAGGAGGCCTTCTTTTCGTCACAATCCTTCTGTTCCTGGAGGGTGGAAAACAGCCGAAGGACTGAGGTTATTTCTTGCGTCTCTCCTTTGTTTGCCATAGTTATATCGTTCAACCTGCACAAAAGAGCCTCCCTGTCGTTGCCGAGTAGAGTGTGCAACTGTGTTTTTGTAGAAGATATAAGGTTAGGCAAGAAAAGGAGAAAAAGAAAAGGAAGGATACGAGCAACGAAGAAAGAGGAGTCGTACAATAGCAGCAGCACTCCAGTTAGACCATTGTATACAACGTTGAAGCATCAAAGTGGGACGATAGGTTTTGAATAATCGTCGAAGAGCGACTTCCAACGCATGTTGGTCATACCGTTGTATAGTAGCATCATCCATTTCAAGTTTGTCTGTGCGCAAAGTTGTTAGTTTTGCTTTGCAGAGTTAAAAGGAATATGTCAAACGTACCTGCTAATAATCTGCGTGGCGAGCTCACAGAGGAGGGATGAGGAAAGGAAACCAAAGAAGGTTCATGTTGAATTGGACCGAAATTGTGGTGAGGCACTTTGCCCCAGCTGAACAGTTCCCCTTTATCTGGTTGGTTCAAGCAGGCAATGTTAAATACAATATCAACGAGAAAAGGAGAGAGAGAGAGAGAGAGAGAGAACCTGACACTACGACAGAAAAACCATCTCCTCCTCCAACGCTCATCACTACCACTCCAGAAAAAGAGGGCATGAGGTACAGAGAAGTCGAACGAGCTCTCGAGGGTGAAGCTGACAAAGAAGTGGCATTTGGAGAGATCGACAAAGACTCCCAAGCGTACACATGGTTGTCTGCGGTGAGAGCTATGGTGTGGCCATAGCCGCAAGCCACATCTTTCACACTTTTCCCCATAAGTGGTCGCACGATTTGGGGTTGGTGAAAGGAAATCGCTTTGTTATTGTTGGAAGAGGATTTGTGGCGTGATGCCGTGTCTCTGGCTCTAAGTCCGCTGCCCCAAACGTAAACGTTGTCTAAGTCTTGGATATATTTATGGAATGAGAAATGAGAAGCGAGAGGTTAGAAAAGAGAGATTTTTTTTAAAAGAAAGAGTAAGAAAAGCAGAGAGAGAGATAGAGATAAAATTAAATAGAGAAGCAAATAATACCAGTCAGAGCAACAGTATGAAATGCTCCACAAGCGATCTTCTTTATGCGCTTGCCATGAAGAGCCTCTACTGTCGTGAGATTTATCTCATAAGGTGGAAAGGCCTGAGTGGAAAGGCCAAGTTGACCGGATTCATTGTTGCCACATACAAAGACATCTCCAGATTCTATTCATGATAAATTATAGAAAGCTTCAGCATCATAGTAACAACCAACGTAAAGATGAAGAGGAAACCTGTTAACAACACCGTATGCGAGTGACCAACAGCAATCTACAAACGAAAGTGAAGAAAAAAAACAGGAGAGGAATAACAAGAAAAGAAAAGGAAGAGAGCTTAAAGGATACTTGGCACACGTTCTTTGGCACAGTTTCAACTTTTGTTGGAACTAACACGTCTTTACACCTTCCAAGCATCAACTGACCGTTATCTCCTGCACCACAAACATACACTTCCCGCGTATCTATTCATTTTAAAAGCAAACTGATTTATTTCTTTTTTCAAAAAGAGCAAAGAATGAATCAGGTACGTACCAGTCATAAGGACAGTATGCGCGTGTCCACATGCTATCATTCGAATGGATACACCCACCAAATTATCAGTTACCAGAGTAGGCTCGTTCCGTCCAAGATCATCCCCCAATCCAAGTTGTCCTCTGTCTCCTCTGCCCCATGCAAACACTTGCCCCAATGCTTAATTCGACACAAAAACGCATGAACAAAGTAAAGAAAAAGAAAAAAAGAATAAGAAAAAGAAAATGGAATAAGGAACAAGAAAAAAAATGTGAAAAAACAAACCAGTCCTTGCAAAAGTATGAAAATCACCACAAGCAACATCAACAACAGTGTGAGAGTTCAAAACTGGGATTGATTGTGGTGAGATGAAGGTAAACGCTTCCAACGACTCTCCAGCAAGACCCAGCTGACCGTACTGGTTCTCTCCCCATACATAAAGTACCCCTCCATCTGTAAAGAGGAAGAGCAAATGCAATTGAAAAAAAAAAAAAAGACAATACGCCAAAAAAAAAAAAACAAAAAACAAAAAACAAAAAACAAAAAAAAACAAAAGTGTAAGCAGGAAGCAATGAGTACTACAGGACGAGCAGAAGATGTTACCTGTAACAGCGCAAATGTGATGTCTTCCACATGCAACTTTCTTGATAATAGGATGAAACGTCATAGAGGAAGGAATATCTACAACCTTGGTTGTTTGTTGCTGGTCAGCATCTTGGATATCCTCTTGGTATCCTTCATGCAAGGAGGCATTTCTGTTCAGAATGAGGAGACAAGTCAAAAACAATTCAATGTACTCTTCCTCCTCAATGAATTCTTCTTCTGGAGGAACAGAAGATAAGCCTATCTCGGTCGTAGAGGAAGGTGCTGATATGCTGTTTGCGCGTTTCCTTTGTCGTCTCATCTGGGCAAGCACAGTGCTGTTCAGAGGGTCGAATGCACGTGCCACCCTCCGCTATAGTCGCATTTTAAAAACGTAAGTCAAGCAAAGAGAAGCAGAGAGAGGGAGAGAGGAGAAGGTAAGGAGAGAATGGAGAACAGAGAAGACAAGGAGGGAGGAAGGAAGAGAAAAGAGAGAAACATTACCAGTGATGATTTATCCAAGTCTGGAAGAATGGAAAAAGTCCGATGGAAGAATGTACAAATGGCGGTTGGAGTTAGGTAAATATCAAGTTGAACGTGTAATGGCAAGTGTCGAAGCAGTGTCCTGCCGTCTCGTGAAGCAAGCTCGTTAATAAACTCGCCCTCCTTTTTAACGAAATAAAAGCAAGCACAATACGATTAATATTCAAATAACAGAGATAGAAACAGAGAGGAGAATAAACATACGGTAAGGAGCCGAAGTTCTTGAGGTTCGAGATGGAAATAGCCAGCTCTGACCAGTTTGTGAAGGGCAGGTCCAAAGGAACGCTTGGCTTGTGCAACTTGGAAGAATAGGGAGGTTAGACCGTTGTCGAGCAGATGATCCATCGCAACCGACGTATCATAGTCCTGGTTGTGAACGAGAAAGTTGCAGAAGCTAGAATGAATAGCTTCGCTATCGCTCTGATAACAAACAACAAAAAGAGTGTTAGCAAATTTGCAATAAAATTGTACGAGAGAAGGAAATGATACTTCTTGAATGGATGTGTCCAGAATACTTTGCAGATAGCATTTGAATAATATATCTGAAAGACGGCGCCTTTCACGAACAGAAAGAGCTAAGAGGCAATAAAAAGAATATATAAAAATGATGACAACAGCATATCCTCGCAAAAGAAAATTTCACACATAGATATAAAGAAGAAAGTTACCAGCAGGTAAAGCCAAGGTTTGAGATAGATGTGATATCACGACGCTCATGCGAGAGATGCTCTGAAACTTGTAGATCAATTTACTTGTACCTACATTGGAAAGATTATATAGCCTAAACAGGAGGAAACATTTTAGAACATTCAAATTCGAAAGTTCTCGTCAATGACGACGTACTCTAAAGCACGTTCATGGTTTCCCGCAGCAAAGTTGGCATCAGCAGCACGTTCGTAAAGTGTTAAGAGGTCCAAACCCATTGTTTTGCCCAACAGCTCAGCCTCCACTTTTTCTTGTCCTGATGATATCAACGAAAAGAATATTTGCTCTGGTGTATGCTACAAAAGCGATGTAGGAGTGTGAGAAATGGAAAAAATATACGAGAAGAAAAAGATAAAAGGTTCAAAGGACGGCGTACAAAAGGCTTGCATTGATAAAGCGTTGTATTAGTCCAGAAGAAGAATCCTTCTAAACCAGAGGATTCGTTGTTGAGAAAATCGCCGAATGAACCGCTCCTTCTCACGTTGGTGGGTATGCCCATTCCTCGTGGAGCTGAAGAAAATGTAGGGAACACCCCACCAACCATTTCTTGTGGCGGAAGAACAAATTCTTGCATTACACTCTTTTTGTTATGCTTGTAAAACCCTGTCCAAAAATGTCGCACAATGTTTAGAGTGGATTATGTGAGAGAGAGAGAGAGAGAGAGAGAGAGAGAGAGAGAGAGAGAGGAGAAATACATTGTGGCTCGGAAGAAGTGGCTGCATTCCATTTTGATACGACATAGACTTTGGCTGTTTTGCCCTCTTCTATTTAGTTGTGTTTGGGCGTTTTAGATTTTTTAAAAAAAAAAAACGAGCAAACAAGAGGACATGAAACAGACGAAAAGAAAAAACAGCTTCACTAACCTTGGCCAACAGCGAATAGGAGCTTGTCTGTAAGCTGGATGTGACTGGCAGGAAAGGGCAACTGGTAAACGAACAGCGGAAACTTGCCCAATTCCGGACCGAATACTTCAAAGGTGTGGGCTGATGGACGATACGCTCCAATAAAGCATCCTTGTTGTGTGTGCTGTACACTGAGTACTAGTCCTTCAGAAAGTTGCTGAGACAGTACGTGAAGGCCATGAAAACGTAAGACAAAGCAAAGCAAAGCTTGGAAAGAAAACGAAACGACAAAAAAGGATTACCTGCTCAGAAAAAGCTGGAAGAAGAGTAATAGCAAAAGGGTTCTTTTGGGCAGCTAAAGTGTTGCTTGAGGATTTGGAAAGTTTGCCCAAGCTCGGAGCAGCAGAAATGATGTTGTGGTACGTGTGATCCGTTATTTTTTGTTCTAACAACAATTTGTAAAAGCCAGCCCCTTTTGTTTCGATTAATAGATACTACGAGGAACAAACAGAAAAATGGTGAGAATGAGCAAAGTCAGACCAAAACTCACGGGGAGAAAGCTTTTACTTTATAGGTATCTTGTGGGTCGATCACCAGGTGCATGCGCCGAATTGGATGACCAAGGCGCAGCACGTAGGCTTCCTTGTGGCTGTAAAAATCAATGATGCTGAGCTTTCCAGCTGAAGTGCTAATAATACCTGTTAATTATGCATGAGGACAAAGCAGAAGTTAATAGCAAAGAAAGCAAAAAAAAGAAAGAAAAAAATACCGTAATCGCCATCCCAAGCTTTCCACCAGAGGCATTGTGTAACCCCAACGATGCGAGGACGAGAACAAGCTGTAATAACAGTGACATCGTTTATAGATCCAAACGAGGCTGTTTCGGTTGCCCGTGGAGACTTGCTATTGGCAGCTACAGTGCTTTGAGCATAATTCATCAGCGAAGGAAAACTCTCTCCGCTGTAGTTTGGTGCATCGAAATTGAGATAAATTAAAGATAACAAGAAAGAGAGATAAAGAGAAGCGAAAGAATAGAGGGAGATTTGCTTTACACGCTGAATCGAGAAGAGGCATTTGCCCAATCAGGGGAATCGGCATGTCTGTTTGGTTTCTCACGCTTTCCTCGTAATGACATTCCTCTTCTATTGTTAACAAGAAAAGAGATAAGAGAAACATATGAAGAGAGAGAACATAGAGGAAGATTATTATATGAAACAAATGAAAGAAAGGGCAATGATTACATACACTTTGCGACTGAGGTTTGGGTTCTTGTTTTTGCTGGCAGAGGAGGGACTATCGACATTAGTGCTTGTTGCAGGGGAAGAAGAATCCGAGAGAGAAGACGCATCGGGTTCCTGCGATGCATGCAGGTCCATTTTTTTGTGCATAAGGAAATAGAGCGGAATCAAGAACACGGTCGAGTCTCCAGTAATGCACATCAACCATTGGCCCGTTGGGCTGAAGTCCATCGCTTCTATTCTTTTCATTGGTGTCTTCACGACGAGATGTGTTTTAGGATGAAGAACAAGAGGAAAAACAAGGAGGAGTGGGTGAAAAAAGATACGACAAGAAAGAAGGAGAACAAGAAGAAGTTTTTTTGTTTGTTGATGGTATGAAAAGAAGAAGAAGAAGAAGAAGAACAAGAAGAAGAAGAAGAACAAGAAGAACAAGAAGAAGAACAAGAAGAAGAACAAGAAGAAGAACAAGAAGAAGAACAAGAAGAAGGCAGAAGAAAAAGCAGAAGCAGAAGAAAAACGGAGAGCAAAAGAACGAAGGAGAGGGAGAAGGAGAAGGAGAACAAGAAGAAGTAATGAGCGTGATACCTTGAACCACGCAAGTTGTCTCATAAGCGGCGCTCTTCCTTTGCGACAGTTTCTGAACAGCAAGTAGTCTGTTTGAATTGTTTGTTTGGCTTTCAGCCTCTTCAAAGAGAACAACTGGTTCGAAAAGAAGATAGAAGAGAAGATGGAAGAGCACTTCCAGTACCGTTGGAGCACGCAAAAGCGAGGAACGAATCGGCTTCGTAGCCACCGGCAGCTACGCAGGTGAACCGCACGCCCGACTGCAGGCCTTGCTTCGTCCGTCTGCTTCTTCCTTTGGCAGAGGAACTCGTCAAAGAAGAGCTGGAAGAACGGCGCAGAGCGTTCGCAGGGGTTCCCTCCACCTCATCCGCCGACAAAGCGGGGGCCGATGGGTCGACACCAACACCCACCAATTTGTGCAGGCGGAAGAGCGGGTAGTTTCTGGCGTGGTCCCTTTCTCTCTCCACTCGCCGCGTGGAGGAGCTGGAGTTCAGAGGAGATGCGGTGGTGGAGGAAGAGCTGGTTGTGGTTGGAGTGACGTAGCCGCTCCCTGGCCGCTGCTGCTGGCTACTCAGTCGTCTCATCTGCCGCGCTGCTTCTCCTCCTTCGCACTCCTCTGCCCTTTTTTTTTTCCTGTTGTTTTTTTCGCGACGACGTGATGTGATAAAGAAGAACAAGAAGAAACAAGAAGCAAGAAGAAGAACAAGAAGAAGAAACAAGAAGAAGAACAAGAAGCAAGAAGAAGAAACAAGAAGAAGAAGAAGAAGAACAACAACAAGAAGAAGAAGAACAAGAAGAAGAAGAAGAACAAGAACAAGAAGAACAACAACAACAAGAAGGAAGAGCAAAAGGAGAATTTGAAAGTTGAGAGGCTGAGTAGTCTAGACAAAAAACAATTCCTTTCTTTTTTGTTCGTTTGTATACATCAATAGTGAGCGAGGAGACTCGTTTGTTGTTGTTTACATGATGAACGATTGGCTCATGTCCATGGGTCGACCTGTCGACATTTGTGGAACCTTGAGGTAGCATGGGTGGATCATTTCGGCCAAAGTGAGAAAAAGCACAGAGAAGAGTGTTACAAGAGTCTTACCTGGGCGAATCGTTTTTCTCTTAGAATGTTCCTCATGGTGCCCAGCAGTTGTTGATAGGAATACTTTTGGCTTTTTGATAATGCCGTGATGAAGGAGTAGCTCATCGCACCGGTTCTGCCGAAACCTTTAATAAACAAAAAATAATAATAATCAGCAAGAACACTCTGAGGGAGGGAGTGCAAAGACAAAAGGGAAAGAAGAAAAGAATGCAAACCAGCAATGTTGGTGTCCATGGAGACTTGGTCATCCCTACAGCCAGAAAACATGATGACATCCGCCTCAGACACTTTCTTGGTTTGCATTTTGTTCAGACCTGCCATGGCTGCATTGTTCATTCCATAAGCAGGAGCACCGTAGCCTCCTCCCATCATACCTCCATATCCTCCTTTGCCCTTCTTGCCTTTCTTGTCTTTCTTGGCCTTTTTCATTTTCTTGGCTTTCTTTCCACCGCCTGGCATGTTGGGACCTTCTATTTGGCCTCTCTCATTGTAGACAAAGGGAAGATCCAAAGCGGTACCGCTGTGGCAACTGTCAAAGATGACAGTCAGACGGACGCCTGGTGGCAATGGTTTTACGAGTAGGTCGTGCATGTCCTATTTGTTGTTTTGGTAGTTTGTTTAGAGAGAAGCACAAGCACAAGCACAAGAAGATGAAGAATAAAAGAAGAAGAACAAGAGGACAAACAATGAAGGAATAGTAAGATAAATCGTACATCATCAACAATTTGTCCAGCGCTGGCGTAGTCCTCTGGAAGAATGGTTTCATCATAGCCATCATCTTCATCTCCATCTTTGTCCTTAACTTGGCCTCCATGCCCAGAGAAATGGAGGAAGAGAGAATCGCCAGCAGATGCCCCAGAAATGAGCCATTGCATGCAGCGAATGATGTTTCTCTTGGTGGGACGCAGGTCTGAGTTGGTCTGGTCATCTGTCAGTATCACCTGTTGTTTATTTTTAACCACGGTCTGAGTAAGATAGCGAGAGAGAAAGAGAGAGAAGAGAGAAGCTATAGAGAGAGAAAGAAAGAGAACAGAGAGAGGGAGAGAACCATCGAAGAAGGGTCCGTCGAGAAACCAAATCGTTTGGAAATAAAGTCTTTTACGTTGCGAACATCATTCAAGCACCCTTAAAGAACAACGGAACATTTCAACAGTGAGCGACTATACATGAGAACAGAAGCAGAGCGGAGAAGAAAAAGATAGAGTGGGCTACCAGGAAGAGGCCTGGCAGTGTTGCGATAACTGATGCCAATGAGAAGAGCTTTCTTTCTTCCAGTGCAAGGCGACAATTGACACATTCCATAACCTTTGTTGTAATCCATAACGCAACAGGTCCGCAGTTTAGAACTTCACTCAAAGAGAGAGGAAAGAGAAAACAAGAAGAGAAGAAAAAGAGCAAAGAAGAGCGAAGAGAAGCACTGAAGAGAGTCAAATAAGCATACCAGCATAAGGAGAGCCACCGTAGCCATACGCAGAACTGGGTCCCGCAGCAGCACCCCCTCCTCCATACGCAGGCGGCGGGGCTCCATACGCCATTCCTCCTTGCATGGGCGGCGGTGGATAACTAGCCCCCCCGCCATAGCCTCCCCCACCACCGCTCGGCATAGGCGGGGGAGCACCCCAGCCACCTCCTCCAGTGGAAGAGGAGGGAGGAGGATAACCTGACGGCAAGCCGAGCCCTCCACCCCCGCCAGAAGAGGGAGGAGGGTAACCAGGCGGCAAGCCTAGCCCTCCACCCCCAGACATGGGCATGGGGGGTGGAAAGCCTCCACCTCCCATGCCCATGCCCATGCCCATTCCTTGTTGTTGCTGTCCATCAAAGGAGGGAGGTGGATAGCCTGGTGGCAGGCCAAGCCCGCCACCACCGGACATGGGCGGTGGCGGTGCGCCCCACCCACCTCCTTGTTGTTGTTGCTGTTGGGGAGGAGGTGCCCCATAGCCTCCACCAGACATGAGCGGGGGCGGTGGTGCACCCCACCCACCACCGCCTTGTTGTTGTTGTCCCCACGGCTCCATGCTCTCCCACCCCAAATTTTAAACGGCAAAAGTCTGGCGACTGCTGAGTGTTGGTCTGCAAAAAGAGAGAGAGCGAGTTCGGTTGGGCGGAGGAGAAGAAGAAGAGGGTCTACGCAAAACAAACTTGCCACCGAGAAGTGGTTTATATTCTTATGTTTTTTTCCTCTTTTTTCTTTTTTGCTGAAATAAATTGGATGAGGCACGTGTTGCTCTATCTCTAATAGGTTGATAGGAAATTGGTGAAATAATAGGATATTACGAACGCTAATTTGCAAAATTAGTTAGAATTTCCTATTATGTTGCAGCCTCGTCGACGGCAAGCTCCTAGGTTTGCAGCACTCCGCCGAAAAATGGCGAGGAGGGTTACACATTGCTTAATATCTCAAACTTAATATACAAACACAAAGGGCTTGTAGGGTTGGCGCGGTGTCGTTGCCTTTGTTACCAACACATGCTGTGCACAATGCTAAAGAAAGTAACGACAGAGTTAATCACTTAATAGAAAGGCTGAGAGAGAGAGAGAGAGAGGGAGAGAGAGAGAGAGAGAGAGAGAGAAAAGAAGAAACAAACTGTGGTCCTATCTCGTTGTAATCCGCCTTGGATATCCATGCTTTACGGAACACGCTCAAAGAGGATAACACACATCCACCAACCCAAGCCGAGTACTTCCTCTCAGGTCGATCCAAGACCCGTACCTGTGTGGCCGCTGGTAGCAATGTCCCGAGCTCCTTCTCCATCCTCCTCGCCAATCCAGGGAACATAGTGGTTCCTCCAGCCAGCACAATGTTGTTTGCAAGTTCTCTTCGAATCTCGATATCGGACTTCATGATGGCGTTGAAGGTGGTCTCATGGATGCCCCCACATTCCAGGCCCAACAGAGCTCCTGGTTGGAAGAGAGGTTCTGTACATTCAACTCGGAACCGACTGTCCGCGACTTCAAAGATCTGTCCATCAGGAAGCTCGTAGGCGGACTTATTTGAAGCCCCTTGCCTAACCTCTTCGTCAAAGTCAAGAGCAACATAACAAAGCTTTTCTTTCATGTCGCGCACATCCTCTTCAGTCACTAGCGATGAGATAGAGGAAGAGGAGGAAGAGGAGAGGGATTGCTGCTGTTGTGCGTTCAATAGCTTGGCAAGATAGTCTGTCAACTGTCGACCAGCAACATCGAGACGAAGAGAGGTATGCCGTAACGCATGTCCTTCATAGATAGGCACAACGTGAGTAACGTCATGGCCAGAGTCCACCACACAACCAGTCACTCGGTTGGCAGAGTAAAGCGAAAGTACCGAAGAGACGGCAACGTAGAAGGAGGGAACGTGAAAGGTCTCAAAAACGGTCTGTATCATTTTCTCTCGGTTGTATTTTGGGTTGAAGGGGGCTTCGGTCATTAAAACGGGAGTCTCCTCTGGGGCTACGCGAAGAAGGTCGTAGAAGGCATGATGCCACAGCTTTTCAATGTCGTCCCAGTTGGTGATGATACCTTGTTCGATGGGGTGGTTCAACGACAGCAGGGCACGTTTGCAATGGGCATCGTCGCCAACGTAATGCTGTTTTATCATGAAGCTCGGGAGAGCAGAGATGTAGCTTTTGGATTTGGGATAACCCACCACGGAAGGAAAGATGTCGTGCGGAGCCGAGCCTCTTTCAAAACCTACCTGGCACCGAAACGAGCCATTGTGAAAGACAACGCTCTCCGCGTCGTCCATGCTCTCTTCGAATTATGAGATGATTTATTGTTGATCTTTTTATCGAAAAAAATTAACTTTTATCAAATAATTTATCCTTTTTTGGGAAATATCATCGGAAATTTGACGATAATTTAGATGATCAGAAACGAGCAGGAAGAGGCCTGCAGAACCATTCCTCCTCCTTTTCGGCCACCAACATGCCGTAGACAAAGGTCTTGGAGGCAAAGCCAGCACGCATCGCCTTGAAGGCCTTCAGAAAAGCTATAAAGTCGCCTCCCTTTGTGAACGCCAACTTCCAAAGCGTTGGATTGGTTATTATATCCAAGCATATGTCCCTTTTTGTTTTTTGTTAGATAAGAAATGGGTAACAAAGAGAAGAGAATGAAGGAAGGGGAAGTTCAGGCAAGGTTACCAAGTTTTGGAGACGCGGTCACTGATGTCTTCAAAAGAGACTACGCGAAAGCCGTTGTGCTGGAGCATCTTCTCGTAGTCTGCCATGGTGGACAAGGAAGGGAGCAGCATGCCCTCCACTATAGGCTGCACGTACTGCTGCTCCTTCTCGGGAGTCAGGCCCTCCGCTTTGAGCCAGCCGACCAGGGCCAAGCGGCCGCCGCGACGCAGCAGGCGGTTGCTGTTGCGGAAGAACTGGTCGCGGTCGGACAGGTGCGACAGCACCTCTGAGATCCAAATGACGTCAAAGGAACCTGCTTCAAAGTTGAGGCCCGACGAAGCGGGGGTGATGGAGGAGCGTTGAGAAGGGTCAGAAGAGGAGGAAGAGGCAAGAATGTGGTCTTGCAGTTGTTCGGCGTCGAGCTGGTGGAAGGTGGTGAGGTCAGTGGCGTTCTCTTTGGTTGCTATTTGTTTGGCCATTTCAGCTTGGACAGGACTGAGAGTGATCCCTTTGAAATTGAGAAAGAGAGAGTGAGAGAGAGAGAGTATCATTACAGATCAGACCATCACTATAGGGGTGGCGCTATAGAGGTGGGCACCAATCGTAACACACAGCAACAAACCTGTTACGTGAGCGTTGAAGCGTTTGGCCAAGAAAATGGAACCCCCTCCTACGCCGCAGCCAACGTCCAGGATCTTGAGCTCCTTGTCCGCAGAGAGGCCAGCCCTCCTGGCCAGCTCCTCCATCATCTGCACTTGGGCCTCCTCCTTGGTTTCCTTGCCAGTGACCCAGTAGCCATGGTGGATGTGCCGCCCCCAGAGGTCGTGGTAGTACGGGGAGAGCTCGTTGTAGTGTTCCTTGATCCTTTCCTTGAGCACGGCCGCCGTGGTTGTGTTGCTGCCTCCTCCCTTCATTTTTTTCTCGTCTTCAAATTATGCGATGGTTTGTCGACAAGAAATTTAATTTGTCGATATCCGCGGAAATTTCACTTGTTAAGATCATCTTTCTGAACAGATTAGGTGAGCAATACAAGATGGTTTTTAGATATGAGGCTAGGAAATTTTCAAGACGACGTGAGAAAAAGATAAGTGAAAACAAAAAAAAATTAAAGAAAATCAAATCAGAAATCAAAATCTGATCAAAAGCTGAACACTTTTGTTGTTGTTGGTTTGCCTCAGTGTTATTTGTGAACGTTTGCTCTTCATGCAGAACAAGAAAGGCAAGGGAGCGAGTAGCAGGTAACCCTTCTTCCATCAATTTTTGCATAAAACTCGAGAATGACTTTTTGGTGTCGCACCGATGATGGAATAATAATAGCAAGGCAGCAGCGTTGGTAGGCGAAGGCTATCGTGGCTTCAGTCGTGGCTTTCAACGCGCTACTCCTGAAGCAGAGGTAAAGTACAACCAAGACTACAGTTTTCAGCTTCGTGCTCATCTCCTATTTGATACAAACAAAAGAGCACGCTGAGCCCCGAGTACCAACTGGCGCTGAAGAAGCTGGCGAAGAAGGACACCACCACCAAGCTCAAAGGTCTCAAAGAGCTGAAAGACCTCTTCGCCACGCTCACGCCTGAGCAGGTGGAGCCGGTGCTTGCCAGTTGGGTCCCTGCCTTTCTTCGTTTGGCTGACGTTAGTTGTTTCCTAGCTTTCTTCTTCCTATTTACACGTTCTCTGAGCTCTCTCTCTCTCTTTGTTTATTCTTGTCTCGGTTCCGCCTTCTCTCCTTTATTCTCTTGTCTCTCCACAGTCTTTTCTTCCTCTTCTCTTGTGCTCTCTTCCCTTTCGCCTTTCTCTTCTCTGTTTCGCTGTTCTTGTTCTCAACAAAACGCATATATATTTTCTAAAAGGACTATGATGCACCAGTGAGGGTGGCCACATTCGCAACTCTGTTGTCTCTTGTCCCTGTTGCCAAGAAAAAAATGGCTCCATCACTCAAGCCCATGATCGTACGCTTCTCCACAAAACCGTTCTTTTTTGCTCTTTCTTTTTTCGTTTCCTTCCTTCCTTTCTTTCTTCGCAGTACTCGTTTCGTTTGTTACAACGATAATGACCGTAATGACAGACGGCGTGGCTTTGTGCACAGTTCGATCCGTGCAAAGAGGCTAGCAATAATGCTCAAAAGGCCTTCCGGGCGGCCATCGCTGAACGTAAACATGGAGAAGCAATTATGTTCTGTAAGGACGAATTGCTTTCTCGTTTGCAAGAGAACTTTGCGCACACCATAAACACTATTGGAGGTACGTTCTCTCCTCTCTCCTTTCTCCTTGAAGAAAACTGATTTGAGATTTGTACGTCTTCACAAGGTGCCAGCCAGGTGCCAGCAATACTAGTCACTGAGAAATACGAGAGAGTGATCTCGTCCTCTATTTTGGCTCTGCGGTATATGATAGGTACTATTTCGGAGCAACGCAATAACCCTTTTAGATGCATCAATCTTGCATAATATATGACTGTCGTTCTCCTTTTCTTTCTTTACAGAAACAATTTCTGCCGAGGACTGCAGCAAGATCAGTGAGCAGTTAAATGGCATGCTTAACGCCAAGTTTTGGCAGTTTTGCAGTTCCAAGCACACTCCCATCCGCATCGCTGCATACCAACTCCTTACCACACTCTGTTCTCGTGTCCCTGGTATGTACCAAAATTTACTCTCTG
Source organism: Balamuthia mandrillaris (assembly GCA_031835245.1). Classification (NCBI taxonomy): domain Eukaryota; phylum Discosea; order Longamoebia; family Balamuthiidae; genus Balamuthia; species Balamuthia mandrillaris. The sequence continues at coordinate 111,143 of JAVKOQ010000016.1, read as the reverse complement.
CCTTTTGCCCTTATTGACTTTACCACAACGAAACAAAGAACTCGTAGAACAGAATCTCCAACCATTAAGTTCGATCGTTTTGGGATCTTTCAGTGAGAAGGAAAGCGTCGTCCATCCTTATATGTGGACTTGCTTGTTAACCTTCCTCAAACGTACTACTTCTCCCGAATATGTTTTGAGAAACGTTCACGCTTACCTCTCTCTCTGTCATTGACGATAGGGTTTCCACAAAGTTGGAAGCAGGTGAACCCACGAAAACACGTTTGGCCACGTTTGTGGACTTTCCTTCGAGGAGGAACGTTCGGCTCTGCTTCTTCTTCCTATCCTAGTCTTCTTCCTTTCCTTAGTTTGATTCCAGCAGAGGTAAAGCAAACTTGTTTTTTTAAAATCAAATTTTCGTAACATTCTGAGTTTATTTTACGAATAACAGGAAATTGGAACAACCACTGATTTTTACAAAGAGTTCTTTAGCAACTTGTGGAAGGGTTTACAGAGCGAATCTATTTCTACCTCCACTTCTCCCTTTTTGGTTAAAGCCTATGTTGAATGTGCCATGTTCTGTATTGGCAAAACGTAATATCTCTTTTTTTTTTTCGCTTCTCATTTCCAAGTTCTTATCTCTTTGCTCTCTGCTCTCCTTTTACACAGCAACGCCAAACAAGAAGCCGAAGAAAAGGAAAAAGAAGAGGAACAAGAAAAAACTCCTACAAACAGCGCAGTGACCGTCTTCATTTTGGAAAACGTGATCTACGATGCTCTCGTTCACTACATGACCGAGAAAGAGCCACCGCAAACGCTCGCCAAGACCCTCGCCAATACATTTATGACCCTTGAACGTCGTCCACCTTCTTCACCTTCTGGTAACTCTTTTTCTTTTCTTCTTTCTTTTGCTTTGCTAACAAATAGGCAATCACTACAACAAAATATAAAGATGCTCTTCCTCGGTTTTGGGCCAAATTATTGGAACTAAGTGACAAAGTATTGAAGAGACAAGACACTACTGTAGATTTTGAATTGTACTGTACCCGGCTATCGTCTTTTCTTGGTTTATTGGTAAGCGTTTAGCATTTTTCAAAGGCTCAAAAAAATGAACTAACCCGCTTATTTTCCTTTCGGTTTATTCTTTGCTTTGTTCTTTCTTTTGCTGTTTTCTTTTCTGTATCATCTCAGAATGAATGTAAAAACAGTCCAGTAGTAACATTTGTAGAAGAGCTAGGCAAATTCGCCGTCTCATGCACTACAGAGCTATCCTTCCTTCTCAGCCAAACAACGCGAACAGCTCCAACTGAAGAAATAGAGCAAAAGGAGGGACCTTCTGCGCTGTTGCCTTATCTTCAACTACTTGCTCGCTTATCATCATCTTTTCCTTCCACCATTTTCACATCAATCTTTGTGCAGAAAGAAAATGAAGAAACGTGTTGGAAGGATTATCTTCGAGTATGGTTATCTACCCTTCTGGTAGATGCCCATCCAACGGACAAAGTTTGGTATAAGCATTTGTGTTATCTGTTAGACATGTTACGGGCCTACTCTGGCTTTTTGCTGCTGAACGCACCGGAGCAATGGAAGGAAGTTTGGACAGAACTTCTTCAAACGGTGTCTCGCGATAAGCTCCCACCCTCTGCTTTCTATCCTGTTCTTCACGTAGTGTTGAGCAAGGTTTGTTTTCTTGACTTTCTTTCGTTTCGGATGGGAGGTAATAACTTATGGCTGTTCTTCTTTTAGCTTGTGGATGAGACCAACGGAGAAATGTTTAGAAACAAACAGCTAGATGTGACTGCGCTATCCATTGTGATATCTTGGTCAAAGGCGAGTGAAGAAGAAAGAGCAGTTAGCGTTGCTAAAAGCGATGTCCTGCAATTCCTTATCAGGGGTGGAACTGCTCAACGTACGTATAAAAGCTTATTACCCCCTTTCTTTTTTGCTCTGTCTCTTTCATTTCACTGGTTCTTTGCTCTTTCTCTTATTGCACCTCCTTTACTTTTAATCCGTCAAATTAGAAACAACTTTGGTCAGCGGTGAATGTCAAATGCGATTACTCACAGAGCTGGTCGCGTTTCTTGAAGATAGTTACGAACGCTGTTACTCCACTACCGTAACCAGCAAAGAAGCTCTCATCGTTACGCATGCTTTATCTGCTGTGTCTGCCATTCTCCTCGCTTGCAGCAAAACGAAGGAAGAAGCTTCTTCCTCAGCTCCCTCCCTCAAAGCTAACCTCTTCTCAGTCCTTTTCAAGCATCGACGCATTGTTTTGGTTGATGAGACTATTGGCCCAACGACAACCGTAAAAGGCATTGTTCAAGCAGCGAGTCAAGCGTGGAGTGATGTGCGTCCCTTGTTTTGGAATGCAGCATCACTCTCTGATCTGGAGAACATGGCCAAAGCTCTCGCTCTTGATGTATTACAAGGTTCCGCGTCTTTCAGGTACATCTGCCTCTCTTTGTCTCTCTCTTTTCTAGAATTTTACAGTGCTAAGTGAGTACATGCGTTCAAACTAGCGCAACGCAACTGGCAGAAGCTGCGGTTGAACTCTTGAATCTAGCACAAACCAGACCCGATACTTCGGATAACGCTAACTTCTACGCCAAACTTCTTTCCATCTTTGCTTTCATCCACAACAACGATGACGCTTGGTGGGAACAAGCTGAAGAGGTAGCCACGAAACGAATCTGCCTTGAGACAACCGGAATAAATGTGCCAGAAGGGCTCTTTGATTCTCGCAAGTGGAGATGTCGATGCGCGAGTAACAAAATGTTAAAGAAAGAGAATGATGATCACTGTAACGCTCCCCCACAAGACTACACTCGTGCCTTCCTGTTTGTGTCACATCTACTTCATCTTCTCGGCTCTCAAGCTTTCTTCTTCGGCTTTTCTGAAAACGTTGTGCCACCTTCATCCTGCGCTCAGTTAGTAGTTCGTTTGCTCTCAGCGGCTTATTTCCATTTGGATGGCGCCGTTGTTGCTTCTGTTCGCTCTGCTGCTCTCAATACCGCCAAAGCTTTGCTCACTTTTCTCACCAAACATGAAGAAGAGAAAGAAGGCCTGGCTCATAAGGTATTGGCGGAATGCGTTTCGAAAACGTGCGAACGATCCTTTGAGAAAGGATACAATCACGCTGTTGTGCTGTTGTATTTGCTGCGGAATGTATTTTCCGCTACCGCGAGCATTGACAACCAGTTGCTGAACCGGATTTTGGATGCTCATGTTCTTCCTCGATGTACTTCTTTTCTCGTTCTCATTTTCTTTTGTTTTTTTTTTCGTCCTACCCTTTATTAATTCTTTTTTAAAGCAATCAACGAATGTCTAGACTCAGATGAAACTGTGTTTACGCTGCAAGCGATCTTTGCTGTTACATCCGGGTTGGCCTGGCAGCAGCTTTCTTCCTTACGGAAAAGTCTCTGTCAAATGCAATTCAAGCTAACTGCGGGTATTATCAATAGAAAGCTTTCTGAAGACTTGACAACAGGTCCTTCTTCACCCCTTTTCTATCTAGCTTTTTCAACTTTTCTTTTTTTAAAAAAATTCTCACTCTTACTCAAAAAGCGACTCAACTGAGAAGAACACTCGAATTGTTGCACAGCATCTTCGCTGAAAACACAAATTCTTCACCAACAACAACGAAAAACAGCGATGAGGAATTGGCAGAATGTGCAACGTATTTACTTCGGTTGTTCTCATTAGGAGGAGACTTTCCTCTAACCTCTTCTAATTACTTGGAGGAAGGCCTTCGGCTACGTATAGCAACATCCAAGCTGACTGTCGACATTGCTCGCTTGCAACCACAGCTTCTTCTTTCTGCCTCCTCTTCCTCATCTTCTTCTAAGGATCTCTTTTCGTTTGTGCTTTCCATTCAGAACTATGCTTCCGCTGTAATGAAGGAAGCATTATTGAAGAAAGATGAAGAGGTGCCTCTTCTTTCGTTCCTATGTGAACTTGAGTATTGGGCATTGCTTCTTCTCTCACAACTCAAACAACATCAACAAGAAGGCACCTCCAACAATGACGAAGAAAAAGAGAAAGAAGAAACAGATTCATCTTGGAACGACTTTTATTCTGCCACGTTATCAAATATCTTGGCTCTTTTTACCAGCAGTAAGACCTCCTAACTCTTTGTTCTTTTGTTTTTCTGTTACTCATATTGCATTGCCAGCCGAAGAGTTAAGAACGAGCAACGGGAGATTCTTTCCTGATAGTTTGCTTCAATGCATACACGATACCATTCGAGACGCACCTTCCTCCTTGTTGTGCTCTTGGACTGGGCTACAACAGGTTCGTCTCTCCTTCTGTGTCTCTCTCTCGTTGTTCTGGCTTTCATTTCTTTTCCCTTCCCTCTCTTCTTCATCACTTATAAATACTATTAAAAATCTACAGAGCACCCAACAATTATACACGCTGTTGCAATACGACGAACTCTGTGTTCAAAAAACAGCGTATCGCTTGTTGCTCCACTCTCTCATGATTGAAGAAAAAGGTGAACAAAATGGAGGACAACGAGCTGCTGCTCAAGAAGAAGCAGAAGAAGAGCATCTGGTGGCAGGCAGAACCGAAAGGGCTGCGTCTTCTTCTTGTCCCATTCCAGAACCCCTTCGGTTGATAATAGAGAATCCGCCTCCTAGTTTCGTCGAGCGGGAAGAAGAGAAGAATGTTAATCATCACCGTCGCGTTGCTTACTTTTTGGGTTGGTCACTTCTTTTGGATCGTCTTCTCATCAAAGGATCGGCCTATTGCTCCGAGGTTGGAGCCTATCTTCGTTCCACGAAGAATATCTCGTACGCGATGGGCACTCTCTTTGAACATATTGACCTTCTGACCACTCGTCCTTCTTTCTCTGGAGATCCTTTCCACTGGAAGATTGCCACAGGTTCGCTCTCTTTTGTTCTCTTGCCGCTGTTACCGCAATGATCGCTTCCGTATCTTAACTTCTTGCAAACAGATTTCAACAACACCAAAAGCGATTCGTTTACCCAGTATGCCTCTCATTTGTATCTGCGCATCCTGCAAACGCTACCTGTGTTGGTTCGCCTCTGGTGGACGGACGAATGTGACAGAAACGCGAGCGCGTTGGTGGACAAATTCACTACAAAGAACTTTAGTCCTTTGCTTATTGAGAACGAATTGGCGACCGTCAGCAACTACACTAGCGAAGACGAAAACTTTAGCGTGAGAGGCAGTAAAGTCACCAGAGAGGTCACTGCCACCTATGAGAAAGACGATATGTCCATGACGAGTACGACTCCACTCTCTTTCTCGCAGTCTTTTCGTTGTTGTGGTTTTCTCACTCCATTTCCTTTTAAAAAAAAACTGCTATTTTGCAGTTGTGATACGATTGCCGTTATCGTACCCATTACGAACGGTGGAGATAGACTGCGTTAAGCGGCTTGGTATCAGCGAAGCTCTTTGGAGAAAATGGATGCTCTCCATGACCACTTTGTTCATCACTCAAGTCTCTCTCCTCATATTTCTTTCTTTTGAAGTAAATTTTTAACTGTAATTTTAAATAATAATGACGATAATAGGACGGTTTCATCTTGGATGCAGTTTTGTTGTGGAAACAAAACATGGATAAACACTTTGAAGGAGTTGAAGTCTGCCCCATTTGTTATTCGCGTACGTATTCTCCATACCTTTATCTCCACCACCAAAAATAACATGCTATCTCCTTGAAACAAAAAAAATAGTATTCCATTCCACGACTTATTCGCTGCCTCGTTTGGCCTGCAAGACCTGTCACAACAAGTTCCACTCAGAGTGCATGTACAAGTGGATCCGAATTTCTCACAACACCGATTGTCCTCTTTGCAAGACCCCTTTCAACTAAAAAAATAAAAGAGAGAGCTGCTTTCTTCAACGGAACAACACAACAAGGAAACAAAAAAAAAAAAAGATCAAACAAAAGGATGGAGCGAGAAGGACAGTAACAACAAACAAAAGTTATTTAGGCTTGTTGAGCAGGCAACTTCTCTACAAGTTCAGGCACTGCCTTGAATAAATCTTCCACGAGACCATAGTCCGCCACTTGGAAGATAGGGGCATCGGCGTTGTTGTTGATGGCGACGATGACTTTGCTGTCCTTCATTCCGGCCAAATGTTGGATCTGTCCAGAGATGCCGACTGCTATGTACAGCTGAGGAGCTACCACCTTGCCGGTTTGGCCCACTTGCCAGTCGTTTGGCGCATAGCCTGCATCCACTGCTGCTCTTGAGGCTCCCACTTTTTAAAAACGTTTAGTTTGTGTTTCATTCAAAAGAGAACAGAAAAAACAAAGAGACAAACGCAAGGATGGAATAACGAAAAGAGACAAAAGCATACCTGCAGCGCCAAGTCTATCAGCTAGCTTTTCGATCAAAGCAAAGTTCTCCTTGCTCTTCACACCACGACCACCAGAGACAACGATGGAAGCGCTGGAAAGCTCAGGTCTGGCGGAGCGTTGCAGCTCCTCGCTTTGCCACGAGGAAAGGCCGGTCACAAAATCATCGTAGCTCACCTCTTCCACTGTGGCGTTGCCCTTGCCCAGTGCTGCTTTCTCGAATGCTGTGCCTCTTACTGTCAACACCTACAATGAGAGAGAGTGAGAGAGAGTGAGAGAGAGTGAGAGAGAGCGAAGAAAGACAGGAGAAGAGCAACAAGAAATACATTAAAGCGAGTAAAGAGAGAATAGAGAGAACAACGACTAAGACACTAGAAAGAGCATAAGAGAGAGAAGAGAGTCGTTACCTTGATCTTATCCTCAGAGCGAACGGTGGCAATAGCATTGCCCGCATAAATGGGCCTCCGGAAGGTATTCTCATCCTCCACGCCAATAATGTCGGACACCGCGGAGACGTCCAACAGAGCGGCCAGCCTCGGGATCAAGCTCTTGCCCAGCGTGGTCGAGGCGGCCAAGTAGTGAGAGTACTGACCAGCGTGCTTAGAGTGGTGCTTCAGGAGGAAGGCGCAAAGGTCCTCAGGGAGGAGGTGCTCAAAGGAGGGCGACCTGCCGACCAACACTTTGGACACTCCCTCGATGGAGGCGGCCTCCTTCAAGGTCTTTTCGTTGACCTCCTTGCCGGCCAGGAAGAGGTCCACGCCCTCTGCTTGCTTGGTGATGGCCTTGGAGGCGGCCGTGACGGAGGCAAGTGTGCTGTCGTTGAGGCCTGCAGGGCTGTGCTCACCTATGACCAGAGCTCTGTAGCCTCGTTGAAGTAGTTCTTTGCTCCACTGAGACGAAGCAAAAGAAGAGAACGATGAAAAGGATGAGAAGAGGGGAGAGAGAGAAGCTGAGAGGGAGAGAGAGAGAGAGAGCAAGAGAGAGAGAGAGAGAGAGAGCAAGAGAGAGAGAGAGCAAGAGAGAGAGAGAGAGAGAGAGAGAGAGCAAGAGAGGAGAGAGAAATGAAGTAACGCACTGGAGAAGAATAAGATCGAGTGGCAGACAAGGCAAGCCCAGAAGACCTTTGTCCCATGAACAAGTTACGCCCAAACATGTTGTGTCACACGAAAAAACGCCTGCAATCAATCAATCAATCAACCAACCAACAAAAAAAGCACCACCCTATTTTGCTTTTGGAAGGATCCTTTTCTTTTGTTTGGCCTTTTTTATTTCTTTCGAAGCATGGAGCAGCTGTTCCATGTCGACACGAAAAGTCTATATTAGTTCCATCGTCCTGCTACGAGGTTGGTTTGGTATTACTGTATTTCTTTCGTGTCGTCACAACAGTTACAAAGGGGGAGAGAGAGAGTAAGAGAGAGCGAGAGAGAGAGAGAAGGGCGAGAGAGAGCGAGAGGAGAGAGAGAGAGAGAGAGAGAGAGAGAGAGAGAGAGAGAGAAGAGAATCTGGGCGAATGGAAGCACCGCAGCGGGAGAAGGAAAAAGAAAAAGAGGCTGAACCAAAGAAAAAGCGACGTCTATCGCGTGTCTTCCAACACTTTGTGGACGCCTCCCCTTCCAAAGAAGGAAAGGGGATGATGGTTCGCTGCAACCACTGCCAAAGAAAGCTGAGTTACAGCGACGGGCCAACAACGAACCTGTTGAACCACCTCCGTTCACAGCATCCCGAAACCACCTCTAAGAAAGCCCCCGAGGAGCTCATGGATGCGATCTGCGAATTTTGGGTGCTGAACTCTCTTCCGTTTCATTTGGTGGAAGCCGAACCATTTCAGAAGATTCTTTCGTTCTGCGATGACACTCATGCAATGCCCGTCACACGCGATGATTTGAAAAAGAAAATTAAAGAATGGTTTGGAATTTTTGGTTTCCTTCCTTTTCGTCGTTTGCTGTTTTCTTCTTCTCTCTTGTTCCTTTTCTGTTTGTCTCTTTGTGGTGTGTGCGCTTTATTTTTTAAAGAAAAAATGCTCATGTTTACCCTAGGTATGCGTCCACACTTTTGAGCCTTCAACATGAGCTGCAGCAGGAAGACCGGGTATCACAGGCACTGTCGTATGACTTCTGGACTGCACCAAACAAGGACGCCTCATACCTTGCTGTAACCCTTCGTTACGTCTCCCTTTCCACTTTTCAACCAAAGACAGTTGTCCTCAGCGCGGCTGTCTTTGAAGAAGCAGAGCACACTGCAATAAACGTTAAAAAAGTTCTGACCCAGATTTCCCGTGATTGGAAGCTTTCTTTGGAGGACACTTTTGTTGTTGCAAACGGAGCAAGCAATGTTTTTGCAGCAGCAAGGCGTCTTTCGGTGGAGCATATACACTGCGCAGCTGACAAACTCCACCTCATCATCACCCATTCCATTCCTGCCATCCAACCTCTTTATGACAAGTGCAAGGCCCTTGTCACCTTCTTCAACCACAGCTCCAAAGCAGACTTAGACCTCCGTGACCATCTAAAGAAAGAAAAGAAGAAGTTCCACGCGCTTGTTCAAGAAAACACAACGCGATGGAATAGCACCTTTGAAATGTTTCGTCGCCTTCTCAAAGCACGTAACGGCCTTCTTCAGGTATTACACAAGCATGGACGGGAAGATTTGCTCCTGGAGAGTGCTGAATGGGAGTTGTTGGAGCAAGTGAAGACGCTGTTAGAACCGTTGGCCACCTTAACTACAGACATTCAATCCCCCAATTCCTCCATTTCTATCATTCTACCTGCGTTACTTTCATACTACTACAACTACCTTCAGGCATCACCCTTCCCTTCTCAACCAATTCTCAGCAACCTTGTGTCACGTCTACAAACACATGTTTTTGAGGCAATCACCTACTACTTTGAAACATCCGCCGCTATGGCAACAGCACTTGACCCGCGTTTTCATCAACTCAAATTTTGGCCTGCTCCAATTGCAATGCGCGTTCAACAAAAGATCCTTCAGTGCGGCCTTACATCCACTCCAACTCCAAGACCAACCGTCCCATCCTCAAAAAAGAGTTGGGTTGACATGTTGTTTCCAACAGATACACAAATAACAACAACTCAACCAAGCAACTCACAACTACAACGCGAATGGGAGGCATTTCTCTCTGGCCAAGTCCTTGATCCCTCCGGTGACCCTTATGGTTGGTGGCTATCTCATTCACAGACCTATCCGTTTCTCTCCAAAGTGGCAGCCAAGTTTTTTGCAATTCCTGCGACTTCTTCAGCTCAAGCTGAAAGAGTCTTCTCTCTTGCAGGTCACATTCTCTTTCCAGATCGTTCAACACTCTCGCCTAAGCTTGTTAATATGCTTATTTTCTTGAAGTATGCACATTATAAATAAGCACTTGCTTTTCTCACTCTCTCTCTCTCTCTTCTGCCGGTCTTTTAGTTGAAATGATATATTAGTACAAGACCCGATCTTAATATAACCGACCTGTACAACCAGATTGTTCGTGAATACAAGGGCGCATCCACAATAACCTTGTGACAGTACAATACTTCAAGTTGCTCCTTGATGGAGGAGTGCCAGACTTCTGGAGTAGGATACTGGTGGTTGAATATAGAGGGTGATCACCGGTTTCCAAACGGATAGTACCTTCAGGAAGGGATGCGGCTGTTCTCTTCAAGCAGGTCCTTGATACGATCATAGCCTTTTGAAGTTCTGGAGGCAAGGGAGACTCCACCTAGCAATGCTCTTGTCATCTGGCGCCGAAGCCTAAGGGCCAGGGAATCGGACCGGAATGCCAAACGATGAGTGGCCGTTTTAAGGTGAAACTGTTCCACAAGGGAAGGATTTACAAGGAAGAGGATGCGCCGGCATCAAGAAGAGCCATAACCAACCAGCAACAGGAGCAGAAGAAGGGTTATTAAGATACACAGATCCACCAATCAAAAATCAAAACAGAGGCTGAATCAGAAATCAAAACTCAGAGTGAATCAGAAATCATATCTGGTGGTAAAGTTGAGTCTAAATTTTTCTAAGAAAAACAGTTAAACCAAAAAAAAAAAAAGAAAAGAGGACAAAACAAAAAAACAAGAAACATGAGCCAACCTGCAGCTTCTCCTTCCTTCTCCTTGGAGGAGCTGGCCCACTGGGATGGACAAAGGATAGCCCAACACTGGGACTCGGTTTGCTCCGCCTTGTTGCAACGGCTCTCCACCGCTGCCGCAGCGCCTTCGGCGGCGCAACCACCCGAGCCTCCTACGGAGGCTCTTCGTTCGGCCCTTCGCGCGGCTCCGCTCCTGCTCAAAGCGGTGAATCAACCGGACGTTCTTCAGCGTTGGTGCACCGCTTTTGCTCCACGCGTACGTCTTTTTGTGTTTAAAACTGTTCTTACTTTTCTGATGGGAGAACAACAAAAAAAAAAACTAGGTTTTGGAACAGCTGAGAAATGATGTGAGCGGGATGAAAACATGGCTTCAAAACGTTGGAGGAAGGGGGACAGCGGCTGAGATCTCGTTGCCTCTTGAGGTGCTCCTCTCTTTTTTTTTCCTTCGTAGCTCCTCTACTTCTTTCGCTGCTAAACTTTTTTTTTTGGTGATGACAAACAAAAAAAGAGAGCGAGTGAATGTTTGCAGTTCTTCTCCAGCAGTCTTGCGTTGCTGCCAACGCCTGCCTTTCACAACCTCGCTTGCATTCGGGCCTTTACGCTAAGCCTCTTTGAAGGGTTGGAGCTCTGCTTCTCCATGGTTCCGGCATTCATGACGCCCTCCCTTGGTACTGCTCTTTCTTGCTTCTCTCACGCTTCTCTTCTCTGCGGTTTTCCTCTCATCATCCTCTCCTTTTCTTCTCCTTTTCTCCTATTCTCTTCGCTCATATTTGTATATACTTGCTGAGGACAGCGGATAAGAGCAGCAAAGAGCTCATCCGGAGGACAAAAGTATTATTTGGAGAGGCTATCAGTCGGATTGACTCCAACACCGTCTTTCCTCCTTCGAACTCTTCGCACTATACCCCTCAATGCCAAGAATTGGCCTCAAGTACGTCTTATTTCTGTTTCTTTGATGCCATATCTTCTTTCTTCCTTTTTCTTCTTATGTCTTATTTTGCTTCGTTCCTTTTTCTTTCACTCCGTTGACCTTTTTCTTACGTTTCTTTTCTTCTTTAACAGTATGCCATCAAGTGCTCACTCTTTGCCAACTCGATTCCCAACTACCTTTTCTTGCAAACTCTCTTTGGAGCGCACTGCGGGTTCTCGCTTTCACCAAACACAAGGACCATCTCACTGAAACTTTCGACTCCTCCAAACTTGTGGTTACCCTCTTGAGCAAGTTGAAGTATTGGTTCGATAAGAGTCTCGCTTTGTTGCAACCTTCATCTTCGGGAGAAACTGTTCCACGGCCACAAGAAGAAAAGGATTTCAACATGCTTGTTTCTACAGTTCGTGTTCTTCTGCTGGTGCTCTTTAATTGCGTTTCTGTCTGTCGTACGTTTATCCATCCAGTTGTTTTTTCTGCTCCATATTGTTTTCTGTTCTCCTCCTTCCTCTTTATTTTAACATTTCGTGTTCAACAAACAAAGCACAAGTCTATCTTCCTCACATCGATGTAATAACACCTCTTATCTTGTATATACGAAGGTCCTTATCGTCAGCTCTTTTCCTTTTATTATTTACTGGCTTATCTTTCTTCTGCTTGCTCTTCTCCTTCGTCACCTTAAAAAGCAATGTAGCCCAGTACACTTCAGATAACAGTCAACTCACACCGAATGCCAACAAAGCGTTTCAAACCAGCATTGGAGTGGGCTTTGACCCTATGCTGCGTGGTTTACTTGCATCCTCCCTCTCGAACGAACAGAAGGAAACAATCTTGAGCACGTTTGCCATCGAGGATGGGGAACCTCGTTCCACCGCTTTGGGCAAGTTTTATATTCTTTTTGGGCTTGCTCAAGGCCTTCCTTATACAATATCGTTTTTTCCGCGCTTGGCAAGGTAACATCTTTTCTCCTTCTTTGCTTTATATCTTTCTTCCTTTCTTGTTTTCTTGTCTAACTACAAAAATTGTTAAACAGAAGCTTACCATGGTTAATGAATGGCATTCAGGAATGTTACCTATACTTACGGAGCAGCTTGAACGACATCTTTGTTGTGTTAGCCGCCTTTATCTATGCCCTTTCTTTCAATGGAAAGTTTGTAGAAGTGGAGGTATTTAGACTCTTCATTCTTCTTTCCTTCTCTCTTTATTGATATTTTTTTCACACCTAAAGGCATTCGTTATGGATAACGTCTTTCATCCACATTCCGGTTGTTCTGTGTTGGCATTAATGCTTTGGACTTTTCTCCTTAGCAACGCCGACGATTCACTACAACAGCGACACGTTCATTTCTTGATAACAGCAGCCAAAGAAGTCGTTGATACAGAAGAAGAAGACGAACTTTTGGATCGTGTTATAACTGCTTTTCGATATGCAGTCCCATGTCTTCGTATATCTCCATTAGGATCGTTATGCAAACAACTTTTAGAAAGAGGTCGCCAACTTCAACAAGAACACGACCAAAATTTTATCGCGCGAGTTACTCCGTTTTTGGATGTATTGATTCCTTGTCTCCAGGAGACTTTGCCGATTGCAACTACGAGAGAACTGTTGGTGCCAATTTATATGCTCAGTCTTTCGTTGCTTAAGAAGCATAACACTCCTCGACGCACTTTGGTGAGTTTCTTTCTTCGTCCTTCTTCTTCATTTTCTTCTCCTTCTTCTTCTCCTTCTCCTTCTTCTTCTCCTTCTCCTTCTCCTTCTTCTTCTTCTTCTTCTTGTTCTTGTTCTTCTTCTTCTTCTTCTTCTTCTTCTTCTTCTTCTTCTTCTTCTTCTTCTTCTTCTTCTTCAGTATCTCTAACTTAAGGAATATCGATCTCTCATAAAATAAGATCGATGTAATTCGTTGCTTGATTGTTTTCTTGCAACGAAAGGATTTGTTGCATATACCAACCCACCATCCCCCTGAAATCATTGAGTCCATCGGCCATCTCTTTGCCAACGAACTGCAGTCAAACACAACTGGCGACAGCACTCTTACCTGCCTGTTGATAGACTTGTCAGCCGTTGTTCTCGAGTTCCTGCCTGTTGATATGCTTGCTAACGTACCTTTTCTATTTCTCTTCTCTCTCTGCTTCTCTTTTTTCCTCTCTCGTTTCCCCTCTTTCATTCTCGCTGTCTATTTCATTTGCTTGTAATATCTTTTTCTAACATTTGCTTCCTTTTTTTTTCCGATTTCCAGTTCCTACAAGGATTCTTCCAATTGGGACCTGCACAACCGCAATGCATGCCCATGATCGCTCAATTTGTGGAGAAATGTGCTCAAGTCCAACTTCCTGATACCAAACTTCAAGTTTCGTTTCTTCCTTCATTATTTTCTTTCACTTTTTAAGTTAAAAATTAACCTGTTGTTTCTCCAACTATCAGGAAAGGATACTTCGGTCATGCGCTGGTCTCTTCCATCTCCTCTTTGCGGACTCTAGGTGGCCGGTCGTAATGCAAACCTTTCAAAGCTTCTGCGAGTTCCTCCGCCGCTCTCCTTCTCTCCAATTGGATCAAATGGCTCCTTCGGAATGTTTTCCGCTCGTTAGAAACTTCCTCAACGGCGAAACCATTTTTCCTCCTTCTTCCTCTTTTCTTTCCTCGTCTACTTCTCCTTCTTCTCCGGAAGAAGAGGAAGAAGTGTTATTGAGGGAAGCGAGAAGATGGAAGAAAGAGTTGGAGGAGAGAGCGGAAAGGGAGCCAGAAGCTTGTGTGGAAAGAGCGATACGAATGTTGCGACACAGCTTTGAAATTGTGCGTGATGCTTCTTCCTCATCATCCTCTGGCCCTGCAAAGAAGCTGAATTGGGGAAGGACGGCGACAGAGTTGCGAGAGTTGAGCGAGTTGTTTGCGTCCGTGAATAGAGGTGCCGCTTCTTCGTCCTCTTCTGCTTTTTCTTCTGCTTTTTAGTAACTCTTCATTTTATAAATAAACATACACCAACACAAAAAAAAAAGGAAACGTGCTTAACGCAACATAATAATACCACAACATCGTTAGTGGGGTAAGAAAAAGCGTTGACGTTTTCTTCAAAGTACAAGCACGGGGTGGAGCGGTCATCCCAGCTGTTCTTCTTCGAACAGGCCGGACTTCTATATAGGGAAAGCAAGAACTTTAAAGCAACCAATCAAAAAATCCTCTGGCAGCTATATTAGGCGAAGGTGCCGTTTCCTTTGGCAGAGAAAACTTGACAAAAAACGCTTTCCTAGGGTGTACGTTCAAGCTCGTTTTGGCTTTTTTTTTTTTGTTCAACTAACAAGACAAGCAGAAAGGAGGCGAGAGGGGGTTGGTGTTCTTTTTTTTTTCTTTTTTTTTTCAAAAGATGTTTTCTACGAGCTTCTCTTTCCTGGCGGTGAGCGCGGTTCTGATGTTTTGGTGCGGGGTGGGACGGACAGGTTCGATCGTAACGACCTGTGAAGATTGCGACGTGCAGAGCTTCGAGCAGTTTTCCCGCTTTTCGTTGTTGCAGAGCTTTGCTCCAGAAAAGTCGGTATCTGTGGCCGTCGGGGATGTCAACGACGACCTCTTTCCCGACGTCCTCGTCTTTCGCGAAGGCGGCGTGCCTAAACTCTATCGCAACAAAGGCGACGGAACTGGCCATTTCTTTAACGAGACAAGTACCATCGTCTTTGCTTCCTTCGCTTCCTCTCCGTCATCTTCTTGCTAACTTCTGCATCTCCAACAGTGGAACCGATCTTGGGATGGGGTAGCAGAGGCCTTATGAAAGACTTTGACGGAGATGGCTTCACCGATATCTTAACTGGAGATTTGCGAATCTACTACGGACATGGTTCCTTCCTTTTCGATGATAGCAAGATGATTGACTATCGCCCTTACGTTGGCATTAATCCGAGCGTGGGGGCGTTTGCCAGCTACGACTTCAACGGAGACGGAAAGCTGGACTTTTTGGTTACTGACAGAAGAGACGCTTCACCGAGCTTCATTATGCTAAACAAGGGAGAGAGGGGCTTTGAATTGGGACCTGTATTTCCAACAGCTGGATCCCTGGGCGCTGCTTTGGTGCGTATCACAGCTTCTTGGGGTTCTTTTTAGTTTATCAAGTCGTTTCTTTCTCAGGATATCCATCTCCTAACATTTGATGCTGCTGCAAAACAGGGTGACTTGGACCGGGATGGTATAGTTGATATCGTCTTTGCGCACCAGTTCGGCTTCTCAAAAGTCTACTTTGGCGTAAGCAGACAGCCATCCGTTGTGTTTGAGGCAGGTCCTAACTTAGAGGCACCTGGAAAAGCCGCAGGGGTGGTATGTAATACCTCCTGAAAAAAGGTAAACTGTTTTCAAGACTCATCACGTTACTTGTTGGTACAAGGCTTTGGTGGATTTTGATAGAGACGGTGATCTAGACATTGTTATTGCCACCCGATGGGACGACCACTCGACTCTTTGGAGGAACGACGGCAAAGGAGCCTTTCCTGTTGAAAAGAAAACGGATCTGGTACTTTTTCCTCTTTCTCTGCTGTTGCTTCTGTCTCCATCCTGGTTGCTACTATCAGCATTCTGCTTTCTCCATCCTGGTTGCTTTCAGCATTCTTCTGGCCCTTCTAACGTTAACAAAAGGGAATATTCAGAGCGTGGTCCGTCGTAGCGGAGGATATGAATGGAGACAGATGGCCAGACTTGATCATCGGAACAGGCAATTATGGAGCGCAAGTACTTCTCATGAACGACAAAGGAACATTTCGTACTCCAGTTGTCTTCCCAAAGAGTGAAGACGGCACCTATGGAAGAGGAATTGGAGTGGGAGACTTTGACGCTAACGGCTCTCCTGATATCTTCTTTGCCAACTGGGGAGAAGGAGGAAATACAAGAGAAAACGAATTGTGGTTGAGCAACTGTCGTTGCAGTCAAATGGTGGACAATAGGTATGACTTAGATGAAGACATGGTTGCGTTCCCTGAACTCTACGACCCAATCTTGCCCCCATCTGACTCCTCTTCTTCCTCTTCCTCTTCGTCATCGTCCTCCGCTTCTGCTTCTTCTTCTTCTGCTTCTTCTGCTTCTTCTGCTTCTTCCTCCTCTACATCTTCTGCCTCTTCTTCTTCTGCTTCTTCTTCGTCTTCTTCTTCTTCTTCTTCTTCTTCTTCTTCTTCTTCTTCTTCTTCTTCTTCTGCTTCTTCTGCTTCTTCCTCCTCCTCTTCTTCTTCCTCCTCCTCTTCTTCAGGAAATGAAGATGCACAGGAACAATCAATTGTGATGTTTCATGATACTACTCCGACCTTTACCATTAACACTACTTCTCCTTCACCTTCTTCGTCTGACTCTGGATCATCCTCTTCCTCGTCCGCCTCAAACGAAACCTCTCCCACTCTAACTCTTAACGCTGCTTTTCTTTCGCTCACTGAAATCACGCCCGCCAACACCGTTGCCTACCCTCTCCACACTCTTCAAGTACCTTCCTCCGGCTACTCCTTCTTCACTTACAAGCGGCAAGGTTTCACTCGTTTGGCCTATCAGCTCTCCAACATCATCATTCATGGCCATCAACAACACCCTGTTACGCTCTTCTGGGAATTCATTCTTCCGAAAGATGATGGCGTCATCACGGTTGGACCTGTAGACTACTTGTTGCACAAGAACACAACGAGATGGAGCATTCGTGTTACTGGCTGGCCGTTTTCGAATTCCAAAAACCGGCTGAGGTTGAGCGTGCAGCTCCAAACTGGACAAGGACAAAACTTAACACAAGTTTCTAGCAACGAGTCTCAACAACAGATCATTCGCAAGTTAGTAACCGAAGATAAGGGCTGGACCGTAACGATGAGTTCTAACACAATGGCCGTTTTGGAGTGGCAACGCTTCGTCAACGCGTCGTCGTCTGGCTCTCTCTCTTCAGACTCTTCGGGTAATTCTTCTTCTGATGCCTCTTCAACGTCGTCGGCTTCGTCTCCTTCTTCCTCTGGTTCTTCTTCTGCTTCTTCCTCTTCCACTTCGGAATCTTCTTCAGAATCTTCTTCTGGCTATTGGGAAACTGAAACAACCGTTGAACTGGTGAACTGTACATGGGACGAAACCACCCAAAGCGTTCACTTCGACTTACCAAACACGAATCCAGATGGTGGAGGAGACGGTGAGGAACCTAATCTTCCTGTGATACGAGTGCAGATAACTTTCGATCCTGCTATCAAAGTTGATAAAACGAAACCAGATGACGATGGAACACTGGACGAGTTGGTGGATACGACGGACGATACGAACCTCAAACTGATTGTCTCCATTGTAGTCCCTAGCGCCTGTGTGGTTTCGATGGTGGCTATGGCTGGTGGGACGTTTTTCATCATCCGTAAGAAACGGCTGGCGAAGAAGGAGAGGATGATGCGTCTGTCTTGGCAGCCCCCTGGCGCACAAGATATGGTGATTTAAGGCATGAGACGATGCCCAACCTATTTAACTATATTTTATTCTTTGTTACACATCGCATGGAGCAGTTTTGCTGCACTTGCACCTGCTCGGCACTACTTGTATAAAACACTTGCCGTTAGAGCCCTCTAATTCATTCAATTCGGTCTCATGCAATGCTGCGCTCCGGTACCATAGGACAAGAGGATAGTTCTCCTGGCACAGCTGAGGCCAAAGAACGAAGTAATCGTGAGGTGAGGCCACGCTTAGCTGAGCGCAAGGGGGAAAGTAGGGCCTTCTGTCTATGCTTTGTTGGTCTTTCTTGTCGGCGGTTTTGGCGGGAAACATGCTCATTGGCCCAAACGGTTGAAATTTCGAGTGTCCGTCTTCTTTTTTGTTTTTTTGGGGTTCATAAAAGACATCCAAAAGCACAAAAACAAAACGTAGCAGCAGCCGACTACAAGACAGAGAAGGCGTTCGTTCTGCGGGAAGGTACTTCAGCGGGAAGAAGAATGAGTAGAAGAAGTAGCATAAGGAGTAGTGGCAGCGCACCAGCTCGATCGTCCGCCGAGGAAAGAGACCACCTTGGAGCGGACCTGGGACAGCATGCCGAGAGGGAACTGTTGGAGAGGCAACGGCAGGCCCAGAGGCTGGCCGATAGAGAGAGAAGGTTGGACGAAGAGGGAGGCTCGACAGATGCGAGAGGGCGTGGTAGGGCTGACCCGCAACCTCCTCCACTCGATCGTGCTGCACTGCAACATCTCACAGAGGCCTTGAATAACTTCCCTATGAGGACATTCACGGCAGCTCTCACCGAAACGTTTGGGCTGCGTGAGGTACGTTCACCTGCGACCCAATGACTGCCCACTTACCTTTCCCCTAGTTTATATCTGAGCTCTTCGCCAGCATGGACGAGCGCTTAACCCTCCTGGACAAAAAAATGGATGTCTTGGTGCAAACGTTAGCCGAACCCCGACCTTTTTTCAACGTGCCCGAATTTCAGGCAAGGCTACGGGCTCAGCAATCAATGTCTGCCGAGAGGTAAGTTATTAGTAGTCATTGTGTTGCAGGGGATGGCTGATGATCCTTTTATCACAGATCGAATACGACCGGAGCCCAGGCGGCAACTCCGATACCAGGTTGGCTTCAGCAGCAGATGAGAGCAACACAAATGGATCCAGACCGCATGCGACTCGCCCACTTTGGGGAAGCTCCAAATTGCCTGCCAGCAACCCTTGCCCATATCATGAATTACGCCTCCCAGGAAGAGGCTAGGCGAGTGGTTATCAACTATATTGCAGTTTGTTGCTTCCTTTGCTGAGGTGTTTCTCTTCTGAGTCTTACACTCTCTTCTCTCTTCTCTCTCTTTCTTTGTAGGCGAACCCAGAAGTTCCCGTGGTCGCGATAGCAATGACAGGAGAGCCATCTCGCGACTACGCGGAAGGCCCTTGCGATAGCAGCTTCGCCCTGATATTTGCGGCAGCAACGGGAAGAGGTCTGCGCATATTCTGCGAGCAAAACGATCCCAACCAAGTCCATCGCGAGGGGCCAAACACTATAAACCTGGTGGCCATGAACAACACCTATTGCCTCGTGGAAACTGCTGTGCTCTGATGCATTGGTGGTTTGTTCCCTCCGAGGAAACCCTTGTTCCCTGTTGTTCAACAACCACATGATAGTCACAATACCATTGCAGTGGCAGTAGCGCTGGCTTTGTTGAAGTCGGTGGGTGGATAAGTTTGTT
Source organism: Balamuthia mandrillaris (assembly GCA_031835245.1). Taxonomy (NCBI): domain Eukaryota; phylum Discosea; order Longamoebia; family Balamuthiidae; genus Balamuthia; species Balamuthia mandrillaris. The sequence continues at coordinate 91,689 of JAVKOQ010000016.1, read as the reverse complement.
CCCGCTCCCGTCTCTTCCTCTTTCTTTTGTAGCACGTCCTTCTTTCCAGAAAATACATTCTTTATAAGTTTCAGTTTCAACTATAAGTCTTCTCTCTCCTCTCCTTGCATCTCATCTCTGCTGTCTGCTGTCTCCTCTCTGCTCTCACAACAAGCAAGTTGTTTCGATTTACTTTCCAACATGCGGATGGCACGGAAATCCTCTCTGCTCTCCTTGCACCTCCTCAACTTTTCCCTTCTTTCTTTCGCCAAAAGAAAAAAAACAAATAAAGGTTTATGTATTATTACTATAAAACAAACAAATAAAAAAAACTCCACAACAAAAACAAAAAAAAGAAAACAGAGAACAAACTATGTTTTGGAATGCGCCCAAATGTGAATGATGTCGTTGATCATAACAGCTTTCGTCTTTCGTGCCGTTCGAATGAGCTTCTTGAACTTGTCGGCCGCTTGTTCGTCGGTCAAATCCAACGAGAAGGAGTCCCGCATGTACTCTATGTCCTCCTCGCATTGCAACTCGGGTATTCCCGTTGATAACATCTAGAGATTGTTTTTGTAAGAACAAGCAAGTTAGAAGAGAGAAAGAGAGAAAGAGAGAAAGAGAGAAAGAGAGAAAGAGAGAAAGAGAAAGAGAGAGAGAGAGAGAGAGAGAAGAGAAAGAAATAACTAACCATCATAAACAAGTTGATAAACATGTCGGCATGCTTTCTCAAGATATTATAAGCTCGTCCACAGGTCTGCTCAAATTCTTTGTAGAGGTCATTATGGCCGTGCAGGGTCAATATATGCGAGAACTGTGGGTTAAAAATAAAGGGAGCTCTCTCTCGCTTGAACCCATATTTGCTCTTGTAGTTGCCCAGAAAGTGGCCAAAGTCAATGTGGAAAAGGTGACCGCTCTTGGTGAGCATGATGTTGTCGTTATGGCGATCGCCGATGCCGAGCACGTAGGTGGCCACGCAGTAGCCTGCGCAAGAGAGCAAAAAGTTCTCTCGGGCTTTTTCAAAGAGGTCCTCTGTTATTTATTTTTATTTTATTTTTTGTTGAGTTAATAAGAGAACAGGAGAGAGAAAGAGAGAGAGAGAGAGAGAGAGAGAGAGAGAGAGAGAATTGAAACGAAAAAGTGGAGAGAACACGTACTGGAAGGATTCTCCGCCTGCAACCACTTGGACAGCGTATCCTTGTACAAAACCGCTTTCGAGCCACCGGCCTCCTTGTTAATACTCGCCGTGGTGGCAGCGTTCAGCACCACCTCAATCAGCCCCAACTCATCTCCGGTGGCCACGCAGCCGTAGGCATTCAACCTCAGGTCCAGTCCCTCGTTCTTCCAGAGCTTGTCCATTATGCGGAGCATTTGGAGGGTTAGGACGTCCTGACGGAGGTCATCGCCGGCCTTGAAGATAACGTAAATGGGGTCACCGCGCGCCTCTGCGTTCTCAAAGACCAACCATAACGGCATCTTCTTGCTGTCCATATACTTGCAGTCCTCTTTGTTGTTTTTCAAGAGGTTAAGAGAAGATCTAAGAAAGGAGAGGAAGAGAGGAAGCAAACCAATTTTTAGAGATCTGACCTCCTGTCGAGGATCTAGAGGAAGCTGAAACTTTTCCGGAAAGTCAATGCGAGAGAGCTCCTTGAGGAGCACTTGCTTGCGCTCCGCCGTGCCACGAGCCTCCTTGACCTTCATCGCCACTCGAGCCAGTTGATTCAGGACGGAGTTCTGCTTTAGGAGTACTTGACGAAACTCCCCGCAGCCACGAAGGTAAGCCTCCGAGAGAAGAGAGAACCGCGATGCTATTGTAGGATTGTGCATTTCGGACTACATTGTATAGTTGATTTTAAAAAAATGAAGAATATTAAGGTTTTAGCAAAGAGAAGAAGAAGAACAAACAAGAAAAACGGAGAAAACAGACAACAAAGCCAAAGAAAAAAAAAGGCATAAATAAAATAAGAACCTTCAAATGCCAAAAGAAGGCATGTCCAATCTGATTGTTGTTCCGCAACGCACGGCTCAACAAGAACTTTGCCAATGCCGAGTCATGATAAGCCTCATACTTGAGCACCTGCGTGAGCTGCAACAGGAAATCGGCACACTCCCTATCGCCCAAGTCCGTCAGCCGCGAGACGGCATACTCTCGCACCACCGGGGAGGCATACTTGGCGTCCAAGAGTTGGAGGGCGTCGAAAGCGGAGGGCGGCTTCCAGTGGGGCAGCAGTCGGTAGACCTCCTCCACACAGGTGTTGTCGTTCCAGCGGGTGGACTGGAGGAAGCGAGGGAGGAGCTTGGAGAAGCGAGTGCAGTACTCTCTGTGTTCCCAGATCAGTTCTTGTTCTTGTTTGGTTAGTGCGGTCAAGGGATCTGTTGTTTTCGTTAAAGATATATGGTTTGTTTGGAAAGTAAATTAAGGGTGAGACCGTGGTTTTCTATACATTAAAAAACAAATAGCAGAAAGAAAAGAAGAAACTATCAAAAGAACAAGAACAACAAAAAAAACTGCAATAGAAACATAAAGCAGCACATAGATAAATAAAACAAGAACAAACCTTTTTTCACGATAAGCTCTAACTTCTCGTCGAGCTCGGGATGTTCAGTTTCTTGTTTGTTTTTCGGGGGGGAGGAAGAAGAAGTGGAGGAAGAGGCGTCTTGGGAGGAGGATTCATAGGGAGGGAAGTAGATGGTGTATTTTGTGGTGTAAAACTCCAAATAGAGAACCGGTGGATTGTCCTGAGATATCACGTTTTCCATGCACGTGCCTGTATATTATCACAGCGTTTGATTAACAAACAGCATGAGAGAACGAAACTTGGAAAGAAAAAAGCGTACCAATTGGATTGTTCTTGCCAAACCAAAGTTTGAGCGAGCAAGGGCCTTGTATCAACTCGTTCTTGTGATTGATGAACTGGCAGTTTACCCATCCCAAAGGAACGTCCGTCCGGCGGTTCACCGCAACTTTCTCTGGCGGAGGTGCTCCGCTAGAACTGTCGTATTGGCGACGATAGAGAGTGAAACAAAGACGAGACCCCTTTTATGTTTTTTTTGTTAGTATGTATATTTGTTAGTAATTATTGAAGGAGACGTAGAGAGAGAGAGAGAGAGAGAGAGAGAGAAAGAGGAACCGAAAGGGCAAACAATAACAAATGAAGAAAGATTGAAAGAATTGAGAAAACAACAAACCCTAGGAATATCTTTGAGACGAAGCGAAGTGACCAGCCACTCATTCCAAAGTGGATTGTTGCTGTAGAGCAAGGAGCTTGTGTACATGTCATCCGCGATCGGCGAGTCGCCATGATAGAGCTGAGCTACTAGGAAGAGACAATAGGCCTTCTTGGCCGCCTTCTCTTCATTTTCTTTCACCTTCTCCTTCTTTTTCTTCTGAGCCAGCTTCAGCTCGTTGTAAAGCTGATTAAAGTTATCTACATTCTCCACGCCGCTTATTTTCACGCGCAGCTGATGCTCCACGTCCTTCACGCTCTTACGGAGAGCCTTCTTCAGCGAAATTATCTCTAAGTCGGGATCCTTTTCTCTGCACAAAATCTGTTTTATAATGAAACTTAGTATCATTTCTCTAAACGAGAGAGAGAGAGAAACAGAGGAAGAAACAAACCATATCAACGATGGATTGATCAACCGGTTTGGGAATCATGAGATCCACCTCTGAGAGCGGCACCAAACTAAGCGAAATTTTCTGCTTCTTCCCCAAACTCTTTCTTATATAGTCGTAAGAGATAAGCTTCCTCTGGCCAAAGAGGTACTCCTTTAGTCCTGTCACTTTCAGGATGTAGTCCGTATAGGTTGTGTTGCGAGTGGCCTCCAAATCTACTCGCCTAAACTTGTTGAAGGCTGTCTTTGTGAGCTCATCCACCGACTAAGATAAAAATGAGAATTAGAGAAGATTGTACGTTAGTGGGTGATAACATCAATGACCAATCAAAGAAAAGATATGGAAGAAGAAGAAGAACAACAGAAAGCTTGGGGAGAGAGGGAGAGGGAGAGAGAGAGAGAGAGAGAGAGAGAGAGAGAGAGAGCGGAGATACCTGATCAGGGGTACAGTCAATAGTGCTCTTTTCCTCGTTCTTTCCCGGCAAATAACAAATAAAGTCTATCTTCTCCGGCACGTGAAGTGGAACCGGCTCCGACTCTCTGTACTGCGGCAAAAATTCAGTGTTATACTTCCGTCTTGTCGATGATGACGATGATGACGATGACGTTGATGCAGCCGTTGACGATGAAGTGGATGTTGCGGCAACGTTGTTATTGATGCTATTGGTAGAGTCTGATCGTGCTTTCATCACTGAACGACGAGAGCGGGCGATGCGTTTGCGAAAGCTGGCGGCTTCGGCATGACCCGAAGCCAGAAGCTGCTTCAAAGGATTCCCAGTGAGCGGGTTGTTGGTGAGTTCAAACACTTCTCTGTAGAGCGTGAGCTCAGAGTGCATTTTACTGCGCACATTCAGCTGCTCTTCTGCCGTTTGCTTTAATTGCAGAATTGAGAAGTGAGTAAAGCAACAAGAAAATAATAAAAGAGGAAATGAGGTGTTAAACGATTGATAAATGATAGAGAAAGAGTGAATGAGATACTCACAAAGAAAAATAGGTTATACCAAGAGAGAGAGAGAGAGAGAAGAGGAATAGAGACAGAGAAACGTACGATGACTTCATCAGGGGGACGCGTAAGCATCTCCAAAGGGGCCGAAATATAGCTCTTCTTGCAAACTTGAATGACATCCACCCGATGCAGCGGCAGATTGTCGTTCGTGAGATAATACTCCACTCCACGAATCTTTAGGATATAGTCTACAGGAGGTTTCAGCGAGTTGGCTTCTTCCTCGTTCTCACGGCAGGGCGTTGAGGCCAAAACCTCCATTGCTTTTAACAGCACCTCTTCTTTGATTTTAGTGGGATTCCATGCGTCTGGAACTTGCACTCGAATCGTTTGATTGCGCAACTTGAACTTGATCGTTACAAATTCGCGCTATATTTTTCAAAGAATTGGTTAGAAAAGATAAGAGCACAAAACAAAACAATACAAAACAAAAGTGATAACAAGAATGAAGGAGACTCAAAGCTACAAACCTTTTCAATGTTGCCACTAGAATAACTACGCGAGAGGATAGAATCAACGGTGGTGTTGGTGACAGAGCGAGAGCGAGCCAGTTGAGAAAAGTTGGCATGAACAGGATTGGAGCGACGCAGTACGTTGGAGGGGCGGTCAAACGAGTCCAGGGAGGAGGATGCTTTGGTGACCTTGCCTCGTTTGTTGCGATTGGCCACCCCTTCCTGTAGTAATGGCGAAGAAGGATTCTTATTGTTAAAAAGAGGATTGAGTAATAAAAAATGAGATTAGGTTAGAGAAGAGAAAAGAAAAGAAAAAGTACTTTATCGGAACTGTTGGTGGTGCTGTGACTTGCAGAGCTCTCCTCAACTTTGAATTTTCTCGAAGGATCCGCAGAGGTAGGAGATGCGCTTCCACTTCCACTTCCACTCCCTCCGCTACGCGAGATCCAACTGCCTTCACTGCTGGTGTCCTCTCCATCGCTGCTGCCACTGGCATCTACAGAAGGTCTTCTCAGTTGTGCTACATCAAAAGTATGACAGTTGTGCTCTGTTGTGGAAGCATTATTGTTGTGTTGATGAATGTTGTGGTTGTGGATGAAAGAAGAAATGGAGGAAGAGTCTCCTCCACGTTCTCCTGCAATGATTTCTCTGGCTTGCAGCCGGCGTCCGCTGGAAAGAAGTAAGGGAGATTTGGGTTGTGGTCGCAGCTTGCTGGGGCTGCCTTTGTTGAACCATCCTACGCTTCGCGTCCATGTTCTATTTCGTTCTCCGCCCTCTTTCTCTTTCTTGCGCGCTCCCTTCTCTTCTCTTTCTTCCTCTTCCCCTTCCTCAGCCTCTCCCTCATTCCTTTTTCTGTTGCTTCTCCTCGTTCTTATTTCAAACTCTTCTACTTCTTCCTCCTCCTCATCTTCTCCTGAGGAGGGAGAAGAAAGAGAGCTTGGAGTAGTAGTTGTTGTCGCCGTTCTCGTTCCAGCAGGAGAGGAAGAAACCGTTGACTCGCTCGTTTCAGAGTCAGAATTTATCTCTTCCGCCAAAGACTTTGTATACACGTGTTGTTGCTGTTGCCGTTCTCCATCGTCCTCTTGAAGTGCTAGTTGAATGTCCTCATCTTTGAATCCCTCCAAAAACTCTTCGGCCTCTTTCAAGATAGAATCCGCATCAAGACTTCCCGCCGGAGAGTCATGATGAAGGATATCTCCTTCATCTCCATTTTCCTTACCTTCCTCATCCCCTTCTGCTTCTTTGCTATTTTTATTGTTCTGTTTATCTTTGCTATTGTTCTGTTCCGAATCTTTTCGAGATGAGGAGGAAGAAGAAGAGGAGGACGAGCGAGAGGGACGAGAATGAGAGTTGGAACGAGTACTTCGGCCGGTTCCTTTTCTTTCTCGATTGGAGCCGCTTCCTCCTCCAGAATTTCTATCGTCTTCTTTACCCGAAGAAGAACTTCTCCGCGGTCTATTCGTGGTGGTAGTTGAAGAAGAAGACGACGACGACGACGACGACGAAGAAGAAGAACTACTTCTGCTGGAGGAAGTCGCGGTTCTGAGGCTTTGGCCGTTTTGGGTGGGGCTCCGCTTGTCGGAGCGTCTGACGGGGGCAGAGGAAATGGCAGAGGTGGAGCGTCGCTCTTTGGTTGGTTGTTTGTCCGCTGAAGAAGAGGGGGAAGAGCAAGGGGAAACGATTTTATGGAGGTTGGAGGAGGAGCTCGCGCGTCGTGCGACTCGACTGTTGCTTCCGTCTCCTTGCCCTCTTGTCCCGCGTTCCTCCATCCGTTGCCGTATCTTGTCCACCTCTCTCTTTCTTCTTTCTTTGTCGCCGTTGCGGTCCTCCGCGACGTCTGTAGGCGTCGCTCTCTTTTGGGGCGAAGCAGAAGGAGAAGAAGAAGAAGCGGTGGTGGTGGTAGTGCTACTCATGCTGGTCGATGATGCCGACTATGCTCCCTCTCCTCTCCTTTGGTTGGATGACAAGAAAGACAACACAAGGCAAGAATATTTTTTTAAAAAGAAAGATTAGACCACAACGAACAGGAGAGAAAAAAACCAACCAGAAAAAAGAATAACGAACCGAGTTTTTAAAAAAAAAAAAACAAGAAAGATGGGGAATCGGTTCGTACCAAATAAAAAATAATAATGAATCAAATCCAACGTCGACGATGTCTCTTCTCTCTCTCTACGTAGTGTAGTGTCGGTTACGCCAATTTCACAAGAGAAAGGATTGGCATCAACTCCACAACCGCTACTCCCCCTTTTTCTTTCGCTTCTTTTCTGTTCTCTCTCTTCTTTCAAGAAGGGGGGGAAGGGAGGCTTCTCTTGGATTAATTTTTAATCGGTCGGCTACCCGGTTTCAATTTTGATCGTTTTTTTTCTTTTATTTTTTTTGATTGGGAAATTTGATTCTTTAACTTTTAAGAAAATGCAAAAATTTTACTGTGGGTTGGTTGAGGGTTGCTTGTCCACAAAATCTGTTCACGTGGCCCATTATTATTTGCGGACGAATTCATTAATGTGGCCCTATTTGGAAAAGGTGGGACCGTTGGGAACGCATTTATGGAAATAAAAGTCAAATGATTTCTGTCGACGCGTGGCTTTCCCGCCTTTTTTTTTTCAGGGGATATGAAAAAGAAAGAAATCAGTATTTAACGACCGGCTGTAACGGTCACTATAGGTCTTATAAATCTGGAGGCCCAAAAGCTTCATTCCAAGAACTCAGTATATGAGAACCTCAGCCACGCTTCTCTAGACTGACCCACACACTCCTTCCTCTCGTTCCTCGTTCTCCTTCCTCCAAAAAACTAAAACTGAAACACACACTGTGATACACCATTTTTTTTCCCTTTCTCTTCTTTATTTTTTGTTTGTTTGTTTGTTTGTTTGTTGTTACTTTTTTTTTTTTCGCTCCAAGATGTTTGAAGTTTGCTCCCAGAACGCTCTCTCCCCCATCTCCAAACTGGCCATGGACTTTACCACCATGTCCACGATGGAAGATCTTCCCTCCTCTTCCAACAAGTGCTCTTCTTCGTCCGCCGACCCGGAGGTCAACGTTTGCCGCAACCTCTTCGCCTCCGGCGAGGAGAAGAAGGACCAAGCCATCTTCAAAGTGCCGACCGCCCCCTCTTCTAAGAGCCACCACACGCACCACAACCATCCCTCTGTTCTCCTCACGGGAGCTCCTCCTGCGGTCGATGCTGCTTCGTCCTCCTCGGCAAAGGAAGAGCCGACCACCCCCCCGGAGAACCTCTTGTCGAGGGAGCGCTCCAACTCGCTCAAACGAAAGGCGCTTCGCAGCCCCTGTCCTCTCTTTGACGAGGACTCGCCCAGCGGCTTTGGCAAAGGGCTTCCTCAACACAACAACCATCTTGCCCTTCCTACTCTTCTTTCCTGCTCCGTGTCTACCTCGTCTTCCGACCTTCATCCCAACGTCAACAACAACAAAAGTGTCGACCGCCACAACATGGTGGAAGAAGACCGAAGCGAGCAGGAGAACAGGAGCCCCAACGTCCTCATCTCTCCCTACAAACCTCCCTCTTCTTCCAGCAAGCACAAAACGAGCCACAGCGGCGATCCAGAGCAACAACAAGAACGGCGCTTTCGGAGATACACCGTCGCCACAGCCGGAACCCAAGCACGACCCACCAAGAAACTCTCCTGTGAGGCCATGCGCAAGTCCATTCTCTCTCAACGCCAACTCTCCGCTTCATCTTCCAGCATTGCCACCACCTGTTCCGATTCCTCCTCTTCTTCCGCTGCTGCCCTGGCCCGTCCCTCGTTGACCCACTCGGTGGACTCTTCCTGGTTCCTCGCCGGCCGTCGCAATACCTCGGACTCTAACAACATGATGATGCCGACCCTGGTGCTGCCCACCTTGGCTCACGCCTCTCCCTCGGACCTGAACTGCATCTCCCCCGACACCCTGGTGGACCTGCTGGAGGGACGCTTCAGCCACCGGTACGACGCCGTGCACATCATCGATGGGCGCTTTGGCTACGAGTTTGACGGCGGGCACATCCGGGGGGCGCTCAACCTGAGCACCCAGCAGGAGGTCAAGGAGAAGTTTATGGACGAGCCGTCCGCTCTTGGAGAGCGGGTCTGCATCGTCTTTCACTGTGAGTTTTCGTCGCACCGTGGACCCAACTTGTACGTCTCTCCTTTTCATGCTTCTCTCTCTCTCTCTCTCTCCCTCGTTTTCTTTATTCTTTTGCTTTCTCTTTTGCTTTGTGATCGAATGAATGAATGCACATTGCGAACAAAAATATCCAAAAAGAAAAGAAAAAAGAAAAAGAAAAAGAAAAAGAAAAAGAAAAAGAAAAAGAAAAAGAAGAAAAAGAAAAAGAAAAAGAAAACAACAACAAAAAAAATGCTATTAAAAAAAAATAAAAAAATGGTATGGAAACTAAAGGCTCTTTTTTTCTCTCTCTTCATATTTTTCCTTTCAGGACTCGCTTTCTTCGCAGCTGGGATCGCAAGGAGCACGCCGACTGCTACCCCAAACTCTACTACCCGGAGCTGTACGTGCTGGAGGGCGGCTACAAGAAGTTCTTCCAGGAGCACCCCACCTACTGTGACCCACAGGCCTACGTCCCCATGCGAGACAAACGCTTCAACAAGGAGATGAAGGACAGCATGAGCACCGTCCGGCGGACGCAGAGCAAGAAGGCCCTCAGCCAGAGGACGCGCAGCTGGTCCCTCTCCGCCTCCTCGGACGGGGGGCCAGGAGGCTTGGAGTCGCAGAGCGCTAGGCTGCCGAGGAGGGCGTTTTGCTCTCAGCCGGACTTGACGACTCTGTTTCGCAGTGGATCTACGGAAACCATCAAAGGCGCTTCTTCCGGTCTGAAGAAAATGAAGAGGAAGGTGACCAAGACGAAGAAGAGTCGAGAAACAGGAGAGGAGCAACAAATGGAAGGCGAAGGAAAAGGGAAAAAGAATAAGAGCAGCATCATTCGACGACCATCTTTGTTGTTGGCAAGGTTGGAGGAGGAAGTGGAGAGGATCAGACGGGAGGAAGAGGAGGAGGACGAGGACGAGGACACTGTGGCTTAATGTCGAAACGAACGAATGAAGAGGAGCAGAAACGAAGCACTGTTGCTTGCTGCCGGCTCTCTTTTCAGTGGAAGATAGGAGGAAGAGAGGAAGAACGAGCATAATGAGAAAAAGGTGACGAGCAGCAACCAACAACGTGTGAATGCGGTGCCCAACGAGGAGGAGCTAGCATTGTACAACAACAAACAACCCCTTTTGTTTTTCAAAGGGCGTATATACGCCTTTGTATAGCAACAACAACAACAACAACAACAAAAACTTATCGATGACCATCTCGTCACCCCTGTTTTGTTCCTTGCTCCTACCTTCAATTCTCCGACGAAGATGCCACACGGTGGCTTTCTATCGAGAAAAACTTCTGCTCAAACCAGAAGAGAGTTCTTCCGGGAGCAGCCTATGAAAAAGGGTGGCCAACGGAATGGAGGTACTTCCTCAAAGTCGACCGGATGGGGATGCCTGTCTACAACAAGCATTTGGACTTACCTTCTCACACGCTCCCTTGTCACCGGAAGAATAGGCACGTCCGAGGTTGCCACCCCAGAACCCTCTTTGCAACAGCGGAGAGAGCCATCCGCTGCATTGGCCTCTATATCGATGAGACAATAACTCCTTTCTCAAGACGACATGGTAACTCTAATCACGTCGTCATGAAGATTTGTCTACAAAAATTGTACTACTCGAAAGAAAAAAATGGCAGAAGAAGAGAAGAAGAGCGGTACCGCTGCTGTTGCTGCTGCAGACTTTTGCGAGTATCTGCCGGGAGAGCTATGCCTGCACATCTTCTCCTTCCTGGACCTCAAGTCCATGCCGAGCGCGCTGGTGGTGAGCGCTGCGTGGAGGGGCCTCGCCGGTGACAACCACGTGTGGTACCACCGCTACTCCCGCCTTTTCCCTCTGAGCTACCGCCTGCCGCCGCTGCTTCTCCTCCCCGCTGAAGAGGCAGCAGCAGCAGCAGAGGCAGCGGTTTCCTCTTCCGCCCCTCGTCCGGGAGAACCAGAACAACCACCACCACGAGAGCAAGAAGAGGTTGGTTTGCAGGACACGTACTCCGACCCACAACAGCCTCGGAATGTCGATATGAACGACCAGCAGCAGCCCTATGACGAACACGAGCCACCTCCACTGCCTTCTTCTTCTTCTTATTCTGCTGCTTCGCATGAAACTACAAGGCTGGAGAGAGAGGAGGAGAGGGAGGAGAGAACGAGGTTCCCTCGCTTCGTGACCAACTTGCACCACGCTCTGCTGAGACACCACAAGGCCCTCCACCATCGCCGCCAGCAGCAACAAGACCAACAAGAACAACAGGCAGGCGGTGGTGCTCCTTCCCCTCCTCCTGCCTCCTTTTGGAGGGACGTTTTGGCGTTGAGGCACAAGCTGGATGCCAAGTGGAAGCGAGCGTTCCAGCTGGCAGCGTTCGCTCAAGAGCTGCTGCGCCTCAGCGTTGATCCCAAATATCTCAAGTTGGTACTGTACCTACCATTCTTCTCTTCGTTGGCTAGCTGTCAGTCTTTTTGTTTCTCTCATGCTTATATTGTTCTTCTTGTTCTTGTTCTTGTTCTTGTTCTTCTTGTTCTTGTTCTTGTTCTTGTTCTTCTTCTTCTTGTTCTTCTTCTTCTTCTTCTTCTTCTTCTTCTTCTTCTTCTTCTTCTTCTTCTTCTTCTTCTTCTTCTTCTTCTTCTTCTTCTTGTTCTTCTTCTTCCTTCTTCTTGTTCTTCTTCTTCTTCTTCTTCTTCTTCTTCTTCTTCTTCTTCTTCTTCTTCTTCTTCTTCTTCTTCTTCTTCTTCTTCTTCTTCTTCTTCTTATTCTTCTTCTTCTTCTTCTTCTTCTTCTTCTTCTTCTTCTTGTTCTTCTTCTTCTTCTTCTTCTTCTTCTTCTTCTTCTTCTTCTTCTTCTTCTTCTTCTTCTTCTTCTTCTTCTTCTTCTTCTTCTTCTCTCTCTCTCCCCTTTCACGCTCTATCTTTCTCTCGCTCTCGCTACCCTCTATCTTTCTATCTCTCTCTCCCCTTTCACGCTCTATCTTTCTCTCGCTCTTGCTACCCTTTGCTCGCTCTTGCTTGACGAGGCAGTTTATGATGCGAAAAGCCAAGTTTTTCTTTGACTTGGGAGAAGACTATAGCAACCACAAGGACAAGGAGCTGCACTCGGACATGTGCTTTCTAGTGGCTTTCGAGGCGCTGTGCACTCTCCCCACTTTTTGGAGGAGCATAGACGGCAAGTCTTCGGAGCCGCAATGGGATGTGGTGCATGTGCTTGCTCATCGCCTCATGGTGCATGGCCACATCAAGTATCCTAAACGGAATGACGTTGGTACAGCGGAGATGCTTATCAGAGAGGTAGCCTTTTCACTTTTCTGTTCTTCTTCCTTTGCTTTGCTTTGCTTCGCTTTGCTTTGGTCTTTCCATTAAACAATTGCGCTAGTGCTGCTTCGTTTGCGAGAAGGCACGCCAGAACGGCTACACCGATTTGGGCGACAACTGGGGTGCTGCCATCCTGTGCCTTGCCGTGCTGCTACAGAACTGCCCTGCAGTCGCCGCCCAAGCGTACCTCACCGGTTTGTTCTGTTATTTCCTCTTCTCCTCCTTCGCTCCTTTGTTCGTCTTATCTGCTCTTTCTTTTTTCAAAAAAGATGAGTCGTTTAACGGCGGGTTGGAAGCATCCGTTGTCAGCGAAATCGAGCAACAGCAACAACAACAATGGGCAGAGGAGAAGAAGCACGAAGCGGAGCAACAACGCAAAATGGAGGCGGAGGTGCTGTTCAGCAAAGCCGAGGCCATGTTCCTCAACCTCGACGACTTCAACAAATGGAAGTACTTCAACATGGCCTGCTTGTCGTCCCTTCGCAAGAGAGAGGAACAGTGCAAGTACTGGTTGGGGCAATGCGAGGAGAGAGGATACCTCACGCGCGGCAGCATGTGGGGAGACGTCTTTGCGGACAGCGACTTGGATTGGGCGAGAGAGAGGAGTTGGTTTGCGGAGATGCGGGAGAGGGTAGAGAAGGAGCGCGCACGGAGGGCAGAGGAGGAAGGATACGATTTTGATGAGGAGGAAGTATATTACGAAGAAGAAGATGCGGAGATGTAGGAAAGCGCGAGAGAGGAGAGAGAGAAGAAAGGTTATTTACATGATGAACCGATTGTTTATCTTCGAAGAAAGTATTTGTCTTGCTCAATGCTTGAAGAGAAGATCCATTGCGTGGCTGCTGCTCTCAATATGTTTTTGCTTTCTGTCTCTTACTTCATCTTTGTAGCTTGTAAGAGAAGCAAAATCAACGTGATAAGGAAGACAAAAAAAACAACAAACAGTTGCAGTCGTTTGTAGTTTTGTTCGTTGTTGCTATGGGCAAACGGAAAAACAAGTCCGTTAAGCAAAAACAACATCTCAACTAAACACACCATCCGCAAAGTCCCATATCTTGGTAGAGAGAAAAATGTTCGTCGTTAGCCACAGGTGTGAAGAAACGGTAAACAAAAAGGGGAGAGAAAAGTTACTTTGATGGTTTTATCAAGAGAGCCGCTGACGAGTTGGTAGTCGTTGAAATGGAGACATCGAGCAGAGGCGCTGTGGCCTTTTAGCGTACTTAGACATGTTCCCGTTTTCCAATCCCACACCTGTTCGTTTAGCGGTAAGAGAAGCAAAGAGAGAGAGAGAGAGAGAGGGAAAGAGAGAAAGAGAAACGAGAAAGAGAGGAAAGAGAGAGAAAGAGATACCTTTAACGTAAAATCGTAACTTCCACTACACAGTTTCAAGTCATCGTATTGAATGCAACGAACACGCTTCTCATGTCCAGTTAAGTTCGACTATTTATATCAAAAGTTAGTATAAAAACGAAATGAGAAGAAGGAAAGTAAAAATAAGAAGTCATACGTAGCAACGCCGAGTGTAACGTAGATCCCAGAGTTTTATGCTGTTGTCCATTGAACCTGATACCACTTTTTCTTTGTCGAATTGGAGACTCTATTTACAGTATAACGTACAAGCGTTAAACTTAAGTTGGCAAAGGAGACGAAAAACAACAGAAAGAGAGAAGGAAATACATACGGTTACCCAGTTTTCATGACCAATCAAATCTCTAGATGTTTAAAGAGGTTATTAGAAAGAAGGAGAAAGGAGGAGAAGGAGAAGGAGAAGGAAGCCATACGTGATTTGTTTGTAGGTGCGACGATCCCAAAGGGTTATCTTTCTAAAGGAGCCACTCACAATTAGCTCCTCATCAAACTTTAAACAGCATATACAACAGGCGTGCCCTGCAATCGTGCAGACTTCCATTTTCCGTTCCATGTTCCAAACTGTTGTTTGTTTTTTTTTTCGTGAGAAGAAAGAGCACAACAATAGTGCGAGAATGAAGAAGGAAAATATAGAGGAAGAAGAAAGAACAAATTTAAAAAAAAAGGACAAAAAACCTTTGATTGTTTTATCATAAGAGCCAGAGACGAGATCGCCGGCAGTGTTATATTGAAGACATCGAATGGCTCTCCGGTGACCTTCAAAAGTATGTACACATTGTTCCTCTTCGATGTTCCACAATTTCATCGTGTTATCATCAGAACCACTCAGCTTGGAAAAAAATAATAAAGATAAGAAAGAAGCAAGATCACTGAAAAGAGAAAAAAGAGGAAAAGAGAAGTGGAAGAGAGAAGCGACACAAGACGTACCAAATGGTTGTCTTTGAATTGCATACAGTAGACACGATGCTGGTGGCCGACGAGGGATTTGATGGGTGCTATTGGTTCATGTAGGTTCCAAATCTACACAATAATGTTGAGAAGAACGAATAAGGAAGAAAGCAAAGATAGGACTGAAAACTAAGAACGAACCTGAATTTTGCAGTCGTAGGAGCCGGAGGCAATTCTCGTGTCATCAAGCTGTACGCAGGTGATTTCAGAGTCGTACTGAATGGTGGTTCCCTTGTACTTCCCTTGCAACCAGTTCTTTTCCAGCCGACATCTGTTACGGTAGACAGATTGCCATTGCACCTTTGTGCAAAGGAAACACAGTTAGAAAGAGAAGATGAAGAAAACAAAAGAAGAAGAAGAAGAAGAAGAAGAAGAAGAAGAAGAAGAAGAAGAAGAACTACGAAGGAAACCTTTTGTCGAGATCGTCGTTCATCTTGACTGTTTCGCCGTTCTGTCTCCTTTCGAATACGTTTGCCCCACCTCGCTGTACATTTGAGCTAAACAGGCGAAGGGAGTTTAATGCAGGAACAGAAGGTAATAAAGAACACAAGGAAAGAGAAGAGGAAAGAGTAGAGCAACAGAAGAAAAAGAAAGGAGAAAGAAACGAAAAAGTAGAACAACGAAGAAGAAGAAGACAAAGCAAGAAAGAAACGTATAAGCCACGTACTTTCCAGATGTAGTCATCGGTGGCCAACCGACTAAAATGGCTGCAAACACAGGAGACCATAAGAAGGTCCTTTGCATCGAGGTGCGAGAATATAATGATGACCAGCTCATCCGGCAAATACTTGAAGACAGAAGAAGAGGTGGCACCCAACGTCAAGTTCGAAGCAGGCGGAAAAGAAGGAGAAGACGGAAAACAAGGGGACGAATAACAGGTGTTGAAGTGGTTGTTGAGCATAGGCTCTTCTGTGTCGTCTGCTTCTTCTTCTTCCTCGTCGTCATTGAGAATGTTGGAAAGAAACATCATATTGTGATGAGAAGACGACGACGCGGTGGAGAAGGAGGCAAAGGAAGAAGAAGAAGGCGTAGGGGGAGTGGCTTGCTGGGACTCTTCGGAGGAGTCATCACCACAAGTGAAAGGGGCGGAAGCAGAGGAACGAGGCAGAAGCAAAGAACAGGTTGTCGATGGGGTGGCGGAGAGTTGCATCATTTGAACCTCTTCCTCTTCGTTGTCTTCTTCCTGCTGTTCTTCTTCGAGGTGATCGATTGGAAGAACGGGATGGGGGGAAGGATTACGTTGACGGCGAAGAAGGAGAAGAAGCTCTCCCTCCGCTCCTTCAGTAGCTCTTCGCCTGCTCTCCTCCAGTTGGAGTTGATGGCGTGCGGAGGGGGAAAAGGCAGAAGAAGAAGCAGAGACTCTTGCTCCTTCTTTCGTGCTGGTGGTGCCCTTCATCACTTTTTTATGGCTGAAAAAAAAAAGCTTGGCGGACCGAGCACCCTCCCTTAAAACTGCAACAACGGAAAACGATCAAATAAAATAAATAAAGAAATGAAATGAGAACTATCAATCAACACTATGCAAAAAAAAAATAAAAAATAAAAATGGAAAGCAAAAAGACCCTCACCCTCACACCCTACCTTCTTTTTTTTTCACAAAAAAATAAATAAAACTCCAAAGATGATGATGTGTGGTGAATGGCTTTGCAGCTGTTCGTTATGGCAACTTTGCTACCGCTTGCGACTGTATGGCTGCTCGCGTGGAGTTTCTCCCTCTCTTCTTGCCCCCCTTTTTTTTTGTGTGGGAACAATTTTTTTTTTTGTGGGTTTTGTATGTGGAGGCCGGCTTGCGGATAAAAGTTATGGGACATCTATAGACGATCGATCAGGTAGTTTGAAATCTGGTTGGTTATTTTGAAACAGCCATGATCTAAATCAAAGAAACGAGAGAGAGAGAGAAAGGAGAGGAAGAAGGAAGAGAGAATATTCTAGAGGAGGAGAGGGAAGAAGGTTGCAAACGAAAAAAAAAAAAAAAGAGAAAAAGGATACAGCACGATGGATTCCCGGGTGGTCACCCACCCCAGTACTAACATCGCCTGGCGGAGCTTAACTTCGCTGATCGGACGGGAAGCGGTGCTTTCTCCGCAGTATGGCTGTATCCGATGTCTTTCTCTACTTCTTGCTGTATCAACGTATCGTCTGTAACATCTTTGCACTCACTCTCCGGTGCAGCCGACAGGGGGCACACTTTCTCACAGTATCCGACTTCAGCTGTTGTTTCTTGCAGTATGGCGGTATCCTTCGTCTTACGAACTTGCAAAATGCCTCTCCCTCCGTCAAATGGCTCCTCCTCGCATCCCAGAAAGTTCTCAGCCCATGGTTAACCAAAGCAAAGGGGTGCAGGAACATAACGAGGCAGCACCATCCACCATCTTCTCGGCCAACATTGGCCCTGATCAAGTGAAGCATCTGTTCTACTATCTGGCTTAATCCCTGGATGACACCTCTTTACATTCATTCTATTAAACAAAGCGAGTATACAGTCGGTATCAGCCTGTGATGCTCCGGTCCTGCAGTTTGGCCTATCCGTCTATCGTTTGAGAGGGCACCAGCCATCCATCATGGACTGGAGAGAGAAGCAAACATGGAAGAATGCAACAACAAGCAAGGAGAAACGGGTTTGGTCAGAAACAAAATCTTTGTTCCAGCATAAGAGGGACAAAGTCAAACGTGCTGAATGGAGGCTTCAAAAAAGAAGTTCTTAGCTCGGAGAAAATGTGCCTAATAGTATCCACCCTGAACGTCCTCATACTCAGGTTCGGGGAAGTGGATGTTGGGGACCTCGTACTCGTACTTCACGTCAGGCACCTTCACGTTGGGAATCTTCACGTGGGGCAGCTTGATGTCAGCCATCTTGATGGTGGGCAGCTTGATCACAGGGCCGGCCACCACAGGGATCTGGATGTTGGGCACCTCCACGCTCTCGAGCTCGAGGTCGTTGAGCTGGATGGACCTGGCGGGGAGGCTGGGGATCTGGATGGCCTCCAGCTGAATCTCGGGGAACTTGATGGAAGGAAGGGTTATCTTGGGGAACTTGATCTCTGTTGCAAGTGTTTCAACAACGGTTAGCAAGGAAGGGGAAGTTTAAGGAGGAAGAGAAGGTAGCAGGAGGCAGCGGTAAGAGTAAGAACAAAGAAACGTAACAACGGAAAGGAGCGAAGCGTTACCAGGGATGTAGATCTTGGGGCCAGCGACCTTGGGGAGCTCCAGGCTTCCCATGGGGATCTCAGGGAAGTGCACGTCAGGGACCTTCATGTTCCCAGGGTAAAGGTCGTTCATCTGGATGTCCTCCAAGACAACGTCCTCAAAGTAAAGCTTGGGCATGGTGATAACCTTCTCGTGCTTCTCCCAGGTGATCTCAGGAGCAACCACGTCATCTCCATAGGAAACATCTCCTCCATCGTAAGACACATCCCCACCATCGTAGGAAACGTCCCCTCCGTCATAAGTCACATCTCCGCCATCGTAGGAAACATCTCCGCCGTCATAGGTCACATCGTCGCCGTCATAGGAAACATCCCCGCTTCCATAGTTGACTCCTCTCCTGGTGGGAGCTGCAAAAGCAGCAGAGACCAACAGCAAACCCAACGCGATGCGCCACAAAAGTCTCATTGTTTTCTTGTTGTCGTTGTGTGGTTGTTTTGTTGTTGTTTGATGAGCTGGGAAAGTAAGGCAAAAGTTGTTCGCTATAAATACTTGTTTGAAGAGTTTGTCAGGTGGAGGGTTGTGGTTAGCAGTTTTCTTCAAGTTTGTGAGGCAGTTTTCAGGGTCGAGTGAACTTTCTCTGTTTTTTCTTCTTTGGCGTGTGTTCTGCTGCATTACGAGCGTTGCTTTCTTCTTTCTTCTTGTTTTTCTGTATTTTTCTTGTGTTTTTGCTATTGTCTCTGTTGTTGGCAGAAGAGCGGTAATATAGACACGAGCAAGTCGCTCCTCTTCAAAGAGAATCCTCCTGCAGGGCAGCTGCCAGTCGGTTGATATAGGTAAGCACAGGATTCTCGTTGCTACATTGCCATGAGCTGCCACTTTTGCTCCCAACAAAGCTTCTTCTGGCCGGTAAGGGGTTCCTTCTCCTTGCTGCCGCTATGCATGCTTCCTTGTCCCAAGGACAACCGCTCTCCACTGCCCACCTGAACACGTCCAAAGCCCCGACCAGCGCTGCCTGCCTGCAGATCTCTCCATCCCAAGAGCACCCGTTCTCTCTCGCCCATTTCAGCACCTCCAAACGGCAGGTCCTTGCAACAGCGCTGCAAATCCTTGCATCCCAGCACCAGGGCTCGAATCAAGGCCCACTCCGTGATGTGACCCCCGTTGTGGCAAGCCCATTGCAACACTTCCAAGCGGCCACACCTTGCGGCCTCGATGCAAGGGGACATAGGGTCCCAAGGGCAACCTTGCTTCCGAGCCCACCGCAGCAGTTCCAAATGACCACCTGCCGCTGCCATGGCACAAGTGGTTGAGCTCCAAGGGCTGCCTCGCTTAATAATCCACTGCAACACCTCCAAGTTGCCTTGCACTGCGGCCAGGTCGCAGGTTCGCCCGTCCGAGAAGAAGGGATACCCGTTCCCCAGCGCCCATTCCAACATGGCAACGGAGGAACAAGCCACGGAAGCGAGGAGGAGGCGTCGCTCTTTAGGGCAGCGGAGAGACCACCAACGTTTGCAGGTCCTTGCAGCCACGGCTGCCTGTCCGGAGGGAAGCAGCGAGAGAACGATTGCAAGCAACTCTGTTGGCAGCTCATCGTGTTCCGGCATAGCTTTCTTGCTAGTTCCTTTAGTTTTTTGTTTTGTCTTAGTTTCTGTCTTTTATTACTCATTGGTTGGTTCTATAACGAAAGTTAATTGACTCCCAAAGTTGGTTTTAACCGAAGTAGACGCTTTGGTTAGGATTGAACTCCCAGTCATCACGCTCCTCGTCCTCGCGTCCATCGCTGCGATGCAAAGTGCTCTCCTTCAGCTGTCGTCGACGCAGCTGTAATGCTTGCACTAACGCGTTGGTAATGTCTCCGGTTTCCCCTTCGCTGATGTCCGGCAATACCACCTGAGTGGTCCTGGCAGGGATGGAGGGAGCGGGAGGTCTTTCTTGCATCTCCTTTCTCTTGGCCATAAGTGCTTGTTGGAAGGCGTTGAAGCCTCCAATGCCATCTCCATCAGAAGAAGCGGAGGATGAACTTGCTTCAGTCATCGCGTTGTTTCTTGGAGGGATTGGAGGAGGAACGTCAAACTCGGGAACAGCTTCTTCTTCCTCCTCTTGATATTGTTGTTGATGGTAGTAATAACCTTGTTGTTCCTCTTCAGGCAATGGAGGTTGTGGTGGTTGTGGTGGTTGAGCTGGTTGTTGCTGTTGTTGGATTGCAGGAGGTTCTTGTGGCAACCAGCTATCATTACTGTGGTCTACTTGTTGTTGTTGGAGAGGAGGTTGCGGTTGAGGTTGTTGAGGAGTATAAGTAGGTCTTGCTGGAGGTTGTTGTGGTCGTTGGGGCTGAGGTTGAGGCTGTTGTTGTTGTGCAGTGGGTCTAGGACCAGCAGGAAGTGGTGGTTTAAACATTGGTTGTGGCTGTTGTGGCTGTTGTGGTTGTTGCTGTTGGGGACGAGGGGAAATACCAGCTGGTTGTTGTTGTCGTTGCAAAGAACGAGGAGAAATAACTGGTTGTTGTTGATCTGGACGAGGACCAGCTGGCAAAGGAGGACGAAATTGTTGAGGCTGCTGTTGGTGCAGAGGTGGTTGTTGTGGATGTTGTCTTTGAATGCCATAAGCAGGAACAAGCGGACGAGAGGGAGCGGTTGGAACTGCCGGTCTTTGAGGAGGACCTCCAGCGGGGGATGCAGAAGAGGAAGCAGCATTTCGATTGGCGGCGGTGTGTTGTTGAATGAACTCTCCGATGAACTGCATTTCGGACTCGTCGACGGGCGTGTTGAGGATGCCGGCACCCTCGAATACTTTTTGCCATTTAGGGCTGGCGTCTTCGAGGCGGAAGACACCGTTCTTGAGGGAGATGCTTTGCTCCTTTTGGAATTCGCTTGGTCGGCCTATTTGGCTTGCGTCCCTATGGATATTTTCGTTTTTTGTTGTTTGTAAGAAGAAGAAGAAGAAGAAGAAGAAGAAGAAGAAGAAGAAGAAGAAGAAGAAGAAGAAGAAGAAGAAGAAGAAGAAGAAGAAGAAGAAGAAGAAGAAGAAGAAGAAGAAGAAGAAGAAGAAGAAAGAAGAAGAAGAAGAACAAGAAGAAGAACAAGAAGAACAAGAAGAACAAGAAGAACAAGAAGAAGAAGAAGAAAAACAAGAAGAAGAAGAACAAGAAGAATAAGAATAGTTATAACTATTTTCCAATATAAACGAGTTTAAAAAACGACGTACTCGTATTTGATGGTAATCTGAAGCTCACCAACATTAGCTCCTTTATCCTGCAACGTATAGGTTTTATCCAACCCAGAGGCGACTTGAAACTTCTCCCTTTCGGTGCTGCGAAGAGGGAAAGAAAGTTCTGCGACCGTCTTCTTGCCATCCAGCACAACCAGAACTAAATCTGTGTCTTCTGGGTCGGTAACGTTTCTGTGGCGATTGAAAGAAAGAAAGCGTAAGAAAACAAACCATACAATATAAAGACAAAAAGAGAAACGAGAGAGAGAGAGAGAGAGAGAGAGAGAGTAAAGGTACAATTTGAAGGATTCTTTCCAAACAGGATCTGAGGTTCCTTTCATGGCCAAAGTTTTGAAAACTTTTCGTGTCTTCTTGCCTTCCTTCAAGTTAACTTCAACGCTTGCATTGGGCTTCTTATCTGAGACAACGCATGAAGTTAGAACGAAAAAAGAAATGCAACAAAAGAAGCGAAACAGGAAGGACTGTGGCAAGGAGTGAATGAGAGCAAAGAAGAGAAGAGGGAAGCGAAAAGACGCACCATTCTTTGATGCAACAATTCCCTTGGCTTCGTGAACATGAACTTCAACAAAGCCCAAAGTTCCTTTCACAGGCTTCTCCTTTTTCAGTTCCTTCGCTACAACCTGAGCTCTCATCTGTTCCTCCTTTTTCCGTTTCTCCTCCTCTTTCTTTTTCTTCTCTTCCTCCTTTTCCTTCTTCTTTCTTTCCTTCTTGTTTTCCTTTACTTCTGGTTGCGGTGGAGGAAGCTGTTGTTGCGAGAGTTGTTGAGGAATTGCTTGAAAAGATTGTTGCGGTTGAACGGGGATCATTGCTGGGAGTTGTTGTTGTCGCTGTTGTTGCTGCTGCTGCTGGATTGGAGCAGAAACGGAAGAGGATGAAGCAGGAGCAGAAGGACGAGAAGGAGCGGCTGGAAGCTTCAAGTCGAGGATTTGGACATAGCTGCCTGGAAACCAGCCTCTTCTTCCATCCGGGCATACTCCATGCCACCACTCATCTTTAGTTGATTATCAGTAAATAGGTTTCAAGCTAGCGGTAACAACAAGAAAGAAAGAAAGAAAGAAAGAAAGAAAGAAAGAAAGAAAGAAAGAAAGAAAGAAAGAAAGAAAGAAAGAAAGAAAGAAAGAAAGAAAGAAAGAAAGAAAGAAAAGAAAGAAAGAAAGAAAGAAACGACAAGAAAGAAAGAAAGAAAGAAAGAAAGAAAGAAAGAAACGACAAGAAAGAAAGAAAGAAAGAAAGAAAGAAAGAAAGAAAGAAAGAAAGAAAGAAAGAAAGAAACGACAAGAAAGAAAGAAAGAAAGAAAGAAAGAAAGAAACGACAAGAAAGAAAGAAACGACAAGAAAGAAAGAAACGACAAGAAAGAAACGACAAGAAAGAAAGAAACGACAAGAAAGAAAGAAACGACAAGAAAGAAAGAAACGACAAGAAAGAAAGAAAGAAAAGAAAGAAAAGAAAGAAAGAAACGACAACGAAAAAACAAAAACATACTTTCCCAATCCTTATCGGTGACGGTAAAGCAAAGGCCTTTGGTCAAGGAGAGCTCCGTGGGGACACGCGCCTCGTAGTCCCAATTGGCCATTACAGGGAGGTTCAGGCTGTACATCCGCTGAACGTAGCTGCTCGGAAAGACCCCCAAACGTCCTTCCGAAGTCATTCCCGACCACCTTTTCAAAAAAAATATGTGGATATATTTGTTGAGCTAGAAAGAAAAGAGGAGTTTTTAAAACAAAAGACAACGCAAAGAAGAAAAAAAGGGTCAACCATCCGTCTTCGTGTTCGACAATGTCGGAAAGGATCTCCCCTTTGCGGAGCGGCAGCTCGTTGGAGTGCGTTGGCGTATAGTCATAAATCGCTCTCACTTGCCGTTTTTGTTGTTGCTGTTGTTGTTGATACATTTTTTTTTTCTTTTGCACCGGATTCACGGTGGCGACAAACAAGAAGGGTTTTTTTTAAAAGAAAAAAAAAAAGAAGCACTGCTTCACTTGTTTTTTTCACTTCTTGCTCCCTTTGCCTGAAGGGGAGGCGTTACCTACGGAATAAACATATATTAATTAATATGAAAAATTAATTATACCATGTAATCACCACCATGTCGACATGATAAATATAACGTCGACATGAAAGAGTTTTCCCGCCTTTTTTTTTCCCTCCCAAAACAGCTTGCGTGCAGAGCAAGGAACCAGGCGGATACGGCCATACTGCGGAGAAAGCACCGCTTCCCGTCCGATCAGCGAAGTTAAGCTCCGCCAGGCGATGTTAGTACTGGGGTGGGTGACCACCCGGGAATCCATCGTGCTGTATCCTTTTTCTTTTTTTTTTTTCGTTCGCTCCCTTCCTTCCCTCTCCTCCTCTCTCTCTTCCTTCTTTATGTTATCAATGCTTTCTCTCTCTCTCTCTCTCTCTCTCTCTCTCTCTCTCGCTTTCTTTCTTTGTCTTCCCTTCTTGTTTGTCGTGGTTGTTTGCTGTTTGTTTATCCTTTGTTTTTTGTTTTGACTGCTGTTGTTATACTCCTTTCTCTCTATGTCTCTCTCTTGTCTCTATCATAAGTGTTGGAAGGCCTATGTTTGGTTGGAGGTTTTTTGTATTTTAAAGGCTTGGAGGAGATTACATTTTAAAAGGGCAACCGGCCAGTGACAATATGCCACCACATGCTATTATTATCGAAAGAGAAGAACCATCAGTTACAACCATACACATCAAGCTAATCAATGGCGAGAATGAGAGAGAGAGAGGGAGAGAGAAAGAACGAAAGAGAAAGAGAAAGAGAAAGAGAAAGAGAAAGAGAAAGAGAAAGAGAAAGAGAAAGAGAAAGAGAAAGAGAAAGAGAAAGAGAAAGAGAAACAGAAACAGAAACAGAAGAGAAAGAGAAACGACGAAAGAGAGGGAGAGTAACGAAAACAACAACGATCAAAGCAATGAACTAAATGACAAGAAAGAAAGCAAGCAAGAACGTACTGAAAGTCGCCACGTAGACTGTACAACGGATGCTTGAACGTAGCTGGCTTGTTCTTCTCAAAGAAAAAGTGTCCCACCTTCAGTTTTTTTTTTGGAACAAAGATGAGAGCCCAAACCAAAAGGAACTCCAAAAAAAAAAACGATGTACCCAAGCGAAGCCGTAGCCACAGAGCAAAGGGAGGAACAAGAGCTGGTAGTTGCCGGTGAGGAGGACGACGAGGAGGACGGCCATGGCCAGGGTGGTGCCCACAAAGTGGAGGCGCCGGTTGGTGCGATCCGAGTGTTCCTTCATGTAGAACGGAAAGAACTCGGCAAAGCTGTGGAAGGGAGGGCGCACGATGACTTGGCGTTGCTGTTGTTGTGATTGCATTTTTTCGATCCGTTTTAATTTTAGGTTTTCTGGTGACAAAAAAATCAGAGTCAGAAAAAACAACTCCTCAAGCGTCGACAACAAGTATCATTTTTGTCGACGAGGAAATCCGATCCACAATAATCAATGACTCCTCGTTGATCTTAGTTCTATCTTATGACCCCTCGATAATACTATATTTGGAAAATTTTCATTAATCAATTATTTCTTTTTTTAATTTTTTAAACAATTAAAAAAAATAAAAAAATAAAAAAAAACATAAATATAAAAATAAGCCGAGTTCGTTTTTGTTTTTGTGGTCCGTAAGAACGCAAGAACAGAACAGAGCAAAAAAAAATGAGTCGACTCCCTCCCGCTGGAAGCGAAGGAGAGCCCGAGCCTTCCTCCTCTCCTCTCTCCTCCTCTCCGCCCTCCACCGCTCCATCCCACATGGCCAACTGGAAGGCCGGGCGCAGCTCCCCCGGCCTGTCCCCGCCCCCGTCCCACCATCAGAACATGGGCAAGCGGCCCCTGACCGCCCCTCCTCCCGCCGTCCCCCCGCTCCCCACCAACCGGCGGGTCACCCTGGCGGAGATATTGGAGAAGCCGCCGCTGAGAAGGATGTTCGAGGTCTTCTTGAGGAGATCCTTTTGTCAGGAGAACTTGGAGTTTTACTTGGCGGTGGAGGAGTTCAAGAAGCTGCACGCGGCTCATGACCCCAAGGTAACCCCTTTTTCTTTTGTTTTTTTGGGTTTTTTTCAGAAAAAAGATGAAATAACAACAAACAAACAAACAGGATGCAAAAGCGGTGGAGAGCGTGCGAGAAAAGGCGTTTAACATCTGGTCGACTTTCTTGGGATCGGTAGGACTCATTCCTTTTTTTTTTGTCGTTTCCATTTTTTTTTCAATTGCTCTTTTGTTTCTCTTCTTTTGTGCTTCCTTCTTCTTCTTCTTCTGTGCTTCCTTCTTCTTTTGTTTCTCTTCTTTCTGCTTTATTCTCTCTTCTTCTGCTTTTTTTTTAAAAAAATCGATTCTCGCTTTTCTCCTCTCCTGCTCTCTTCTTCTGTGCTTCTTTCTTCTTCTCTCTTTCTTCTTCCTTTGTTTTTCTTCATCTCATTCGTTCTACACAACAAACCACTTTCGATCAAAAGGCAAGCAAAGAGAGGGAAATCAACGTGAACCAGCAGGTTAAACTGGAGTTGGAGCAGTTTGTCAGAGATCTGGAGGGCACCTCCTCGGCGCCCAAAGTGACCATGTTTGACGAGGCTCAGAGCGCCATTTCTTTCCTGATCTCCACGGACAGCGTGCCCAAGTTCACCTTGACGAGCGATTATAAAACGGCTAGAGGTTCGTACTCTCTGTCTTCCCGTTTCTTTTCTTCTTTCTTCATTCTCCGTTCATAACTCAACAACGTTGACTCGTCTTACAGCATTGGTTCGGTTAAAGGAAGAATCAGCAGCGTTAGAAGCGAACGTGGAGGAATGCTCGAAGCAGATTCAAGTCTTGGAATCCGAACTCACCGCCAAGCAAGAACAAGTTCAAATGTTGGAAGAGTATCTGAACGCCTCCGAGGAGGACGCGCAAAGAAAGGAGGAGGAGAGGTTGAAGCGGCAGGGGAAAATGGCGGAGCGAAACAGGAAAGCGCAGGAGAAGAAGGAGAAGAAGGAGAAGAAGGACAAGGAGGAGAAGGAGGAGAAGAACGATCAGATCGTTCCGGAAGTGCTGACCGACTTTGCAAAGTCCACCATCAACGTGCTGAGCGGAATGACGACGAGGAAAGAGAAGGAGAGCATGGCTGGTGACAATTATGTTCTCTGCGTTGACGGTATGTCTTGGGTTACCCTTTCGTTGTGTTCGCTGTGTTCTCACGAAACGAAACAGTGCTGCAGGGTAAGGACTTGGCGCACATGGACAAGACGGGTCATTCGCAAAAGCCAAACGCTTTTGTGACCGTTCGTTATGGCAAACAGAAACATACCACAAAAGTTGTTATGAACACCAACGAGCCACAGTGGTTTGAAAACTTTTCGATGTTCGTCATTCTTCTTGCTTCTCTTTCGCTTCTATCTTCTTTTTTCTAACTCTTTCTCGCTTCTCTCTCGTATGTTCTCTCTTGTTCTCTTCTCATTCGTTCGTTTGCCTCGTTTGCGTACACAGACCCACCAAGCCAGAGGAATCCTCCAAAGTACGCATCGAGGTCTACCACTTCAACGTCATGGGCAAGCACACCCTTCTCGGCATGCTGAGCTTCCCCTCCGCTCGTTCCTTCAGCAAGGAGGTGGGTCCGCCCATCAATCGTTGGTTCAAGCTGCAAGGACAGAACTTTGACGAGCCGGCGGAGGGACACGTGCAGCTCTCCCTCAAGTATCGGCATCTCTACGACCGCAAAACGGAGCTGCAAAGGGAGGTGAACAAGATGAAGAAGTTTGTGGCGTTCTTGGAGGGAGGAGGAGGGGCGGACTCCGAGGAGGCAACGTTGGAGAGGAGCAATTCCGATGATGAGCTGCTGGCCAGGAAGGCGCACAGCGAGTCCTCATCATCGAGCATGCTGTCTTCCGACGGCACATCGCATAGAAAGAGCGGGAAGAACTTTGTGGCGAGCGGTGGCAAAGGGAGCGGCGGTGGCGCCGCATCTGGAAGCGGAGCAGGGAACAAAGGAAGGAAGGTGAAACCGTCTTCAACGACGAAGAAGCTGGTCAAGACGTTAAAAGCCAAGCAAGCCAAGTTGGAGAAGACGTTGCTAACCATCGACTGATCCAAGTTTTTTTAAAAAAATGTAAAGCACATCCCAACCAAAATCTCTCTCTCTGTCTCTGAGGGAACCCTAAACAAGTCTGGTCGCAGAGAGGAGGAAACCTCTTGGCCTCCAACTCCTCCTTTCCTGCTGTTTTCTTTTTCTCTCTCCTGCAAAGGCCACCCGGAAGGAAGGAAAGAATCTCCCAACTCAACTTATTCCAAGAACAAACCCATCACCACAAATAATAGCGATGCTATGGATCCGCCCACAGGATCGGGTAAAGAGAGACGATTCAAAGAAGGCGCTAAGTGGGCATAACCGGTGGCTGTTGGCAGGTAATGCTGGTGAAATGAATTGCAATTCATTACTGTTCGCCGAAGGGAAGCGAAGCGAAGTTTGCAGTTTGAATGGACGGTCCCGTGGTGTGCGTTCTGCAGGTTCGTTCGTTTTCACCTGGGAGGGCAAGCGCGCCACCAATAAATAGCTGGTTTTGTTCTCACTTATTTTTTTTTATCACAACATCATCACACAAGACTGTTCCTGTTTCCTCCTCGCTCTCCAACAAACAAAAATAAGATAAAAAATGGTTGTCTCTTCCCGCAACTTGGTTGCTTTTCTTACCACCATTCTCATGCTGGAGGCCTCTTCTGTCTCCGCTGCCGCGCCTCGCGACTGTGAGCTCTCCTTCTTCAACGCCTTCACCTCTCCGCTTCACGACTCCTTGACCATCCTGTTGGACGGGGAGCCCTGGGCCACCATCCCCTTTGGGGAGCGAGTCATCGAGCCGGTGCCCTGCACCGGTTTCACCCTGGGCATCGCTGAATCCAACGGAACCGTGGAGCAGCACTTGGATATCTTTCGTGACAACATTGCGCCTCTGGCTTGGGCAGTTTACAGAGGCGTCCACGACGTTTTTGTTGGCCAAGGGTTTAGCGCCATCCGAGTTAACACCGCACCTCCAGATCACGGCGGTATCCTCATTCAGCTTCATGGCGGAGACTCGCCATTCAGCGGCAACACAGTCTTGCAGGTCTCCACTTCCGACCAGACCTTCGAGTTGGAGGATGCCAGTGAGGAATACTATCACCTGGACGAGTTAGAGGAGGACAACACCGAGCTCACCTTCACTCTATTCTTCAGAGATCAGGACGGCAGCGAGAGCGGTGACAACGAGAGCAGGACCAAGATCTGGGAGAAAAGCATTGTGGCCACAGGAGCAGGGACTCTGACCGTTGTTTATGTGTATGGCTATTCCGATGAGGGTCCTTTGGGGCCAGGAGTGGAGGAGCCAATGATGAAGGTCTATGAGGACGAGGTTTGGGGCAACGCTGACAGCGCTGCACGCACGGTTGCTCCCGTTATGCCCTGGTTCTAAGAACAAATGAATGTTATTAGTTTGACGAATGCAAACTCTATTATTCCCCACTCCCCACTCCACTCCACAAATGACTTCCTACAAAAAGAACAAAGAGTAAGGAGAAGGGACTTCTCTTTGTTCTCCCATGAACAAAAGCTTCAAATTAGTTGGCGTGCTCTCGTGGGAAAGGGAATCGAGGCGGACGTGACTGGGTGAAGTGCGTAGCTTGATATGTCCTCAGGCAACCCTACGTGCAAACGCTGGTTTGCGTGCTGTCCCTCTTTGCTCCGCTGGTCCTTCCAGAACGGTTTCATATTGAGCGAAGCAAGCGACTGCTGCTTGGGGTAGCTTTTCTTTTTCTTCTTTTGCTCGAATCGGCGTGCAGTGCATCTCTGTTGAAGAGAACGAACCACCAAAAGAATGGTCATGCTGGATCAGCGGGGAAGCCACGAGCAAAGCAAACACCCAGCCCTACTGGCTTCGACACAAAGGTATGTCTACTCTCTCTTCTTGATTGTGGTTTGCCTTCTCTTTATCTCTGTCTGCATTGCGGTGTCTTGTTCCTCTGTTCTTCCAATTCTTTTTTAAAACCGCCACCACAGAAACAAACACTCAGAAGTACGTGGTGCGAGCGAGTCCCCTGGTCGCGCATCTCGGCGGTATATATATCTTCTCGTCTTTTTAACCTTTTTGTTTTCTCTCAACAGTTTCGAACAGAGCACAACCACAAAGAACCTACGATGATGGCGGCAATGGATAGGGCACAGCCTACGGCGCTTTGGAAGACAGGGCAGGGCACCAACAGAAGTCGCTGTTGCTTCCACCTCGTTATCTCCCTCTTGCCTCCCTTGTTCTTCTTCCAACCTCACAAACAAACTTGGGGGTGGTGGTTTCTCCTGGTGTTGTGGATGGTGTTTTTTCCAATTGCTTTTCTTCAAAGTTTCGAACCCACCCACCACAACCAGCTGCAACCCAAAACGCAAAGCAAACCAACGGCAAGTGAGTTGCTTTTCCCAAGTTGGCTTCTTCTTGGCAACCCCTCCCTGACCCTCTCTGGCTTTCCTTTTCCATTTGCCTCCATTTAGTGCTCCATTACCCGTGGATTCTCCGTGTTGCATTACCATGCCTTCTCCTTTTATTGCAGCACCCGCTGCACTATATAAACCATTCCTCTCGGCTCCCCATTCTTCCACTCATTCAGCAAACTCATTGCAACAACAAACAACAACAACTTTCAACCTACCTACCTACCTACCTACCTACCGACTTGACAATGTCCGAGTTCAGATTGGAGACCCAGTCCATCAGGCCCAACGTGGGCATGGACCAACAGGCAGTCCACCAGTGCGGCGACATCCTCAGCAAGCTCTTTGCGGACCAGTGGGTGCTGTGCACCAAGGTCCTGAACTGCAAGCACAACGTGCTGGGCAAGCGCAGGGAGATGCTCAAGGACCTCTTCAAGGTGATCCACCACAAGCTCGTCCTCTCCACGGAGATAACCGGCAAGGAGCTGAGGAACCTGGGCTTCCGTGTGCCTCACCTCCCCGAGATGCTGGAGATGACCAGGATCTCCCCCTCGCTCAAGGGTGAGAAGTGGCCCGACGCGGACAGCATGGTGAGCAACATGCTGGAGGACGTGGAGAGGATCATCCAGATGCTCTACAGGGACACCATCAGGTGCGAGAAGCAGGACATCAAGGCCCCTGATGTGGAGGACTTCCTGGAGGACACCCTGAGGCTCCACAAGGAGATCGCCAAGAAGCTGCGCTGCCACTTGGAGCAGAAGGGCGGCGTCAGCGGACGCTACGGAGGTGGCGGCTACGGAGAGAAGAGCCGCTACGGAGAGAAGGGCGGCATCAGCGGCAGCGAGCGTGGCGGCTACGAGAAGAGCGGCTACGAACGCAGCAGCTACGGCGGTCGCTACTGGTAAAAAGCACCAGCAAAAAGTCGTCCCTTCTCTTTTGCCCAAAGGGGGAAGGATGATGAAGAGAGATAGAGGGTGAGGGTGAGATAGAGGAGGATAGATAGTCTACTTACTCTTCGGTGCTCTCCTCCTTCTTCCTCTTGTCGACAATTATTCAATTTTTTAATACATTTTTCACAGTTGTCGATAATCTCTGATAATTTCATTCTTATTCGAGCTTCCGAAATATCGTCGACATTTATTACTTTATCAATATATTTTCGACAATCGTTGATAAACAAATACAAGCTGTAACGCGATGAGCTCATAGCACAGGAGGCAGGACAAGCGGTGGAGCGTTAGCACATGAACATGGATGAGGATGCCCACGCCTCCGCCAGAATGGGAATGGTTATGGCTGGGGATGAGAGTTGTTCGTCCGTTCTTCAGCCAAAGACGATTCCTGATGATGGTGATTCCCTGTTTAATTGCTTTGCTTTGCAGGTTCTTGTTGCTCCTCTTCTTCAAGTAAAACGGGAGCCGGGGTGGAGGAGAACCATCCTCGCTTGTCGAAGCTTCGCACGTTGCAGGTCCGTTGGAAGCAATCGTTACGATAGAGGAGATAATCCATCAGCCGAAGCAGCAGATCATCTTCGTTGTGCTGGAGAATGTTGAACGTTGGAACTGGAATAAGGTTGCCGTAGTTGTGGGAGGCGGTGGATGGGGTGTCGTCGAGGATGAGGGTGAGATCTTTCTGCCAACCTCGGCTTCTGCGTTGAGTTGACTGCCACACTTTCTTCAAGCCTGTTTGCATAAGAGCAAGCAGAAACAAAGTCAACAGAGAGAGAGAAAGAGAAGAGAAGAGAGAGAGAGAGAGAGAGAGAAAGAAAGAGAAAGAGAAAGAGAAAGAGAAAGAGAAAGAGAAAGAGAAAGAGAAAGAGAAAGAGAAAGAGAAAGAGAAAGAGAAAGAGAAAGAGAAAGAGAAAGAGAAAGAGAAAGAGAAAGAGAAAGAGAAAGAGAAAGAGAAACGACGAAAGAGAAAGAGAAAGAGAAAGAGAAAGAGAAAGAGAAAGAGAAACGGCGAAAGAGAAAGCACACTTTTGACAGTAAAGCGGATCGGTTCAAGACACTCCAAGCTCGCGCGTGTGACAGTGCAACACCTCTTCCCGGTGAAGATAAACGAAAACCGGTCCGGCAGCAACCCCAAAAGCTTCACGACCATCTCGGCCCACTCCTCGGAGGCGGCCGTCCAGATGGCAACGTTGCCAAAGTGTTGGAAGCAAAACTCCACAAACTCCTTGGCATGCGGGCGAAGAAAAACGTTTTCCTTTGCCTTTTGTTCGGGTTATTTTAGAAAAAAAAAAGATGAGATGCTTTCGAAAGAAGAAGAAGAAGAAGAAGAAGAAGAAGAAGAAGAAGAAGAAGAAGAAGAAGAAGAAGAAGAACAAGAAGAAGAAGAAGAAGAAGAACAAGAACAAGAAGAAGAACAACAACAACAAGAACAAGAACAAGAACAAGAACAAGAAGGAAGAAGGAAGAAGGAAGAAGCAACAATGAAGAAAGCAGGACAAAAAGAAAAGTTTGACAAAGAGCGTTGTTATATAAACCTCCGGACAAACGTAAGTAGGGGTTAAGGAAGGAAAGCGCGAAGACAAAGAGTGAGGAAAAGAGTCGATGAGAGTGCCATCGATGTCCAGAATGATGCTCAAGTGCGACAGTTGACCTCCTTCTACTTCGTCTCTTTCTTTTTTCTTTTCTTCCATTTTTTTTTTGTGTTCTATAATAAATAAATAACAATAGATATATAAATACAAAGAGAGAAAGAGAGAAAGGGAAGGCTTAATAACTGCTGGCCACCACGCTCTTGGCAGGGAGAAGCTCAGCACTTTCACCGGGCCGTTCTTCCTCATCGTTGTTGCTGAGTTCGGCGATTGCTCTCTGTATTCTCTCTTTGTCCGTTAATATCTCCATCTCTCTTTTCGTCCATTCGTCCTCTTCGTTGTCTTCCTCGTATTCTGCTTCGTTTTTGTTTGTTTTTTCTCCGCACATCTGCCCGTTGAGGTAGGCGCAGTATGTGGCTGGGAAGTAGCCAACAACACCGTTCTTCTCGCCTTTCCACCAGCCGCTGCTGTGCTTGTCCATCACTAAAAGCACATCTCCTTTGCTGAATGATAACTGAAAGAAAAGGAATAAGCATAGAATTTCAACGGAAGAAGAAGATAAGCAGAAGAGCAACAACAACAAAAACAAGAATGATAATAAAAAAGAATGGTGGTAAGGAAGCATACCTCTGATGGAGATGCAGCAGTGTAGTCATACCACGCACGAGCATAGCACAAGTAATTTGGTCGATAGTTCACCTGGCTGAAGAGCCTGTCATAGTCCTCAATAAGCGCCAAAGCGATGGCATTCACTAATGGCACATCCGCTATCATATCGTGTTTCTCTCTATCTATTTATTTTTTGTGTTGAAAGAACAAGGCAGAAGAAGGAGAAGAACCAAGAAGAAGATGATGAAGAAGATAAGCAGGAAGAAGAAGAAGAAGAAGGTCGAAGATCATAAAAAGAAGAGAAGAGCGAAACAGAAGAAGCGAGAAGAAAGAAGAATCTAAGAAAGATGACGAGTACCGTTGGGAGCACGAAGAAGATTGGGGCCGAAAATGAGGCCAAGATTGGAGGCATTCATCCTGTTCTTGTCCGAGTGGAGCTTCACCTTGCGAAGACAAAAGACCAGTCGTTTGAGTAATGCTTTGTTGACGGCTGGCAACAGTTGAATAGACTTTCGAAGGTCCAATTTGGCATTTGCTTCTGTTTTGTATTAATGAATGACAAAAGATTTTTAAAAAAATAATAAAAGAAAAAGAAAAGAAAAAGAAAAAGAAAAGAAAAAGAAAAGAAAAGAAAAAAAGAAGGTAAAACAAAAAAAGAATAAGAACAAAGAACAACTACAAAAAACAATAGGACAAGAAGAAAAATACAGAAAAAAAAAGAAAACATTACGTTTAGCACATTGACACTGCGCCAAGAAGCAATCGTAGAGCTCAAACGTCAACAAGGGGTCCGGCAGCTCCCTCAGGTAGAGCTTCAAGAGGTCGCACACCACCTCGCTCTCCAGGTACCACAGCTCCACCTGCTCCCCATCCGCCAGGAGGTTGCGGTAGTGCTTGGTCTCCTCGGTGGGGGCGCTCTTGCGAAAGATGCCCTCCTCGTCGAGGAGGACCTCCTCGATGTGGAGGCAGGCCTTCTCCACAAAGGGAGGGATCTGAAAGTCGGGAAAGTCTTGCATTACGCGGTGCAGAGGAATGCCGAATAGTCCTTTTTTTTTTTGAGTACCAGAAAAGAGAGAGAGAGAGTTAGTTTATGGAACGAAAAAGAGAGAGAAGAAAGGAAAATAAAAGCGAAAAGAAAATTGTATAAAGATTAATATAGAACCACTATAGAGTTTAATGGTTTTTGTAATGGCCATATATATATTTGTTTAAAATAAAGATGGCGAAGAAGTGAACAGAGAGAGAGAGAGAGAAACAAAAAAAGAACCCAAACCAGTGACAGCAGCATTGCGATAGTTGTTGGGAGCAGAGATGGAAATCTGTGGCTCGCTATCCGCTTGAGGGAGAGCGGGCAGGGCAGCTTCCACGATGGACGAGAAGACGCGTGTCTTCCAACCTCCGCCATCCTCCGTCGCCGAGTCCTTTGTAGTCGTCGGTAGTGGTGTGGTCTCGCTCTTCTTTTTTGATCGCAACTTCACTCTCATCTTCTCTTTTTATTTTACAAATTTTTTCTTTTAAATTGTTTTTCGTGTAATTGTCTATTAGCTTCGATAGATTTGTTTGCAACCTAAGATGAACGATCCACCACAGCAAAAAAAGCAACATGGGATTTAACCTATTAGAAAAAATGGAACTATTACCCAAAATGCACAAAAAGAGGTCAAGTTGTGAACAAATTAAATTTAAAATTTTTCCTCGAAACAGAAAATTTGATAAATTAATAATTTTAGTTGTGAAAAAAAAGGGAAGAAACCGAGAAAGAAAAGAATCCTCTTTAGCCATAGTAACCCAATCCACCGTGCACGCGCGGTTGTTTCTGCGATTTTAGCCACCACGCCATCACCGCCACGAAGCACACCTGGAAGAAGATGAAGTAGAACCAGGAGCCGGAGGAGGAGCCTTGCACCGCATCCAAAAGTTTCTCTTTTTGTTGCGCCAAGTCCGTCACCAATCTCTCTTGTGAAAGTTTGTCATACTGTTAGAAGAGCAAAGCGGGGTGAGTCAAGGAACGGAAAAGAAGAAATAGAGAAAAAGAAAAAGTTACTTCGTAGACTTGACGGGTGCGTTGCATGTTGGTTTTGAGGTCTTTGATGGCTTCCTGCAGTTTGTACGTGGAGCCCGCTTGCAATGCCACGTGGGCGTTTGCCAGCTGATCTCTGTAGAGGTTGTTTGTTAGCGACAAGAAAGAAGTGAAACAGCAACACCAACAACAACTACAAAACGACAAGAACCACTTAAAACGAACAATCCAAAGAAACAACGAGCAACAAAGAACGTTTGGAAAAAAAAATTTAACCTGATAGAAGGAAGAGAGCTTTCAAGAAGTTCCTTCGTATCCGACACGGAGGCCAAAACTTTTTCGTAGGCCTCATCAAACAAAGTCTCCTCATCCTCCTCAACGTTTTTGCTGCGAGCAGGAAGACTGCCCAATTGGCGTTGGATGGAGGTCAACGTGTTCATCACGCTCGTTTGAGAGTTGAAAAGCTCTTCTATTCTCATGGCGAGTAACTTCAATGAAAAAGAGAGAAAGTGACAAATGAATAAAAGAATAGAAAAGAAAAGAAAACCAGTAACAGAAATAAAGGAGCAAAGAAACGAATAAGCAAAATAAATGTCAAACCTCCAAAGCGTCATTATCCCCAGTTGCTTCTTGAATCACCTCTTCCTCTACTGTTTCCACAGGTTGGTCTCTCGGCTTTAGAGGATTGTTTGCTCGAAGTCGTCTGGCGGGT
The DNA here is from genome assembly GCA_031835245.1 of Balamuthia mandrillaris. NCBI lineage: Eukaryota > Discosea > Longamoebia > Balamuthiidae > Balamuthia > Balamuthia mandrillaris. The sequence continues at coordinate 56,258 of JAVKOQ010000016.1, read as the reverse complement.
TTTGGCGCCTTCACCTCCTCTTCCTGTTGTAGTTGTTGTTGTTGTTGTTCATCTTGAATGATTTCATCGTAATAAAGATCTGCTTCAAGCGCATTTTGAGTGTCTTCCTCAGGTTCTTCGTTGGGAACAAAGTAAGCTTCCAAAACCTCCTCCTCCTCCTCCTCAACGTAAAGTTCGTCGTTGTTGGCGCCCCATGTTTCAGTTTCAAAGGTGAAAAACTTGGTTTCGTCTGTTTGTTTCGAGAGATGATTAGACTACAAAAGTGGAAGGAAAAACAAAGGAAGGAAGGACAGGCGAAACAAATTAGAAAGAACCAAACCTTTGCTGGCAGTGATGCCGAAGAACAGTCCATTCGGAATTGCCAACTCCACAGAGAAGCAAGACAGAGGAGCACGACTCCTCGGCGAGGTCAACGAGACCTGAAGCAAGCCCTCATCATAGGTAATGGTGGCCTTGGTCTTGGTCTCCGTCTTGGGACCCGTAGAAGCCGGTAAGTACTGGGCAGGAATCTCGCAAGAGCCAGAGCCTGCGATGGCTGGGTTGAAGCCAGGATTGAAGAAGCGAGTGCCGTCATTGAAGACTGCCGACACTGTTGCCACTGTCTATAGAGTGTGGATAATGAGAGAAAGAGAAAAGAGACAAAGAATCGACAAAACAAAAAGCTAACGGGAGAGAAAAGGCAAAGAAAGCAATTCAACGTAAACGTACTTGAGGACTGTGTCGCGTGAAGAAGATGCCAAGTCCATCCCACTTGTTTCTGTAGCCCGAAAGCGGGCCTCTTCGTTGGGGCTCTTGCACCAACCACACAGCAAAGTTAAGGGGAGCTGACGGTTGAGGCCCTGTTTGAAACTCCAGCTCCACTTCCCAGTTTTTTGAATTCATGGGCTGGTTTTGTTTGGTTTGTGTGAGGCAAACAAAGAAGAGTGCATAACAATGAAACAGAAGAAACGAGAACAGACACAAAGGAGAGGCGAGTGGCAGAGAACAAATAAGAAGAGCCAAAGAGCACAGAGAAGAAGAACAACAAGAAGAAGAACAACAAGAAGAAGAAGAACAAGAAGAAGAACAAGAAGAAGAAGAAGAAGAAGTAGAAGAAGCAGCAAGAAGAATAGGAGAAGCAGACAACGCAAGAAGAGAGAACACGTGCTACTCACATTGTTGGCCCAGAGGCCGCCCGATTTGTGCTGCAGAGTGACCAGCTCGATGTGTTTGTTGGTAACCCCATCTTTGAAGTCCACGCTCCACCCTGGCGGATGCTCTGCTCATGTTCAACCAAGAATAAGGTAAACAAAAAAAAGAAGGTGTGAAGACCTTGACGCTAAGGGAACAAGAGAGAGAGAGAGAGAGAGAGAGAGAGAGAGAGAGAGAGAGAGTAGAGAGGAGTGAACGATTCGTACCAGCAGTGGCAAAGGGTGGGGCAAAGGAGAGGTCCGTATCGTAGCGGCGAGCTTCTTCCCCAAGGGCGCTCTGTACGACCAGGGCCCACACACCCAACACCCACACACAGCCCAACCAAGACGAAGGGGAAGAAGACCAAGAAAACCTGTTGCTGCCACAGTGTCGTGGTGTGCGCATTCTTTATTTTTCTTTTTTGTCTCAAATTTTTTTCTTTCTTTTTTTTTTTTGCTGATTTTCTTTTTTTGTCGATTTTCTCTGTCTTTTCTTTCCTTTTTGACTATTCCAGCTGCTGACGTGGAATCGATCAATAATTAAGAACAAATTGAATAAATCGCCAATTATTTTGAGTTCATTTGTCAAAAATATTCGATTGTCGATAAAAATTGGATCTATGCGGATCTTTTGATCGTCGACAAAAACTTTTTTCAAACACCAATCAAAAATCAAAAATTGGTTTGTCATGTATCTCGTGCTGCTTTGGCATTGTGGATAGCGATGGTTGAAAGAAGAGTTCTAGAGCCTCCAGATGGAGGAGACTCTCGGTGACCGCGAGGGTGGCAACGACGTTGAAAACATTTTTAGTTGTGCCAGGAACTTCGAGGGAAGAGACGATTGATGCATGCAGCTGATAACGTTGCGCACGATGGCGGAGAAGGACATTGGATATGAGGCCGGGAGCGATGGTGAGGTGCCAAGAGACCAACAGCGCAGAGACAAGAGATAGAAAGAAACCAAAGTTTTATAATAATAAAAGAAAGGTAAAGCAGATGAACATTGGGCTTTAAACTGAGACCACGTTGTTTTACTTCTTGTCCACAACAGGGATGGTTGCCAACTCGGCCACATCTGCAACAAGAATAAACAAAAAGAAGATGATGACAAAGTTGGCAACGTTCCTTAGTGGCAAATCTTAAAACTGAAAGAAACAGAAAGAAACACGTACCGCACATGTCCTTGTTTCGTTCCAAGTAGATGTAACCATCCATTCCCCAGTCAGTTGCTGTTGTTGGTTTGTTAGATCTGGAAAGCAGCGACAAACACCAACGAATGAATGCGAGAAGGTAAGACGTACACCAAGAATTGCGAATGGCCCAAACGGGATATGTTTTACCATCTTTGCCTTCCATGTCTTTTTTGTTTGTGGTTAGTGTTAGTTTCTGCCGTGAGGAACAGAGCAGGATGGAGAAGGAACAATAACTATGTACTTTTGAAGCCTGTTGCTTGTACGCAGTGATCCATCATTTTATCGCAGCTGGTAACAACTCCTATTTTATGTTTTAAAGAACTTATGAGTTGCCTCGAAGAAGAAGAACAGAAGGAGAAGAAGAAGACAAGTACCTCCTTGATAAGTTTGCCAGGAAGTGGCAGCAACGCAAACGGACAGAGGACCTTGGTTGTACAGCACCATCTGCATCTGCGTTTCATTCTTGGAAGAGGTGGCGGAGAGGTAGTTCTTGATGCTGGCCACCACTTTGCCCTTCTGGAATTGACACTGCCCGTCTCGTGCTTCATATGGATACTGTCAAGAGTAAATGAGAGAGGACCAACAACATGAGTGACTCCAAACAATAAAGGAACGGTAAACAAAACAAAGAAACAGCCAACAAAAATGCAACAGAACAAGTGAGTACATTATACCTGTTTCTCAGCCTCCAGCCCACCGGCGTTCATGATGTAGTCATACGCAGAGGTGGGATAGCCGCCGTTACATCCCTGGTCCGTGGTGTCGCAGTCCACGATCTGTTGCTCGGAGAGAACAGGCAAGGAGTTGCCGGCCAGGTACCACGCCGACTCGATCGTCTCCGTCACGGAGAAGGCCTATAATTATTGTTTCGGTTTTGTGTTAATTATCGGAAAACTGAAAATTTGGATGAATGATTCTCGAATATTAAGATTATTTCGATTGTTTACGGATTATTCGATTTTCTTACTTGTTCGATTTTTTTGTTGGGAAGAAAGAAAAGGAGAAAAGAAACGAACCCAACAGGAACCACACTGCTCTTGGTTCTTCACGGCGGTCACCGCTCCTTTATCTCTCCTTTTGGTTTTTTGTGTTGTTGAAAATTGCTTTGAGTGTTCATCAGTGTTCATTCTAGAAACAGGAAATGGAAAAAACAAAGAGAGAAGAGATAATAGTTACCAGTCAAAGGAATCGGGCAGACCGTCCTGCAGCTCTTCCACGTCCACAGTGGCCTCCTCCAGTGGCTCGGCCTCCCCCAAAACGTCCTCACGGTTGAAGCTGGGCATCAGGTAGAACTCTTTGAATTCTTCTGCGGTGAGGTCGGCGAACTTGGTGACCCCAAAAGAAGCCGCTGGGTTCAACCTTTGAAGCTCTTTGGCCACTTCCATGTTACCCTATATTTATTATTCGTTGGGTTTTTGTTTCCATGGTGTGAGAAGAGTGAACAGATATACAAAGGAGAACCAGAGAAAGAAAGAACCTTGAAGACGGACAGCCTGTAGTTGAACTCCTCCTCGGTGGCGTACTGCTTCTTGTGCTGGGCCATGAACCCCTTGAACAGGGAGATGGTCATGGCTTCGTTCTCATCCACAAAGGCCGCCACCTGAGCCACGGCCAAGACCGCCACAAAGGCAACAAGCAAAGCTGCAAAGACCCTCCTGTGCATTCTATTAGCTGTTGTTGTTGATGTTGTTTGCGTTACGTTACAATGGGTTATCGAAAAACAAATAGAAATAGCCAAAAGGCCAAAACTTTTAGCACCATGGAAAGAAACGCTTGGAATGCCAGGGTGTGTTACGAAAAAGTTTTCCCATTTTTGGAAGGTGGCAACTTCGCGGAGCCAATGGAAAGCCGGCAAGCCGGGAAATCTCGTCGGTTTCGGAAAAGATTTGCGCGTTTCTCCACACCGAATTTCTGCGACGTTGATTGGGTAAAAATGTCGACATATAATAAACAATTGTTTCGTGTCGACATTCATCAGGTCGACAAACAGACCAAACGAAGAGCCAGAAGTGAACACAGAAAAGAAGAAGTAATTGGTTACCCGCTCGCGGCGTTCCGTACGGTTCATTTCACACGTTATGCGGTACCGCGGGAATCACCCGCGACAGAGGGGAAAAGCAAATGTCCAATGGTATTTCAAACGATGGTTGAATATTCATTGGTCTATCTTATATTAATTACAATGCGAAACATAATTGGTCCCCGAGAGAATCCGTTGCAACAACAACAAAAAAACAAACGATGCAACAAAACATGAGAAAGGCATTCCTTCGTACCTCCAGTTTTTTTTCGCCAAAAAAGAAAGGCGAGGGAAAGAAAAGAATGAAGCAAGGCGGAAGCAGTCTCCTGAAAAAGGTTTTGTTGGTGGAATCCACCGCCTTCTCGCTGTTGGCCGCTGGCTTTGCTGCCTCAGCGTTTGGTTTCACCACCAGCGCTTCAAACTTTGACCTCGCCTCCGCCTTGTTCAAACCTTCGTTTTCATCTTCTGGCTACCTCCGAGAAGTTCTTCTCTTGTTATCGTACGTTTTCTTTCTTCTCTTCTCTTCACCGTTTCTTCTCATCTCTTTTCTCTCTTGTAAACTCCTAAACAAAACCACAAAGATGCCTTTGTGTATTCATAGCAGCTGCTCTCTGCGCAGCCTCTCCTAAGAAACGTTTGGCAAGAGCTCTCGGCCTCTCCGGGTTGAGCCTGTTGGTTTTTGGAGGTTTTCTCCTCTTCAAGAGCTCAGCTTCGTCATCGTCGGAGCTCTTTACGGAGGCAGGATTGTTGGGCATGACGGGCTTCACCGCGTTGATCGACCTGGCTTACCTCTACTGTGGCTTTGTAGGAGAAGGAGGCAAAGGAGGCCGAGGAGGCCACAAGCACAAACAAAAGAGAAAATGAAAAACACTCTTCTCAAGTATTCTTTTCTTGTCCGTTTGGCAATCCATCTCGCTCTTCTGTATCTCCTTAGGAGAAGGAGGAGAAAAGAGAAAGAGAGAGAGAGAGAGAGAGAGAGAGAGAGAGAGAGGAGAAGAGAGAGAAAGAGATCCATGGGCAGCCAGTTTGGTTCACAGCTGCGTAGCTGTGAACAACAGTGCTGACTGCGTTTACATGTGGCTCACACTATTGACACAATGAAGGCGGTGTAGTGTGAAATTGCAATGGCAAATGAGGTCTGTTTGTTTCATCCTGCTTGTTCTTCATATTCTCCTTGTCCTTATTCTTTCTGCTTACAAGAAAATTGGCTTCCTCTTTTCAGCGATGGCCTGCAAGCCTTCCTTCAAATCCGCCGAGGCATAACTATGCGCTTGTCCGTCCGCTTCTCTCGTTAGAGCTCGCTCCAAGCCTTCATTCTGTTTAGTCCGCAACGTTCTTACCAACAAACGAACGGCGGAGGGAGAGGAAGCAGCTATTTCTCTCGCCAATTTCAGAGCCTCCTCCATGACTTGTGCTCGTGGCACGGCGTCCAAGACGAGGCCGTAACGTTTGGCCTCTGCTCCAGTTATATTCTTTCCTGTCTATAATTCATTTCAAGAATGAACACCAGAGAAAGAGAGAATAACAAGAAGAGAACGAGAGAGGGAAGAGAGGAGAGCTGAGAGCTGAGGAGAGAGAGCAGAGAGCAGAGAGCACAAGAGCAGGAGAAAAAGAACGTACATAAAGTAGGGAAGCTGCAACTTGAGGTCCCACTATCAAAGGCATAAAGTGAGTTGCGGCCAATCCTATTATTATTTTAAAAACGCTTCAGTAACATGAAAAAAGGAAGAATAAAGAAAAGATGGACAAAGAAATGAGCAACTTAAAAGCAAACATGCATGCAGCACAAAACAAACAAAAACATAAAAAGAACTTCACAAACCAGGATGTAAGCCCAGCTTCGCAAAGTTGCAGCTGAGAATGGCATCCTCGCTGGCGATGCGGATGTCAGTGGCCATCGCCAAGCACAAACCAGCGCCAACTGCCGCGCCATTAATTGCCGACACCACGGGCACCGGCAAGTCACGCACCGACAAAAACCTGCATTGTTGTTTTGTTGTTTGTTGGAGAATGAAACAGATAGGGAACAACATAACAGAAGAAAGAAAAAGAAAAGAAAAAAGAAAAGAAAAGAAAAGTGATGATAGAGAAAAGAAAATAGATGAAGCGAAATGGAAAGAAACAAAGATTTATAAAAAGAAAACGATAAAGAAAAAGAAAAAAGAAAAAAGAAAAAAGAAAAAAGAAAAAAGAAAAGAAAAAAGAAAAGAAAAAAGAAAAAAGAAAAAAGAAAAAAGAAAAAAGAAAAAAGAAAAGAAAAGAATAAAAAGTAAACCGTTTGTAAAACTGGAGCATGGTGGCGGTGTTCTCAACGGCCTCGCTCTCCGTCCGCTTCCACAGGAAGTCCAGGTCCCCGCCGGCAGAGAAGGCCTTGCCCCGCCCCGTCAGCACCACGCAGCGCAAGCGGCTGGCCTCCCCCTCCGCCCTCAGCGCCGCCATCTTGGCCTGAAAGGTCTCGCCCAGCTCCACCGTCAGCGCGTTGAGCTTGTGGGGTCGGTTCAGGTGGACGATGGCCACGTGGGCGTCGCCTTGGTCCCTCTCCACCGTGACGAGCTCCTCTGCTTCTTCCCCTTCTTGTTTGCTCTGTTGCGGGGGTGGTTGAGCGAGCAGGGCAGCAGAGGAGGCATGAAAGAAGCGCTTCTTCCCGCCCAATCAAACGATTATCATTAGCTTCGTCGTCATCACACTCCCTTCCCCCCCCCCCAAAAAAAAAGCAAAGGTGTTGAACTTACCGGCTTGTTGAGGAAGCTGGAATGCATGGAGGCCCGACCGGAGGAACCAAGGCGCTGCCGCCCACACAACAACGCGCTCGTTGCCTCCCTTCTCATCTTCGTCAGTAGGATGAATTTATCGATATTTTGTGGCAACAATTCTCGATTTTTTGTAAAAATGTTTGGCGAGAAACAAGATGTTTGGACTGAGATTCGAACCGACGGAGCAACCTTATGTCGACAGTAAAGATTTTCTTTCATGTCGTCAATATAATTTATTATATGTCGACTGTTATTTCCTCAATCTTATCTCTTATCTATGCTCGTATCTATTGGACTCCCATGCATTGGCTGTCAACTGTGGAGCTTGGTCGTTCGCCGCAAAGAGAGACCTTTGTTGGCTAACCAACCCAACAAGTGCTACTGGCGAGAAACAACTTCTGGAAGGCCATTGAGGAAGATGAGGAGAGAGAAAGCTTATGAGAGTCGACCCCTTGCTTACCCACCCAGCAGAAGAGGAGGAACCACAACAAGGAAACAAGCATTTTTTGATAGATGCTTGACAACATTGAGGATGAAAAGCAGCAAGAATAAAATAAGACACAGCAGAACCAGACGCTATCCATTCTACCGCTACTTCTTCCTTAGAGAGGCTTTAAGCGAGTGCGTTGTTAAGCAAGCTCTTTTTCTTTTTGGAGCGCACATAACCTTCCCGCGCATCAGAATAGCCTATGACCTGCTTCTTGCCTTTCTTTGTTCCTTTCAAAAAGTAGACCAGCACTTCTCCTTTGTGGGTTACTTCTGTTAAAGTCAATGGAATATTTTAAGTTAGTTTATCTTCTCTCTCTCTCTCTCTCTCTCTCTCTTCGTTTGTACCTTTTTCTTTTGCTCTTCCTCGTCGCTCGTCTTTTGTTTGTTTCTTCTCCACATCACGTCCTTTTCTTGTCTTCTTCATCACATATTCCACTTCCTCCTCCTCTTCTTCCTCCTCCTCGTCATCGTCATCAGTAAAGGCAAAGTGAACTGTGGTTGAATCTGTGACGCGAATGAAGGGAACGGCACTAGTGGGTAAGTGGAGAGCAGTGTTCTCAAGCAAGACGATCACAGTTTCATCTGGTGGCACTGCATTCTCGTCCTCTGTGTTCGAAGAGAGCACAGAGCCGAAGAAAGAGAGAAGAGCAGAAAGTAAGCAAAACAAGAAAAGAAAGAATGCAATGATAAGAAAGGCAAGAATGAAGGAACTATGAACCAGCAAAAGCGTCCAGAAAATATTGAGCTTTGTCCTTGATCTCAGCAACGACCGCCCACCGGTTATCCTTCTTTACACTGTAGCCTAACATGGTTGAAAAGAAAGAAATGAAAGGTACAAGAAGAAGGAGAAGGAGAAGGAGAAGGAGAAGGAGAAGGAGAAGGAGAAGGAGAAGGAGAAGGAGAAGGAGAAGGAGAAGGAGAAGAAGGAGAAGAACAAGAAGAACAAGAAGCAGAAGAAGAAGAAGAAGAAGAAGAAGAAGAAGAAGAAGAAGAAGAAGAACCAGAAGAAAACAAGAAGAAGAAGAAGAAGAAGAACAAGAAGAAGAACAAGAACAAGAAGAAGAACAAGAACAAGAACAAGAACAAGAACAACAACAACAACAACATAAGACAACAAGAATTACAAGAAGAACGAGTAGACAAAAAGAAGAAGCAGAAGAAGAAGAAGAAGAAGAAGAAGAAGACACAGCAGAAACAGCGAGCGTTACAAGAAAATAAAGAGAAACAACAATAAAAGACAAGAAAGAGGAGAATGCGTACTTTTGTCCGGGAGCAAGCCAAACGCGTCAGGAATGGCCTCTCGGACTTGAACATGCGTCTTGGTCTTCTTGTGGTACCGATACCGAACGTACCGTATTATTTCTTGTTGGTTAGCCTCCACATCTTTGTTTTTTTTTTTTGTTCAGGTTTCAAACCAAACAAAGCACAGAGCAAAACTGATTTTTTGTGTTGTTTTGGGCACAAACCTACAAACTCGTTCCGGTGCGTGGCTCCATGGAGTCCCTTCTTGCCTCGTTGTGGCCTAAGGTTGGGCTTCTCCATCTCTTCTTCCCTTCTCCTTTGCCAAAGGGTCAGACAATTATTGCAATATGTTTTTCGATAGGTTTTGCAATATTTTTGTCCACAGAAAAGTATCCTCTCTATCCAAAGGGGTGTTGAGATTTTTGTAGACAATGATTGCAATACGCTATCGATAGGTATTCCGATTTTTTGTCCACATAAAAGTATCACAGCGATAATATTCCTTCGCTCCCTCTACAATTGTTAGAGAAGAGAAAAGGCATTCTTTACATGCATCTCTTGTTAGCTAGCCGGAGCAGCCAAGAGGTCCTCAGGCGTGGGGTTTGGAAGAAAGTAATAAAAAGTCACCACGAGGAAGTAAAGGAGAAATACCACAAAGGTAAGATAAAGGTTATTGAGGATTTGGCATCTGCAGAGTGTACACCTCCATTTCATCCAGTTTGAACTCTCTGGTGGGGGCAAGAAAGTGATGCGGGTTGCCTTTGTATTGTTCGGGAACAGGATAGGCTGTTCCCAATCTGCACCAAGCGCTGTCGTCATGCCCGTCTGTTGGACATTGAAAGTCGGTCACAAAGCGATGAAAAAGATAACATGAACGACCAAGCAAAGAAAAGAAATGAACACAACAAGAAATAAATGACAAAGCAGGAAGCACTAGTCAAAAGAAAGGCCACATAAAGAAGAAAGAGACCAGACAGGAGTGGAAGAGAGATTCGTACAAGGATGATTCATCATGCCCAGATCATAGCCCGTGCCAAACAAAGGACCGTAGGAAGGAGAATAACACCATGCTTGGCTACGACCAGTTCTTTTTGGAAACATGCGAACGGGACAAATGCCATGCGGGTTGTGCATGGAGAAGATGAAGGTCCTGTTGTGCGGGTCCTCGTCTGTGGGGTCTGACGGTTTGGAGTTCAGTTTCCAGGAGCTGGGGTTGTAGCCGCCATAAACGTAACTTTTAGGCCTTGTTTAGAAAGGCGGTGGTTTGCTTAGTTATAATAACGAGCTGAAAGAGAAAAAAAGAGAAACAACGTGTACTCTGCATGGGTGATTCCAATGCAAACGGTGGGACCGACGTCATCGCAAAGCTCGTGGAAGCGTTTGTGAGAGAACCCGTCACGAGAGGCCCTGTAGCGAAGCCGCCAGAAAGGAGCGGAGTCGCCCAACCATTCGCCCAAAGCTTTCTTCTCGGCAGCACCCAAAATGGCAGACTCGGGAAAGAGGTGAACTGGTTGTTTCAAGCTAGCGGTATCGACACGAAAGAAAGAAAGAAAGAAAGAAAGAAAGAAAGAAAGAAAGAAAGAAAGAAAGAAAGAAAGAAAGAAAGAAAGAAACGACAAGAAAGAAACGACAAGAAAGAAAGAAAGAAAGAAAGAAACGACAAGAAAGAAAGAAAGAAACGACAAGAAAGAAAGAAAGAAACGACAAGAAAGAAAGAAAGAAAGAAACGACAAGACAGAAAGCAAGGACAAGAACGGCCCAAACGACAAGAAAGAAAGCATGTATAATACCGGTATACTGGTAGGTTTCTTTCCATGAGAGACCTTCCTGCTCCTTCAACAGTTGCAACGCCTTCCATTGCGCTTTCTTCACTCCCTCTTTACATTTTCGTTTCCTTTACATACATAAATATTGTTTTTTGTTAAAATTAAGAGAAGAAGAAGAAGAAGAAGAAGAACAACAACAACAGGAGAACAAGAAGAACAAGAAGAAGCAGAAGGAAGAACAAGAAAGAAGAAAGAAGAAAGAAGAAAGAAGAAAGAAGAAAGAAGAAAGAAGAAAGAAGAAAGAAGAAAGAAGAAGAAGAAAGAAGAAGGAACAAGAACAACACGAAAGAGATGAAGAAGTGATGTTTGAAAAAAATTGTAAGACAGTACCAAACTGGCGGCTGGTTTGAAACATGGTACCACTGCGTTTGAACAGTGAATGAGAATAAAGGTGTGTGTGTTTTTTTTTTCCACTTACCTCAACGCAAACAAGCGAAGCGGCAAGAATGCTCTCCACGTCCAGATGCTCAAACGCAAGAGCCAACAGCTCCCTCGGCAGTTCCATCTCTTTTTTGTTGCTTGGAAGAAAAAAATGTATATTGATCTTGAGATCTGATTTTCTATTGGAGGAAAATCAAAAGATGTAATCTTGGCCAATAGTTATTCAAAGATTTCATCTACAGATCGGATTATCGGTCACAGCAGGTGCTCCCTTTCTCTGCCGGCGATGCTCCATCCTGCTGCGCTTCGCTGCAGCCACTTGTGAGGGATCCGCCTCAACACCGACGTCGGCATGAACACCAACCCCACCACATACACAGCCGACAAGGCCACACAAAACCAAGCAAACACATCTCCAATCGCATCGTACAGCGTGAACACTCTCCTGGGACGAGAAGGAGCCACCATGGAGTACACTCCCGAGGTTCCATCCGGCACCAACTGACTCCACTTGCCGTCAGGAGAGAACACGCCAGAGTAGCCCTCCGAGGAGCAACGTACCAGCACGAAGCCATGCTCGATGCTCCGCACCGCGTTAGTCCCTGCATGATACTCCCCGATGGGCCCCCAAGTCTCAGAGGGCTGCGCCAATAGCTGCGCCTCTTTTGAGACTTGGTCAGAGATGTAGTGAGGGAAGTTGAGGTCAAAGCAAACGGCGGCAGCGATGGCTCCGACGCCAGTTGTGGCGGTGTGGATTACGCCTGGACCTGGGGTGATGCCCTCTCCTGGCACTGGGTGCCGCTTCTGGTAGGTGTAGAGCAGCTCTCCTCGTTCGTTGATCAGGGCTAACATATTTTTCGTGCCATTCATGAAGGCAGGAAGGAGGACGGTTTGCGTCTCTCGTGCCAGGTCCTGAAGCTCTGGCAGGAAGGTGTCCTGTTGGCCGCTCCACAAACTGGTGCTGCCCTCGCTCCAAAGCACGAACGAGTAAGGTTTTTCTCCTGCTTCATTGCTGTTGCTTTTGGTTAAGAGTTGTTTCGTTGCTTGATAGTCTCCGTTGATGATGCATCCGACCTTGAACTGCTGCTGTACGATGGAATCTCTGGCGATGTCCTTTTGATAAAAGTTGCCACTGGCCGCCAACGCTTGAAAGGAACCACAAGTGCAAGCGCCCACCAACACGATCGTTGCCACCGCAATCATCAGCAAGAACCTTTTCTTCCTCTCCTCTTCATCGTTGCCTCTGAGCTCCGACCATCCAACGCAGAACAGGGCAAAGCTGGACCAGCACATCACGAAAGCCACGCCAGACAGGCCAAAGAAGGCAGCAAACATGATGAACGAATGGAAGCTCAGCTGGGAGTAGGCCGGATGAACAAAGTCTCCGATGGGCAGGAGCCTCTGTATCAAGAACCAGTACGTGGTGTAGAGCGTGGGCAGGACCAAGGAGAGAAGGAGGAGTCCCAAGGCGTTGCTTTGATCCTGGAAGCGGGTCCATGCTCGATAGAACGGCAGGTGGACCAGCAAGGCGAGGCCCAGGCAAACAACAGCGCAGATGCCCAACACGATGGCGTAGCTCCTGGAGGCGTCCTCAGGGTCGAAGCGAAAGGAGCCAGCAAAGCCGAAAGAGTAGGCAAAGGTGAGGCAGAGCCAAAGCAGGAAGAACTTGCTGACGGTCCACCACCAGCTCTCGTGGCGGCGGTCGGGATGGGCATGCAGGAGGAGCAGCTGGGCGAGGGCCACTTGGAGGAAGGCCAGAAGAGGGAAGGCGCCGTTGAACCCAAAGCCAAAGGCGGTGGAGAGGAGGAGAAGCAGGCAGATGCCCGCTATACGCAACGCGCTGAGCAGCACCGTTCTGAAACGGGAGCGCGGAAGGACATGAGCAATGCTGCTGTCCCCTTGATGCTCGTCATAGTATTCGAGTTGCGTTGGGAGGTCCTCCTCGAAGCCTCGCGCCTGCTGCATGGTGCGCGAACTTGAAAAGTTCTCTTGCAGTTCGTTTCTTGCTGTTTCTTAAATTAAGAAATTGCACTGTTTGAAATTTTATTGGAAGTAAGTACATATGATTAATGATTGGATGCTAATTTATGTCGACAATTTTTTCCAGGAATAAATTCGTTTTTTAAAACTCCGATATATTGAAAAGGAAAAACCCGATCGGGCAAGTACCCGTCGAGATCAAAGAAGAACAATAATGCCCAGTGCATGCCAGTCCCTGCTGGTTGGGTTGTTGGCGAGCGTCTGTTTGTACGTCGGTTTCCTTGTCGGCGTGGAAGTCTCCAAGACTTGTGGAGAAGAACGGCTGCAGGAGGGGCGCTGGGCGCTGATCCTTGCTCTTCAGGATGGTAGGTCCAGACCAAAGATTACGCGAAGCAACTGGAGGGAAGCACCACAGAAGAAAAAGGCAGAGTTGCTCAAACCTAAAAGGCTTTTGTGGCTCTGCGGTTTACAAGCCAAAGTGGACGGTATATTCCCTCCTTTGTTATCCTTGTTCTCTGTAATTCATCTCTCCCAATGGTTTGGTTTTGCTCTGTTCACGCTTGGATATAACCACGTCTGTCAAGAAGGAACATCAAGGACCTCTGTTGATGGATCCAGTGACGTTCATCTTCGCAGCTACCTTGTGGCGCTTCAGTCTGCCAGGGCAAAGGCGCCGTCGGTGCTACCGGTGGTCATCGTTCAAGGCGATTGGGACGGAAGAGAAGTTTTCATCAACACTGTTGAACAATTAGGCGGAGTGGTATTATCACATAAACTATCCTTCGAGGAGGAGTTGCAGAAGCATAGATTCAAGCACCCTCAGACCAACAACCTTTCGTGTTCGTTCTTGAAAATGGACTTGCCCTTCATCATGGAGAAGATTGCTACTTTGATTGGTAAAGCTTCCTGATGTAGAGCCTTCCAAAACTCCTCTTGCTCTCACTTACTCCAAACTGAATTAAACCGCTCATGAGCAAGACAAAGAGACTGTGGACATGAACTACGTTCTCTGGACAGACGCTGACGTGATGTTCGAAAAAGACCTCCACGCCAACTGCATCGCTAAACCAAGGCTCTTCAGCTTGCCCCCCGCAGCTGCTTTCGATGGAAAGCCAGAGGACTTTGGGGTGACATACATTAATGTCAGTGCTTACACCTTCGTCTTTCCAGAGGTGGGTAACATACTTAAAATGAAGTGTTGTTTATCTTCTTCTACTTCTACTTCCACTTGTTCTTGTACTTGTTCTTCTCCTCCTTCGTCTCCTTCTTTTTTAATGGCATGATGCAAAAACAGGTGATAGCATACGCTAACAGCAAGACCTGGCACGTTACACCGCCGTCAGCTGACACGCTTTTCAAGGAGTTGTTTGGCAACACCAGCTTAATCTCGTACCTGCCGAACACTTTCAGCTATAAAGTCCATTGGGGAAGACCTCAGGCTCTCTTCTGGTCTCAACCTTTGGCTCCCAGCATCCTTCACTTTCAAGGACCCAAGCCCGAGTTTTCGGTATGTGCTGTACATGAGCTGCGAAAAGTCAAGAAGAAGGAGAAAACGAAAGAGCTGAACCACGGGAATATCTTGGGCAAGTGTGGGGGTCGCTCAGGCGACCTGGAGCTGGTGCTCTGGGGATTCGAGCGGGACGGAGGAGAGTATTGGGATGAGGTGGGCGATGAGTATCGAAGATACATAAAGGCACTAACAAGGTTGGAATGAAGATCACAATGACCAAGTTTCCTTTTGTTCCTTGCCTTTACCATGCCTTCCCTCTTCCCCCAAGAGGTGGTCGTCTCGTGTAAGATGGATAAACCTGAGTTTCGTTTTCTTCCAGGACGTCCTGTATAGAGGGTGACGTTTCATTCAACAACAGAAAAGGAGAGAAGAAAGCAGACAAGAACGATGGGCCTGATGCAGCGGTGGCTGTTCGTGGGGATGGTCGTTTGCCTATGCACAATCCTGGGTTTCCTCGCTGGCCTGGCAACACGTTCGTTAAACAAGGCCGGCGAGGAGGGTGCGGCGGAACAGCGGCGTCACGCGGCAGGAGAGATGGATGGTGATGGGACAGTGGGCTTTGAACGAAGGGACGAGCTTCTCAAGGCGAAGAAACTGCTTTGGGTGAGCGGCTTGCAAGACAAAACTTTTGGTCCTAATGCTTCCTCCTTGTTGTTTCTTCTCTTTCCATCTTTGAAGCTGACTTTACTGGTTTATGCTATCCTCTCGCCCCGCTTCTTCCTCTGGCAACAAACCAGACGGCTCCAAGTCCAAGTTCGTTGAGACCAGTGACTTTTACCTACGGAGCTACCTGGTGGCCTTGCTCTCTGCCACAGAGAACGCTCCCTCCATGCTGCCCCTGCTTGTGCTTCAAGGCGACTGGAGAGGTAGAGACTCGTTTCTGAACAGGGTCAAAGAGCTTGGAGCGACGGTGGTCTTTCATAAGCTTTCGTTCGAGCAGCAGCTCAGACTGCAGAATGGCACGGCCCCTCACATCGATGGGATGTGGGGCTCCCTCTTGAAAGTGGACGTGCACCTGATCATGGACGAAGTTGCACTGTTATTTGGTACTCTTCCTGCCTTCCTTCCTTCTCACCCCTTCCGTTTCATAACGAACAGTTCTCTGTGAACCTTCACAAAGACCCGGAGGAAGTGGACATGGACTACGTGCTGTGGACAGACTCGGACGTGATCTTCCAGAAAGACCTCAACTCCATCAGCCTGCCCAAACCGAGGTTCTTCAGCATGGCCCCCGATGCGGGCTTCAACGGTGTGCCTGAGAACGCTGGCGTCTTCTACCTCAACGTGTCTGCCTACGCTTCCGTCTCCCAAGAGGTAACCTCTTTCCCTTGCGTTGCTTCTTTCTTCATGCATGGGTGGTTGGCCTCACAAAACAACCAGCTGCAAGCGCATGCCAACGCAAAAGGCTGGTTCTATGATGTGGCAGACCAAGGCGTCTTCTTGGACTTTTTCGAATGGGGTGCAAACGGCAACTTCATCTCCCCTCTCCCCAACACGTATAACTACCGGGTCTATTGGGGAAGACCGCAACCGCTCTTCTGGTCTCAAGCACTTGAACCCGCCATCATTCACTTTCATGCGGTCAAACCAGAATTCGCCTCTTGTGTGGTGAAAGAGATGAGAGCCATGAGAGCGGCAGCATCGGAGAGAAAGCAGCAGGAAGAGGAGGAGGGAGAGTTGATAAAGAGGTGTGGGGGGCAGTTGAATATCTTGCGGTTGGCCATGTGGGGGTTTGAGAGGGATGGAGGAGAGTATTGGGATGAAGTGGTCGCAAAATACCGAAGCTATGTGCAACGGATTGGTATTGTGATATAAACAGGAATGATGATGGATGTGAGTTCAACAAAGTAGACAGCTGTTACTGTCATGACTCGATTTGGTTTTTGACTTGATAGTGGGTGGTTCGATGAACGAAGAGTCCTTTAGCAACTGCAAACGGAAAAAGTCAGAACACGCAAAAGAAGGAGCGAAGAAGAAAAACAAACCGAAACAAGAGGCTCCCAATCGCACAACTCTGCTTGCTGTTGGTAGAAGTGATGAACATGGCGAGTGGCCGTGATAAGGGCAGAGTCGCTGATGTATGCACTGGGATGTTGTTCTGGCTTCGCGAGCTCGTTTACATGCTTTTTATGTCAAGGTATGGTTAGTGTCTGTTGTTGACGGTAAGAAAAGCACAAGACAAGAATATGAAACACAAACACAGCATACAAGTGAGGCATATGGATGTACTATTAATTTTTTATAGAAAGATTTCAGTTGCGTTGCGTTATGGCTCCAAAACCGTTGTTTGGCGGCGTCACAGCTGGCAGACGTTTGTTCAGGGCTATTTGAAGATAGACCCTGAATCGTCTTTGCCATCATCACCAAACGTTGAAACCCATCGTCGCCAACATCTGCTCCTAATTGGTTAACCCAAGAAACAAAAAGGAGGCAGGGGAACAATGAGAAAACAGAGCTAGGAGAAAGAAGGAGAAGCTAGTACAGAGGAGAGAAACGGAAGCACAAAGAGAGAAGAGAAAGAGAGGAGAAAGAGAGGAGGGAGGAAACAAACTTTTTAAAAGGCTGAACCGCACAGGATCAGTGACAGGAGGGAGCATGTATCTGTACAAAAACACGGTGTGGATCACTTGAAGCACTCCAGATTCGTCGTTTGGGAAAACCTCGCTTAGTTCCTGATATATGTGAGCACATGTGGCACGTATAACACTTTTTGGATGAAGGAAATGGAGTTAGTTTTGAACAAAACAATAAGGAGAAGAACTAGAAAGAAGGACAACAACGAGACCAGCAAGACGAAGAAACAGATAAGAAGAGCAAGGCATACAATGGACACGCTTCCGCAGATTCGTAGATACAATCCAATAAATATTGACAATCATCCATCAACTCATTAGCACGCTTTTCTTCCCCCATTGCTCCTCTTCTCTCTTCGCTTTCCTTCATTTCTTTTTTCCTTTTGGCTGTTGCTTTCATTTTCTTTTTGAACAGAATATTCCTGAGTGCCTTTCCAATCACTTGAGAGATATAGCGGGAGCTTACAAACTGGAAGTATCTAGTTACTAGCTTTGAAAGTAAACTCGTGGATTGAAAGGCAGCTATGTTCATCGGAACTATCGTAGTGTTCGGAAGAAAGCAAATAAGTTTAAATAAGAATCAGAGAGGAAAGCACAAAATAGCACGAACAGAACAGCAGGGAAAGACAGAATATAGCACCATTTTCACCAGAAGAGGGAAGAGTGGCAGAGAAACTTCGAAACACGGAAGAGAGCAGAGAGCAAAGCAGCCTCATCATCCCCGTTCCCTCCATCCCATCGATGGCCGCTCCTCTTTGTGTCGCCTCCAAAAGAATGACCAGGGAGGTGGCCAACCGGTCCAAGTTTTTTGGGGTGCAATGCTTTATGGCCAACAAAAGGTACAAATAATTCGGAGTCAACAAAGCCTGAGTTATGAATTGAAAGAAAACGATGAGAAGAGAACGAGAGAACGAGAGAACGAGAGAACGAGAAGGAGAGGAGAGAACAAGAGAAAGAGAACAAAGAACGAGAGAGGAGAAGAAGAGGAGAGAACGAGAGAAAGAGATAACAAGAACGAAAGAACGAAGAATGAGGACAAGAGAAGGAGAGAAGAGAACTAGAGAACAAGAAGAGAGAGAGAGAGAGAGAGAGAGAGAGAGAGCAGAGAGCAGAGAGCAGAGCGCAGAGAGCAGAGAGCAGAGAGCAGAGAGCAGAGAGCAGAGAGCAGAGAGCAGAGAGCAGAGAGCAGAGAGCAGAGAGCAGAGAGCAGAGAGCAGAGAGCAGAGAGCAGAGAGGGCGAAAGTGAGGAGAGAGAGAGAGGAGGGACAGAAAGAGAGAAGCAGAAGAGACGAAGCAGAGCAGGAAGAAAAGAACGGTACTAAACTGTCAAAAAAGAATGAAACGAAGAAGAGGAGGCATACGGAGGCCCCAAACGCTTGCAAACACGGTTCACCCGCGGTGCCAACCAAAAGAGCTGCCGCCAAATGACATGCCACGAGAGCGGAGACGAGGAAGCAGAGGAGAAAGAACAAAACGGTCGTTGAAGCAGAAGCGAAGGATGTTCTCTTTGCAAGGCGAGCCACTTGGCCAGCCATTCTTTTGTTTCGTCTCTTCCTCCTCCTTCTTCCTCCTCCTCCTCTTCTGCTGCTTCCTTGCCCTCTTCCTCTTCTTTTTCATCTTCATCAAAGCCAAAGGGCGGTGGCAACAAACCAGCGAGGCAGAGGCGCCGCCAGAGGGCGTCCTCGTGGGAGAGGGCGTGAAAGTGCCTGCAGACGAGGCGAACGGAGCGACAGAGGTCCAGGGGAGGCACGTAGCCAAAGACGTGGAGCGCCAGCTCGTCCACACTCCACACACAGGGCTTTGTGGCTGTTGTCCCTTTCTTCATCACTTTTTTTGTTGTTGTTGTTCCTTACTGTACTTTTTTGGTGTAACAAATGCAGATGGTGAGCCTTGTTTCGAATATCAGGAGAGGGCATCCGCTGTGGAGCATTTGGGGAGCAAAGATCACAAGGTGCGCTTTGGTTTGTGTGATGAAATTGTCCAGGAAGGAAAAACAGTCGTGCGCAACCGTGCGCAAAACTTTGGCACGTTACATTGCCGCGGATGAGTACCCCAACCAAGGTTAACACCAGCTCCAGCACTATGTTTCGTTTGAAGGAAACCAGGACCTGAGTACTTTGAACCAAGGCGAAAATTGTCGAAATCTTGGGAGCCAAAGGTAAAAATCAGGAAAGACCTCTCCCAAGGACGACACGACAGAGTGACCACCGCCAAACAGAAAGAAAGAAAGGATGGAGCCCTGGAGTTCCGCTGCGAGTACTTTCTTCCTTTCCCTCTTCTCTCTCCTTTCTTCTCTCTCTCTCTCTCTCTCTCTCTCTCGTTCGCTAAATACTCCCTTTTTATGTAAAAAAAGATGCGACCTCGCTTCGTTGCCAACAAGAGAGAAAGCGTTATCTCTCCCAGCTCAAGTCCGCTCTGCGTCAGATCCTCTCTGCCGCCGTGTTGGGAGGAGGCCACGGGCGAGGAGGGGGAGGGGACCACTGGATCGGCACGCCCTCCTCCCGCCGCGTGCTGGTGGAGGAGGACACGGACGGCGTGCCCCTCTTCCTCTCCACCCTGGAGCAGCTGCTGAACCACCGGATGGCCCGCCAGGAGAACTGCTTTTGGAATTACTGCGAGCGGATCTTCTTTGCTTCCTCGACCTCCTCCTCCTCCGCTTCCTCTGCTTCGGAGGAGAAGAGCAAAGTGGAGGGAGTGCTCAACAGTTTCGTGCGAAGAACGAGCAGCATTCGGGTGAGTATCTTGAAAGCAGGAGCACAAAAGGAGGAGGTGGAGGATGCAGAAGAAGTAACTAAAGAAAGAGGAGAGGAGAAGGAAGCAGAAAAAGGAAGAGGAAGAGTAGAGGGCCCTGGAGAAGAAGAGAATGAAACGGTGACGGAGGAAAAGGTGGTGACGCAAGTGAAAGGAATTGCTGCTATTGGAACGGATGACGGGAGAGGAAGAGCGTTCCTACGTGCCGTTCTAAACCATGGACTGTTGCGGGGATGCCTCAAGCGGATGAGCAGCAACAAGCACGTTAGGTTAGTTTCTGTTTATTCGTTCTTGTTCTTGTTCTTGTTCTTGTTCTTCTTCTTCTTCTTCTTCTTCTTCTTCTTCTTGTGCTTGTTTTCTTCTTCTTCTTCTTCTTCTTCTTCCCCGCTTCCTTGTGCTGCTTCTTCACTACCATCTTCTTCCATTTGATTTCTTCTAATTTGCTTGTCGTAAACAAATAAAGCGAATGGTATGATGAGTACGCCTTTCTGCGCAACCAAGAGGATATGCAAACGTTACTCCAACTGCTAATGGGCCTCGAGTCCATGCTCTTACAACTGGAAGTGGCCAATCCACATCACCTGCAAGCGGATCAACGCTCCATCGCGGAATTAGAGGTGGTGATGGCCACATTGACAGAAGGAGTTGCTGCTGTTGCAGCAGCGATGGACCGAGCGGATGAAAAGAAGAAAGAGAAAGAAAGAGAAGATAGTGTAGAAGCAGCGACATCAAAAGAGGATGAAGTGATCGTGGAAAGAAAGAGAAGAGGCGCTGCGAACAAACGACGAACGGTGAAACGGAAAACTGCGATTGTGGAGCAAGCTCCAATGACGAACGATGATGTGGTGAGCAACCAACAAACACGAGAAAAAGAACAAACAGTCGCCGAAGGAAATAACAACGGTAATGATGAACAACCAAAAGACAACGCAAACCAAGAAAGTGAAGAGAAAAAAGAAGAGCACAAACAAGCTTACGGAGAATGTACATCCGCAGAAACGACAACATCACCTCCTTTATCTCCCTCTATTCCTCTTCCATCTTCCTCTATCCCGATTTCTGCTCTATCTCAAGAAATACAAAATAGCAAAACGACAGAAACTGCAGAGGACGATGAACTACAAGTAGGATCATTTCGAGACACGGTCGAAGATTTGGAACAACAAGTTGCTGCTTTGATGGAGCGCAAACGAAAGTTAATGGAATCTATGAAAGATGACGAGAAAGAAGAAGAAGAAAAAACAGAAGAAACACTAAGTGCAAACGAAGAAAGCAAAGAAACGAAACAGCACAACACACAGGAAGAGAGTAAACACCAAGAAAAAGAAACAGCGAGAGAACAACATCCACTCCCTTCTTCTTCAACAACAGTAGAAAACAACGAACGGCGCAGATCACAAACTGAGACGTCATTATCTCGCTTTGCTCCAACTGCATCTTTCATTAATAACAACACAACCCAACTGCAGCAACACAAACGTGTTGGAAATTGGCGTCAATCGCTTCTGTTGAGCGCCGATACCGTCAGAAACGGAAGAAGAAACGTTATTATCGGAGAAAGAGCACAAAATATTCGAGCACAAAGAGCCAAAACATTCTGTCAACCACGAAGTGCTTCGAATTCGTTTTCTGGCACTCTCCCCACTACTACTGCAGCTTCTTCTACTTCAACACCTGTTATTCAACAAGAACCTTCTTCAACTGCAAATAAGACCCCTTCATCTTCATCTTCATCTTCATCTTCATCTTCATCTTCATCTTCATCTTCATCTTCATCTTCATCTTCATCTTCATCTTCATCTTCATCTTCGTCTTCGTCTTCGTCTTCGTCTTCGTCTTCTGCTTCTGCTTCTTCTTCTTTGCAACAACAACAAATAACTGAAGTGAAAGCAATACCAACAATAAAGAACAAAGAAGAAAACAAGACAGAAGCAGAGGACATTATCTCTCAAAGCCTGAAACAGAAGTGGATGGAGGAGTGTGACAATCTCTTTCGTTTAGCCAATAGGCCAAGCGGAATAGAAGAAGTTATTCATAACAACAAAAATGAAGAAAACGATGAAGACGACATTGTAAACTTTGACGACGAGGAAGTCATCATTTTGGATGCAGATGAAGATGATGACGAAGAACAACTTTTTGGAACTGCTTCATCTCCTTCCTTACCACCATCCACTTCATCTGGGTTAGGCATGGTCCTCATCAACAATTACGAAAAACAAAACAATTCTCAACTCCAACCAAAGAGAGAACAAGGAGCGAGACCGAAAGCAGCTCCGAAGAGTAAGTGGCAGAAGAAGAAAGCTTGCACTCGGTGTGAAGCAAAGTTCACGGTCGTTTTGCGGCGGCATCATTGTAGGATTTGTGCTGGGTATATACTTCTCCGTTCCGCTTTTAATTTCTTGTAACTTTCTTACGTTCTCTCCTTCTCCGTCCTCTCTCTCTCTCTCTCTCTCTCTCTCTCTCTCTATCTATCTATCTATCTATCTTCTTTCCTTTAATTCTCCAAATATCTATTCCAGGAGTTTCTGTGCAGAATGTTGCAAACATAAACTTCTTTTGGAAGGCAAGAAGAAGCCATCCATCATTTGTACCGATTGTTGGGGTCGTTACATCGACGAATCTCTCAAAGCGTACAAAGGAGAAGAGGACGACGTTAACCATCACCAATGAAAGGTTAAGAAGATAACGAGTTTGTTGAGGAAGAGGAAGGAGAGAACAGCATGACAGGAGAAAGAGGAGATAAAGTTCCGTTGATAGGAAAGCTCAAGTATTGGTTCTTGTTGCGAAGGCAGAAACGCAGCTCTTTGTAGGCCCATTCCCCCGCATACGCAATATTAATCCGAGGTGTGCTTACTATATCTTCTTTTTCTTCTGCCTCTTCCTCTTCTTCTTCTTGTTCTTCTTGTTCTTCTTCTTCTTCTTCTTCTTCTTCTTCTTCTTCTTCTTCTTCTCGTTCTTCTTCTGTCTCTTTTTCATTCTCAACGTCTTCTTTGGCTTTCTGTTTTGTCATTTGCATTCTTCCGAAACGTAACTTCTTCGTTTTCGTTCTTGTTTTTGGACAACAGAGACATTCGAGAAAGAGAAGCGAGTCTGCGTCGGTGAGATCCACTCCGTCAAACTCCTCTCTAGTGATGCGAAGCGATTGGCAGAGACGAGCGGGACCAGCACAAAGACTGTTGCGCTTGAACTTGGTGCAACCGACCGCCTCTCTTCTATTCTTGTACATTTGTTCTTCTCCTTCTGTTTAAATTAATTATTTTTAACAAGCAGACATTAAACAAAAAATCAAAGAGACGAAGAAGAAGAAGAAGAAGAAGGAAGGGAGAGGAGGATACCGAGAGGTTCCAGAGCGCGTATCAAAACAGCAGCAGGAATGCCTTCCTCGTCACTCGTTATGTTAAAACAATCGTTCTTTCCCTTAAAAGACTTATAAACATATGAATACCCTTTTTTCTTTGTTGTTTAGATGGAAAAAGAAGAAAGAAAGCAAAAAGAAAGGCAACACGAACCTGGAGGAAGAAACATGCTTTTGTTCTTCTCGGTGAGGCGGTTCAGGAAGGAATGAGCGGCTCGGTCTTCCCCGCCGAGGTAGGCTTCCACTTCGACGATGCGACCGGAGAGGCGGGTGCCATCTTCCAGCACGCGAACGAGGACACGCCCCAGAAGAGCGCGAGACAAGGTCACGCAGTCTTTCTGGAAAAACTCTCTCGCCATTCGTCCATCACATCGTTTCGTTTCTTCTTCCATTTCTTCTTTATGTTTTTTATGAACGCGAAACAATGTTGAGAATGTGTCGTATGAAAGCGATGTAACGTATGCCAATCATGCAAAACAATACCAGGCGCGGAATCTCTGTGGTCACGTTCGCAACGTGGTGCAAGAGCTCACCTTCCCCAAGTCACGGTACTCCTCCGCGTTTTGTGGTGGTTGCGGAGGACACGATGTTCGCCTTTGGCAACAACAAGATCTTTTTGGTGAGAGGAGGAAGAGTTTCTGGCCTCTAAAAGTGAAAGCCTACGCGGAAGTCCTCTCGTACCGAATGTTGCTTGAGCACCAGTTGAAGGTTTGGTCTGTCATCTGGAAAGACACTGCTGGGAACGGGGAGGATGAACGAAATTCAGTTGGTACCCATGAGCAAGGACCATACTCACATATTTAGAAGTAGATTGGGGCTCGTTCCTTCCTGCCACCTCCTCTTACTCAACCTCTTCCCCCTCTCTCTCCTCGTGTTTTTTTGCACTGATATCAGTTCAAAAGTTAAACAAAGAAAGAAAGAAATGAAGGACAAGAGAAGGTTTGAATCACCACTTCCTTTTAGATGCTAAACGCTGAACATAGCTTCTATACTTTGCAACCACTTCATCCCAATACTCTCCCCCATCCCTTTCGAACCCCCAACGCACCAGCTGCAAAATATCAAGGCGTCCTCCGCACTTGCCCAGGATCTGTTCGTCCAACGTTTGTCCTTCCTCCTCATCCTTCGTCTTCCTCTTGCTCTTCTTGCTTTCTGTTGTTGCTAAAAGCTCTTGGGCTCTCAGCTCGTTCACAACACAGATCGCAAACTCTGGTTTGGGTCCGTGAAAATGAATGATGGCTGGGGGCAAGGCTGGACTCCATAAGAGAGGTTTTGGTCTTCCCCAATAGACCCGGTAGTTGTACGTATTAGGGAGATGGGAGATAAGAGCGGTAGACTGGAATACCTCGTTCAGCAGCGCTTGGTCCGCAATATCATAATGCCAGCTCCTGCTGTTTGCATGTTCGATCACCTTAAAGCCAAAGAAAGATAAGTAGAAACAGTTAAGAATTAAAGAAGCATAGAAAGTGAGAGAGAGAGAGAGAAGAGATGTTAACCTGTGGAAAGACCGACGCATAAGCAGAGACATTGGTGTAAACCACGCCAAAGTTCTCTGGTCGGCCATCAAAGGCTGCATCCGGCGCCACGCTGAACAGTCTTGGCTTGGGGAGGCTGTTGGAGTTCAGGTCTTTCTCAAACATCACGTCAGCATCTGTCCAAAGAATATAGTTCTTGTCCACATTTTCCTCTTATGAAACTCTTGTAAGAATCTGAAGGAAAAATGAGGAAGTAATGAGAGAAAGAGAGAGAGAGAGAGAGAGATGGGAGGTTAAATGATGAATTCATGGGCACAAATTACCTAAGAGTGGTGCAATCTCATTCATGATGAGAGGTAAGTCCACTTTCAAGAATGAGCCCCACATGTTATCAACCTGAGGCCACTTGCCTTTGTGCTTGCGCAGCTCCTCCTCAAACGACAGCTTGTGGAACCAAACAACTCCGCCAAGCTTTTTGACGGTGTGGAGGAAGTCCTCTCTTCCTTGCCAGTCGCCTTGCAGAATGAGCACCGGTTTCACAGAAGGAGCCTTCTCTCTGGCCGAAAGAAGACCCACCAGATAACTCTGAACATAAAAGTCACTGGATTCGAGGTATTTTGACTTTGTTGTTCCTTGTTGTGGTTTAAGCATTGGTAAAAAAAGGATCGCGAGAAATAGAGGAGTGAGAAAGACAGAGAAGAGAGCGAGGAGAACCACGCCGAGTTATAAAAGAAGGGAGGAGAACTAGAAAGTGGTAGGCCGAACCTTCGAGCTTATCTTGTATCCCGCTCAGCCAAAGCAGCCGCTTCCCTTGGTCAAGCACACTGATCTTCATTTGAGGAGCTTCCCGCGGTAATTCTCGCTGAACGACATCACCTTCAAGTTCATTGTCAGCGATCGCACCCTGCCCCACGAGGTGGATGCCACCCAGCAAAGCGCTGGTGCAGGCCAGCAACACCAGCAGCAGCCACCCCCTCCGAACCGTCATCCCGGTAGTAGTACTACTCTTATAATTGTCTGATTTTTGATTGGTAACAGGGAAGCGAAACTCTTGGAGTTTTATTGTCGACGAGTGTAAAACTCTAGAGAGGATAAGAGAGAGGATAAGAGAGCAGAATGCATTTTGCCCACTGCAAAGAGAGGATAAGAGAGAGGATAAGAGAGCAGAACGATTTCAGCGGATAGGAGAGTGGATAGGAGATGAATCCCAGCAGACAAGAGAGTGGATAAGAGGCATATTCGAGCAGATAATCCCGTACCAAAGCAAGTGGTAAACTAGTTTTCATGCCAGCAGAGTGCCTCCATTCCACTAGGTTTGCGTGTTCTTGTTGTTGTTATCGTGGATGTAAACATTTACAAAGTTTCTGGTCAACATATGGAAACAGAAAGCAGCGAACGAACTGTGTGCAATCGCAGCTCTTAGCGTCCTTGAAGGAGACGCATTGGTTTCAACAATGGGGCATAACTCCCTGGCATCCCTCTTCTACTGCTGCTTATTCGCAGGCCCTGCCCTGGGACCAGGGCTTTGGAGACTTTAGAAGGGGCTGCTAATAATGGAGGAAGCGCCACGAAGGTAGTCTGAACATATAAGAAGAGTTTATTATGATTGTTCCCTCCTTACTCTCTCTTATGGTGAGTGGGGTGACATGGCAGAAGATCAAGTGTGCATTGAGAGTGAAGAGGGAGATAAGCAAAAACCATTTAGTTGAAAAGCAGTTCGGTGATGGAGGAGCGTTTCACAGCCGCAAAGGAGGGTTCAGTTTTGCTACCAAAGCTACTTTCCATACCAACACACGTGGGGAGATACGATAGCCTTCTGAGCTTTTTGCACACGTGGTCCAACATCAAACGGCATGCGTCCACATCCAACTGCTGCAGTCTCCGAGAAGCGTCCCCTACCCTTGATGGCAGGTTGCAGGTGGCCCACGCCGCCTGCTTCTCCAACAACTTCTTGAGGCCGTACCGCTGTGCGGTCAGCAGTTGGACCCAAGACTCTGGTTGCGTCAGAAGAAAGACCTCACAGGCTTTCTTCACGTTGGAAGAGAACTGATATTTGTCCGCAAAGTGGAGCAAGCCCTGGACATTATCCGCGTTGACCTCAGTGTGCTCGTAGGGATACAAGAAGGAGAGCAGCTGGCCGAAGACCGGAGCATGCTTTGGGTCCTCTTGAAGGTGGATTTCGTGCTGATGGGACTCCTTCATTCCTCCTTCGAGCATGGCACGGAAGACAGGCGAGGCCAGACACAACACCAAACGGTGGACGTGGAAGCGAACGCAGTGGTTGATGACCACGGTCAGGTCGCCATGATTTGGGTCCTCAAAGCGAGGGTCGAAGGGAAGAGGCTTGAATGGGGAGGAAGGAGAGGAGCTGGTAGAAGCTGCGCTGCTGGTTTTGGCCTGTTCGCCGGTGGTGGTAGCTGTCGTGGCAGCAGTAGGTGTAGAGGAGGAAGCCATCGTGGAACGAACGTGTTAGAGATGAAAAAAAAAAGAAGAGCAAAAGCTGTTGTTATAAAGAGATGTGTTGTATTTTCATCATTTCCCTCTTCTTTCTCTTCGTTTTTGGTTGGTATGCCATGGGTTGTCTGTGGGT
The DNA here is from genome assembly GCA_031835245.1 of Balamuthia mandrillaris. Taxonomy (NCBI): domain Eukaryota; phylum Discosea; order Longamoebia; family Balamuthiidae; genus Balamuthia; species Balamuthia mandrillaris. The sequence continues at coordinate 28,948 of JAVKOQ010000016.1, read as the reverse complement.
TTGCCTCTTCTTCATCACTAGCCCCTGTCCTGCACATCTCCGCCCACCTTCCACGTCGTTGTCCTTCTTCATCGCCAGCCCCTGTCCTGCGCTCTTCTTTTTTTTGCTTGCGATATTTTTCTGTCGACAATCGTTGGTTCAACTCCCAGCGAAGGTAAAAATAGGTTGAATGAAAAACATTCGCGACGTCATGATAAATATGATGACGTCACCGATGTGATTGAGGAGTCGTTTGAAAAGAAAGAAGAAAAGAAGAAAAGCAAAAAAAAAAAGGAAGAGAGAAGGAGGAGATGAGCGACGACGAAATGAACGTAGTGGAGGGAAATGCCGCCGCGGAGGACCACCCGAACGGGGAACATGAGGGCGTGTTGGACTTTTCCACTGCTTACATCAATAACCAGGTTTGAGTTTTGCAAAAAATTGATAAACATTTTTTCTTCGCTTCTTGTTTCGGTTACTTTTCATCTCATCTTAAAACCAAACCTTCTTCATCCATTCTCGCTGGAATGCCTTTTCGATGTCGAACAGGCGGGCTTGTTGAGCAAGTTGGAGGACATTGTTCTGGGTGGAGGCCGTGAGATCGAGTGGATAGAACGCTTGGACCACACCTTTGAGGAAGAAGAGGCCGTTCCGGACGTTCACGATGACCTCCAACGCGAAGCCGCTTTGTGAGTGTTCCTCTCTTCTTCCATTTTGGTGTTAAATGTATCTTTGCTGATCTTTCTTGTTGTGGTTTTAAAGCTACAAACAAGCGCTTGAGGCTGTAGCGCAGTCTTGCATACGGTTCGAGGACCTCGGCATACCTCACAAACGTCCTGATGACTATTTTGCGGAGATGGTACTTTTTTTCTCCTCGTTCTCAAGCTGTCTTCTCTTTCGCTGTTCTCGTTATCTGCATCTCTTGTTCTTCTCTTCTAGTTTGTTGCTACTTTCGCTTATCATAATCTCTCTTTCGTTCTGACTCTTGTTGCAACGCCCCGAACGACGTTTCTATTCTTGTTCTTCTTCTTTTTGTGCTTTCTTGTTGTTTCTCTCTTTTCTTCTCGATCTCCTCCTTTTTGTGAATAGGTTAAATCGGATCAACACATGAAGAAAGTTCGGGCCAAGTTGCTCTCGGAGAAGAAGAACTTGGAAGTAGCTGCAGAGAAGAGGAAGCAAAGAGAATTGAAGAAGTTTGGCAAGCAGGTACAAGCAGAGAAGCAACAAGAGCGAGCGAAACAGAAGAAACAGCAGTTGGAAGCTATCAAACAATGGCGAAAAGGTCCCCTTTTTCTCTTTCCCTCGCTTATGTTTTTACGTTTCTTATTTCGTCCTTTTTCTCTCTTTTTTGTTTGCAGAACGAAAACAAGGCAACAACACCGAAGACTTTTCGGTGGATCTTCTTTCGCCAGAAGACGAAGCCGACAATAAAGGCAAGAAGCGAAAGCAAAGCAATGAGTGCGTGTTCCCACCTCCATCTCTTTCTCTCTTGTACTCTTTGCCTTTCATAGTTCGCAATGCTCTAATCCCTGTCTATTCTTTTGTCTCTCTTCCCTCTTCCCTCTTCCCTCTTCCCTCTTCCCTCTTCCCTCTTCCCTCTTCCCTCTCCTATTTAAAACAGTGGAGGAAGAAAGAACACCAAACGACAAAAGAAGAACGAGAAATATGGGTTCGGCGGACAGAAGCGCTTCTCCAAGAGCAACTCCGCCGACTCTGCCGCCAGCATGTCCGGCTACAACAAACGCAACAACACAAAGACGTTGCCTCATGTCCCTGGTGCCAAGAAGAATGTCAACAAGAACAGGCCTGGAAAACGGAGAAGACGCATGCAGCAAGGCAAATAAAACTAGCCGAGAAGGGGACGCTTCTCTTCTTCTTTCATCGTAATCTGGTTTGTCATCATTTCTTCTCTTTCTTGTAGCGCTGAGCGCCTGAGGTGGAATGAGGCGTGTGTGAGACTGGAGAAAGAAGAAGCGAGAAGAGAGAAGAGAGGAAGAGAGCAGAGAGAAGAGAGGAGCCAAGAGATGGGCGAGGAGAGGAGAGAGAAGATTTAAGGTGAGATCATATCGGGAGATCAAGTAATATAGTTGATTGATTTTGATTTTTGATTGGATTTCTGAATCGATATTATATTATTATATTATAATTGTCGATATTATATTATAATTGTAAGACACACGTGCCATTAAAAATGCAATGGATCTTGTAGTACTCTTAGGATGGGGATGGTAATGTCGGGCTTCCGCTGGTGTGCCATCAAGCCCACAACCAAACGAACAACGTCGCTGGAAGTGCACGCCCGCCTTGGCCACTTATCCAGTGCTAGTACTCCAAAATGCAACGAACCGCTTTGCTCCTAACTCAGTTTGCTCTTATGCTCGTGGCATTTGCTGCTGTCTCGAAGGGTACCCATTCCACTACATAATCTGTTGTTGTTTGCCCTCTCAAGCTTCTTACGTTTTTCTTGTTAAAAAAGGATGTAGCTGCACTTTCTCCGGTTATTCGTATGACAACAAAGCCTGTCATGGCGCGCCACACAGTTGCAGCGACCACACGGTCAGCGGAGGAGAATGTGTGGAGGTGAATGGGGCCAGCGCCTATGTGAATTGTCTCTCTGGGGTGTTTCACCTCTACAACACCACCGACTGTTCCGGTCCGGTTGTCTTTGGAGGCGTGCCCGACCAGTGCTATCTCAATGGGGATTCCTCCACTCTCGTCAGGTGGAACGAGGACTGCGATGGTAACCCTCAGCCCGTGGAAAACAGCGAGGAGTGTGAACCTGTCCCGGAACCTCAAGGCATCGTTCTTTCCCTCTTTCTTTGTTGGTTCAGTTTGTTTTGTTTTGAACATGTTGTTGACCTTTTTCCTCCCCTCGCTCCCTTCTCATGAGTAGAGGTATGTTTCATGTCATTGAGGGCAACCAGCAGCTGCAAGGAAGCGAGTGAATCCGTATGCATTGGTGAGTGGTGGTTCAACCACAACCAATGCGCGAATATTACTTTCGGAGCAGAGGCGGGCATCCTGGTGGACTGCACCAAAAGGATCGCACAAGTGTTTGCAGACACCACCAACTGCACCGGCGTTGCCTTTGCCGTTGTGGACGACGCATGTTCCCTGACCTATGGCCCTGCCATGTTAGCCAAATGGGGAGAGACGTGCGACGGAGAGCCGAGAGAAGCAAGCGACGAGGAGGAAGATGGCAGCCAAAGCCAAGACGGCGGGTCAGAGAGCGAAGGCGACGGAAGTTCTGCTCCTACTCTTCGTCTCCAAATACTTCTTTAACTCAAATACGATGAAAAAAATACACAATAACTCTGTGCGTTGCCATAAGATATTGCATTAACCTGTTCTTCTTAAAACTCCTGATGACCAAGGTAAGAGCATCAAAGTGGACTGCGCGAGCAAGAGTTCTTCTGTGTGACGTAATTGACTGCAGCACTCTGGCTTATTCTTTACGCTGGATACCTTGTTCTGGCTTTGAAGCGCTTCCTGAGATGTTGAACAGAAACCGGGAAGGGACCTGCGATGAAGAAGAAGATGGTAGTCCAAGCGTAGATGGTGCACATTCTGCGAGCGAGAGGGAAAACAGTTCTGATCTTTTCTGAACAATTCTATTTTGGTGCAGGTCAAAACTTTCGAAAGATGCTTAATACTTGATCATCTTCCCCAACGCCAACGCCATCAGAATCGATTTCTGGTTGTCCCAATAAATATCCGTTTGCAACTTCTACTTCCTCTTCATATTCCTCTGCAAAATCTTCTTCGTCCAGTTCTTCATATTCTTCATATTCTTCGGTTTCGGCAGAGGTCAGTTCGCTACTGTTAGTCTTTCCTTCCGAAGAAGGAAACGTTGGTTGTCGCCGTAACATCAGCTCCGGAGTTGCACTCGCTGGTATTTGTTCCACATTCTCTTCTTCTTCTGGTTGTCTGCTTTCTTCTACTTCTGCTCCCTCTTCTTTGTTTTTGTTGGTATGTGTTTCTTCTGGTATCGTCAAACTTTGAGGAAAAGAAGGAGTCCAGTCATAGTTGAGATACTTGATGGATACGTAACCCATTTCGGACATGGAGTTGAGCGTTCGTTTTTGTTGCCTAGTCAGATACTGAAAAGCCCATTTGATAACGTCAAAGTTGGTTCCACCGAAGTCGTTTTGGTACCAGTCGAATACTTTTGGTAATACTATCTGTTTGGGTTTTGTATTGTTAGAGAGAGAGAGAGAGAGAGAGAGAGAGAGAGAGAGAAGAGAACAAGAAACACGAGAAAGATAGAAAAAAAAAAGAAAGAGACACTGAAGAAACCGGAGGAAAAAATAACAAAGCAAACAGTTAAGATGGTTTTACCAACGTCTTAGACAACTCCAATTTTACGTGATCAGATAGAAAAGAGTAAGTGGCTCTGTGGAGGTGTTCTTCCACGCCGAACTGGTCCAATGCAGCTATCGGGGGAGAGCCAACTGTGCAACAGCTTAACAAGAAGTGAAGGCGAGGTTCTAATGTTTGTAGCTTTTTGTATTGTTGTAGATAAAGAAGAACTAAAACAAAAAAAAAAAAAAAGAAAGGATGCGTACTGTGAAAGCTTTTCGCGGATCGTTCTCTTTGAAGAGTTTAGACGCTCGCTTTTCGCTTGCTCCTAGAAGTTAAAACAAAGATAAAAAAGGAAGTGTTAAAACAAAACATACAAGAAGCGGTAATGAATGAAGAGGCGAATACCTCGAAGTATACTATGCTCAATGTCATCCAACGTGAATACATACGAGGCGACGTTGTAACAACTCTTGGTGAAGAATGCTTTTCGCTGTACGGGACCTTGCGGTGGTCCGTTCACTATACATGAATGCATTACCAAAGTGTTGTAGATGTTTATCCAGAACGCTAGTTTCTCTGCATCGCTTTTTAGCTCATCCAATGAAACCTTGATAACATGTCCAATAAGTGGCAAACGACAAAAATAACCACGAGAAGAAAGAACATTGGGAAAAAAATGAGAGAAGCGAGAAGAGGAGCGAGAAGAGAAGCAGGGAGAGCAAACCCGATGTAGCTCGCTGCTGGTAAGCAAAAAATCCGTAAACTTCTCCGAGTTCTTTATCCGCTTACATTCCTCTACAAAATGAATCCGGTTAGCCTCTATCCTTCTTTTCCGTCTCTTCTCCTCCTCTGCTTCATTCTTTTCTTTCTCTTTCTCTCCTCCGTTCTCCGCTTTTTTGTCTTCCTTTTCTTCGTTCTTGTTTTCCACCAAGGAAAGAACCGTGTACAGCAACAAGACCGAAAGGTCAGAGGGATGTTGCACGCTGTCAAAGGTGTAGACCTTGCGGAAGTTGAGAGGAGAGCCCTTCTCTTCCGTCGGCGAGGTGAAACGAAAGTGGAGCTGCGGCCGGTCGTCGAAGGGCTCCTCTTTTTCCAGCACGTTGTATATGACGTTCCCTTCCTGCAAGAAACGAAAGAGTTTGACGGCTGTCTCTCTGTTGTTGTTGTTATTATTAAGGTTTGTGGAGAGACCGAGGGAGTCAAAGTTGGAGGTCAGCCAATCGACAGCTTCAGATGCTTTGTTTTTATGGTGGTGGTGAGAAGCAGTGAAGGAAGAAAGAAGAAAGAAGCGTGAAAGATGTGATAGGAGAACCTATAAAGCAGTTACTATGCTTACGAAGACGGAACCACCGATCCGCTATTTTAAGACCACGCTCTGGATCTTTCATCCTACATTCAAGTTCCAGCAGCTGTCAAGACAAGAGAGTGGAGGGGAGGGAGGCAAAAAAAAAGAGTGTAAGTATGTCAAACAACGTTCCTCAAAATTAACGGATGGGATCGTTTCCTATCCTCAGGGGAGGAGTAGCGACAAACCTTGGCGCGAGTGAGCGAAGAGAACGAGGAGGCCTCGGTTCCCGCTGCTGTTATCATCCTGTGCTGTTCTTTTTTTCTGGATAAGCAAACAACAGTAGGCACTATCGAGCGAAAGCCACCCTCCTTTCCTTTTCCTTTCTTTTATTTTATTTTTTAAGTTTCGTCGTTGGAAAAATCGGCAAAAAGATTGCTTTATCAAAGTGCCAATCCAAATTCTTAAAAAAAATAGATCATTCTGATCACTTTCCAATGAAAATTAAGCTTTGAATATTAGAGAATTAATCGAAAATGCTATTTTATTGCCGACACAAGATGACGTGTCACACGTGAAAGTGTCGACAGCATCAAATGTCGACGTAAAATACTTAATTAATTTGTCACATGACCAATGCGCAATGGGTTGGTTTGGCAGTGGTCCTTGTCGACATTGACCTTTCTCCCCCAAAATTAGCAGGAAAGCGCAAGGACTTTTTTTTGCTGCCCTTTCTCCCTTGCCATTTCTTTTCATCAGATAGAAAGTTCAAAAAATCAAAAAAGAAAACAGAGAAAGAAGAGACAAGAAACAAAAAAAAACGAACCCAGCGCAAAGAAGTAGCAGAAGAGAGCATGAAGCAGCCGCTGTACGTTTGCCTTGTCGTTGCGTTCTTTGTCGGCAGCGTGATCTCCGTTGCTGCCGCTGATGAAGAAACAGGTTATTCTTCCATTTGATCTGTCTTGTCCTCTTATTAAAGATTGTATTAATGTCCTCCTTTTCGACTCACTCCCCAACAGAAGCACACAGCGGTCGGTGGGTGGCGCGACTGGGTCCAAACACTTCTCCGGAAAGCTTCGCAGAGGCTCATGGCGTAAATTCTTCGTCTCTCTCCGCTCTCTGCTCTCCCTCTGTTCTTACCTCTTCTAGTTCTCTCTTCGCTCTTCACTCTCTTATTTTTGCTCTCTGCCGCTCTCCGCCTCTTAACTCTTTCTCTTTCTTACTTCTGTTCTTGGTTAGACTAACGTAAATCTAAAACTCCCAAGTTGACTTATGTGGGGCCAGTAAACGACCTTTTATCCGATTACCATGTCTTCCTGCACAACCCCTCCCACAAGAATGCTAGAACCAGAGAATATGTTCGCTCCTCTTCCCCTTCTTTCTCGGTCTTTTCTTTTCTTGTCTTTTCTTTGCCCCACACTTATGCGTATTTTATATGGCGCTCCTCTTCACTACCGCTTCACAATAGACGGAGAGGACAATATCCTCTCATCCTGAAGTCAAGTGGATGCAAAGACAGGTGTATCGCACTCAACACAAACGTGGAATAGTGGCAGACACCACCGACCCACAATTTAACCTACAAGTGCGTTGACACCTTTCATATGCTAATGGCAAACGTGTTTTAACATTCATTCCCTCTTCCCCTCTTTGTGCTTTGTTTGTTCTCTTCCTCCAAAAAAGTGGCATTTGAAAACAACGCATGGTATGTACTTTCTTCCTGGTTTATTGTTGTTTGTTGTGTCTATGTTTTTGTAGTTTATATAGGCCGCTAACGAACAATCAACCAGACAATCTTTTTGATATAAACATAGAGGAGGCTTGGGACGCGGGTTACACCGGCACTGGTATTACCGTTTCTATTGTTGATGATGGTTAGTTCTCTTACATAGTACATTTTTTTCTCTAATGTTTTTTTTTGTTTTGTTTTGTTTTGTTTCTTTGTTTCGTATTATTGTTAAAGGTTCTTTTTTTCACATATATTTTAACAAAACAACAAAGGTTTGGAATGGACCCATCCAGACTTTTTAGAGGCAGGTCAAGAAAGAGACGAAAATCCACGAAGGTATATCAGCGAAGCCAGTTATGATTGGAATGACAGCGATGATGATCCTTCTCCTGCTCTTCGTGAAGACACTCACGGCACTTGTAAGTCCTGTCTCCGCGCTCTGCTCTCTGCTCTCTGCTCTCTGCTCTCTGCTCTCTGCTCTCTGCTCTCTGCTCTCTGCTCTCTGCTCTCTGCTCTCTGCTCTCTGCTCTGCTCTCTGCTCTCTGCTCTCTCTGCTCTCTGCTCTCTGCTCTCTGCTCTCTGCTCTCTGCTCTCTGCTCTCTCCTCTCTCTCCTCTCTCTCTGCTCTCTGCTCTCTCCTCTCTCCTCTCTCCTCTCTCCTCTCTCCTCTCTACTTTTCTATTGACATCTAATTACTAACGCGCCATAAGCTTGTGGTGGGCTTTCCTTTGCTGGTAGGAATAATGGTTTGTAGCGCTCTCTTCTATCTTTTTTGGTTCTACAAGTCGTTCTCTCCCCTCACCCTCTCCCTCCCTCCGTGTTTATTGGCACTAGGCAAGTGCGGAATAGGAGCCGCTTTCAACGCCTCGTTCAGTGCTCAACGCCTAATCTCCGCTCAAATAACGGACGACTTGGAAGCCGCCGCATTAGGCTACCGAACCGACGTCAACTATATCTACTCATCGTCATGGGGGCCGAACGACGATGGAAAACGTTTGGAAGGACCAGGCCCTTTAACTCGTGCCACGATGGAACGGGCAATTAACGAAGGAAGGAACGGATTGGGCAGCATCTACGTTTGGGCAGCTGGAAATGGAGCTGGATATTATGATAATATCAACTATGACGGTTATGCTAATAGCAGGTTTACTATTGCGGTTGCTGCTTTGACTGATCAGGGTACCAGACCCAGTTACAGCGAGAAAGGGTCTGCTGTGCTAATCAGCGCTCCTTCCAGTCCCCCTGGTTTAACCACAACTGCTGTTCATGAAAATTGCAGGTCCGTCTTCTGTCTTCTACTTTTTTTTCTGCTTGCTTCTGTCTTCTGTCTTGGTCTTCTCTGGAATGAGAGAAGGTAGCTAGAACGCGGAGAAGCCTAACTTTCTGAGTGCAGAAGCGGATTTGGAGGAACTAGCGCAGCTGCTCCTTTGCTTTCTGGCGTTGTGGCCGTTATTTTGCAAGCCAATCCCAACCTTGGTTGGAGGGTTAGAATCTTTCTCTCTTGTTTGGTTCGTTATTTCTCATAGCGGTGATTTAAAAAAGGACGTACAAGATGTTCTCATTCGGTCAGCTATAAAGACAGATCCAACTGATGCAGGTTGGAAGTTAAATGGTGCTGGATTACCTGTCAACCATCAAGTATTGTATCTCTCAATTACATTTGAACTCTCTCTACTTATTCTTCTCCTTCTCCTTCTTCTTCAGTTTCTGTTCTTTTTCTCATCTCCTCTTAACTTCTCTTCGTTAAATTCCTTTTTCATTTTTTTTCTTACATACACTGCAATACCATTCAGTATGGATTCGGTCGTGTAGACACATCAGGAGCAGTAAAATTAGCTACTGATCCTGCTCGTAAGAACCTTCCGTCTCCACAAAAAGTAGTCACAGGAGAATATAGAGCTTTACCTTCTTTGGTACATTTTGTGTAGTCTTCTCTTAGTTTTTGAAAGTGCAAATGTTCTTACCCCTTTCACATTAGCTTATCCCTTTTCAAAATAACGATGGAATCAATACTACAATACCCATCGATGAAGACTTTTGTATAGAAGTACGCAGCGAGCACCTATCATTACAAGGGTTGATTTTTCTAACTTTCTCTTACGTCAACCACAGCACGTGGAAGTTATTTTTAGAGCTGTTCATCCATCCCGCGGAACTCTTCGCGTCACGCTCTTCGCTCCATCAGGCCTCGAAAGTATTTTGGCTGATTCTCATCCTGATAATGGCGATAACTTTTATGATTGGCCATTTGGAAGTGTATGCTCTCTCTCTGTCTCTCTGTCTCTCTCTCTCTCTGGGAGAAAACTTTATTCATGAAATCTGGACTCGAACGAATGTTAGGTGAGACATTGGGGCGAAACTTCAAAGGGAACATGGACTCTCAACGTGGTGGACACTTCACGTGTTGCCGTTCAAGGTAAAACATTTATCTCGTTTATGCACTTATATGAATGGAACTAACAGTGAACTCATTTTTGCTTCAAAAAAAAGGTCTATTGAATCGTTGGAAGTTGAATATTTATGGGCACGCATGCTCTTCGTGAGTATTAATAGTACAATAAGAATAAACTACATAACTCATTCTCCATGTTGTTGTGGTGGACAGTAGGTGAAGCCCTCAAACGCACTGGCATCAAACCTAAAATTATCGAATGTGGAATAGTCATCATCAACCCGTTCTGTCACGAATGGTCCATCGCAAATGAAGTCGTCTGGTGATGGTTGAGGGGGAGGCTTGTAGGGTGCCTCCATCGCGTTCTCCTCCAACTGTCGCCAAGCTGCCTCGTCGGCAAAGCCGTGCTCCTTGAAGAAAGCATGATTCCTAAAGTTATTCAACGCTGTCCTCCTCTTTTGAGGATCTTTCTCCAGCAGCGTTTCTACAAACTGACGACATGATGCTGGTACCTTTGGCTGTTGGCACCGTAAGATGAGAGTGTGTATGCTCTCTCCTGCTCTCGCTCTTGTTACAAAGATGTGGTAACGCACCGCAGCAAAGGAAGACGACCAACGGACGGCTGTGTTTTGAATGGCAGCAATCATGTGGGCCTGGTTCTCATCGTAGAAAGGAGGGAGACCATGAAGCATCTCGTAGGTAAGGCAACCCAGCGCCCACAGGCATTCCTCCAAGCAGGCCTTTTTTTCTCCAAATGCTTCAGGCGCAGTGTACTCCACTTGACTGGTAGTGCACGTCTTGGTGCGCTCGGGATCCTCATGAAGCAATGCCCAGTAACAATCCAACTTGAGATAGCCATCGCCGTCCAACAGAATATATTCTGGTTGGAAGGATGGAAAAGGGAGGCCTGCCTCTTGCAGACACTCTATTGCCAACATCAGTTGAGCCACGAAGAAGCTGGTTTGTTGCACAGAGAACCAACGATTCCTTTGGAGATGAAAGAAGAGCTCTCCGCCACCCGCAAGCTCCAACACGGTGAACGTCTTTTTGTGCTTGAGATCCACAAAACCTGTTCTGTTATGAGCAAAGCTGGTAAAATAACAGAGATATAACACAAAAGAAGTGGAGAAAACTTGAGATAGCCCCAAAGAAAGGACAACAAAGGAACATAAGCAAAGAAACAAAAAGTACTCATTCTTGAGCCAAGGGTGCACCACACGAAGGAAACGAGGCGATTGCAACGCATGCAGTTTCGCGATGTTGCGCTTGTAGCCGCGCATGCCTTCCACTGTCGAGAACCGGCTCACCTTCAGAAGTATCAACTCTGCGTCCTGTTTGCCTTTTGCTTTCCTCCTCTTCTTCTTCTCCGCGTCTGTTTTTCGCCGCACTGCCATGTTCTTGCCGCCATCAAATCTGTTGATCACCCTTAATAGCTCAAAGTCAGAGAGGCTAGGACAAGCGACTTCCGCTGCACAGGCCTCTCTCCAACTGTTGTACAACGAAGAAGAAGAAGAAGAAGGTCCGACCAAAGGCTCCAAGAACTGGCAAAAGGAAGCCTCAAGGAGGTCAAGAGCGCAACGGCGCCACAAAAGGGTGTCTCGCTCGTCGATGAAGAGCTGCCATTCGCGGCAGACGGCTCTTGCACTCGCCAGAGAACGGGCTTCCTGTGCCACCTCCATCATTATCTGTTCCATCAACTCGGGAGCGAGCCACACCGTCGTCTCGTTTTCATCCCCTCCAGCGCTGTTAGGAGCCTCAACACCCAACCACATTTTCACGTGTTTGGTAGTCTTTCTCCTTTCTTGTCCTTTTCTTTTTGTTTCCACCTCCTCCTCCTCCTTCCTTATTACTATATTACTATCAAGAGAGTTGAACAAAACACGAATGGGAAAGCGGATGGCAACGTTGCTTCACCAAGCTTGCGCTCCAACTTCCATATCGCCAGTTGCTGTTGTTTAAGCTTTCCTCTTCGTTCAACAGATTGTATTGTTGGTACTGTGGTACCACCCAACACTATAATTGCTCCTTTGGTTTAGCCTCGTGTGCGTGCTCACGTGGATTGTTTTTTGTCATTTCGTTCCAAAATAAAATAATTTTTTCAAAAAACTTTTTATAAAGCATACATTATCGGATAATTATCCAAACACCACCAATAAATCGGCAGAGCATCATGCCAGCATGCTCCTAACTCTTCGTAGGTCCTTTGAGCGAAAAAAAAAAAAAAAAACAAGCGGCTGGTGGTGTTCAAAAAGAGGGCAGAGCAGGTCCGTATGCGTGCCAGAAGGTGGGACAGTTTGGATAGCCGTATTTAGTGGCGGCAGAGAGGGTGGCGTTCAATTGGAAGTAGTTGGCTGGCGAGGATGACTTTTGCTCTAGGAAGGGAGGCCACTCTGTTTTGAGAGACAGAGACAGAAATTGTAAGTGCGCTTGAATGCAGGCTAGCTGAATGAGTGAGAAGAATAACATACGAGAGCTACCAGCAGGATTCGGATTGCCGGTTTTTGCAAAGTTGGTCCATGCTTGAAGCATGAAGTGGGAGAGTTTCAACTCGGCATCGGACATTGTGTAAGGGAACTTGGAGAACTTGAGGAGGCTTGGGAAGGTGAAGAAAACTTCCAAGGAGTGCCCAGCTTTGAAGCACCGGCCTAAGGTGAGAGAAAATCCAGATATCATATCGAAAGAGTAGGTCCATGTTTGTGCAACTTTACGAGATGTGGCATTGGCGACCTTCACACAAGAGGATAAAGTCAAACGAATGTATACAGAAAAACAAAACACAAGAAATGGGCACCTCGAATGTGGGACAATGGAAAGAGGCATCTGAAGTGGCAGCAATTAGTGCTTGCACTGGGGCCGAGTAATTAGCGATCGGGTACAGCTGAATAATCTCTTCCACCTGATTCATTGAGATAACAATGTTAGGACAGTTGTCCAACAAGAAAGCAAAGCGCACATACCGCAGGTGGTTTTATTCCGTATAGGAGTAACGCAGGAGCATACTGCGCAGCTGTCATATTTGGAATAAGAGCACAAAGCCACGGCGATGTTTCCTGCCGATCGGTGCCTATCAACATGGCAGAGATGTTGTTGGAGAACTTGCCCTCATGGATGCTGATGTTTGGTTGCTGCGTAAACTCGGCTGGGTCCAAAATAGGCCAGAAAGCGGTTTCTGGAGGAAGTGCATGCAACAGCTCATCCGTGGTCTTGGCTCGAAGACAGTTGGTGATGTTGGTCGCTTCGCACTTCAGGGCAGCAACTAACTGAGACCCTACCGTGTAGCCTTGATCAACTGTCTTTACATTGAATAGACCGCTTTGAATAAGGACCCGTTGGAAAAGGCCTGCACTGCGATTTGCTACAAGGTGGTAGGCAGCACTGGCTCCACCTGCAGATTCTCCAAAGACCGTGCTATGAATGGATAGACATGAATCAGCATAGGTTCTCAATTCGTAAGTGATGCTCTACTTACACTTGGCTTGGATCTCCACCGAAAGCAGCTATGTTGCTATAACGCGAGAGAGCATAAGACCACTGAACTACTTTACTCGCAATGAGAGAAAAAAGAAATCGCACCTTTGCACCCATTGTAAGGCCGCCCTTTGGTCCAACATGCCGTAGAAGCCTGTTGGTTGGTCAGGATTTTCTGCTTTCAATTCAGGCAAGGCAAGGAAGCCTAACATCGGTACCCAAAATGAGTATAGAGGGAGAACAAGCAAAGAAAGAGAGAAGGGCTACCAAAAGGACCAAGCCGGTAATTAATGGTTACCACTATCACTCCTTGGGCGGCTAAGTCAGAGCCATCATACAAGTTGGCACTACCCATGATAAATGAACCACCAAAGATCCAAACCATTACTGGTAGCTGGGGATCTTGTGGTCCTGGCACTACCTTGGGCGTGAACACGTTCAGATACAGACAGTCTTCGCCAACCGGATAGTGCTGGTCCAGGAAAGGGTGATTCAAAAATTGGGTACAAGCTAAGCTCTATGTGAAAGAGAGCGAGGAGAGAGAAGGCGGAGTTACAACCAGGATGAATAGAGAGAGAGGTCGCGAGAGCGGGAGAGGGGGAGCGAGAGAAGGAGAGAGAGAGAAAAGAGAGAGAGAGAGAAAGAGAGAGAGAGAGAGAGAGAAAGAGAGAGAGAGAGAGAAAAGAGAGAGAGAGAGAGAGAGAGAAGAGAGAGAGAGAGAAGAGAGAGAGAGAGAGAAGAGAGAGAGAGAAGAGAGAGAGAGAGAGAGAGAGAGAGAGAGAGAGAGAGAGAGAGAGAGAGAGAGAGAGAGAGAGAGAGAGAGAGAGAGAGAGAGAGAGAGATGGTACATATTTAGTGGCGTGGAGAGGTTCCTCCCAATTGGCAGGAGGTGTGGGGGGCGTCCAACGTAGCGATCCCAAGGGAGGGGTAGCGAAAGGAATGCCCAGGAACACACGGGTCTTATTATCGTCGGAGTAGAATCCCACCACAGGGCCGTACTTGGTCTGCACGTAGAGATTGTCGTCGTAGCGTGGCTCGCTGATGTAGTCATAAGTAGCAAAGAGCAGGAACAGGATAACCGGCAGCACCAACACGAGGGCTAACACTCCATAAAAGCACAGGCTCATCTGACCGGACGGAGAGGTGGACCCCGAGCGGCTGCCGGAAGCTGCCTTCAGGGAGTCCTCCTGGAACTCGAAGAACAGAGTGTTCTCTTCGTCCTCGTCCTCGTCGTCCGTGGCTCCGCTGCCGCTCATGATCTTAGGCCATGTCAGCGAAGCCGCTTGCTGCTTTCTCTTATCCATTGTTGTTTGCAACAATAAGGATAGAGGGCGTTGAGCGGACTAACGCTGGTTCACGTTCTCTCATCCTCGAGGCAAGAAGGATTATAAATGAGATATTAATTAGTATTACGCACGCGTTTGAAGAACGGAACATTTGCTGGGTTTTCCTCCTCGGCCACTATCTGTCACTCCGCTACCAGAGGGGAGACCTCTGGTGGGACCAAGTCTATGGATGACCCGCAAAATGCGACTCCCCCAGGGTGTAGAGACGCCATGGGCAGTTTCTCATCAGGGGGCCAGAAGCAAGATCATCTGTGGTAGGATCCAGTGGTGGTGCGTGGGAACTTTTCAAACCCCTGGCTGGGTATCCGTGAGGTGGACACCATTGCTGATATTGCCCTTCGGACCTTATCTAATTGCGACCTATCTTGCAACAAGCCTCCGTGATCTCTTCTTTTTGTTCATCGACAACTTAAAGTTGGGAATCATTGGTTTCCCAAGTTTCAGTTTCAAAAGTTAGAGACAGCGTATTGCGAAGCCATGAACATATCCCTCAGAGACAGAGGGGATAAGTGTGACATGTTATCTTGGTTTTGTCTTGATCTCTGCGGGCCGGGTTCAAATAGTCTAAAAAGCTGTTTGGTTAGGGATTTATTATTATCCTATTGCCCTGGATTGTCCCGTTTCGTCAGGTTCTGCCTCGTGGTCATTTTTGAGAGACGCGAAGTTCCCTGCAACACAAAAAGGCGTGAATTCACCCTTTTTTGCTTTTTCCTCACACGAACCACAAACACCTCTTTTATCGATTCTGTTTTCAGCCGCAAGTTTATCTGGCTCAGCTGTATACGAAATAAACTCTTTGCAACTAGGTACAGCCGAGAATGTTGCTCAACCAAGCTCAACCAGTTAAAGAGGACTTCCAGCAACAAGTCTGGGGTGCCAAAAAGCTTCTCTTTGTCTATATTGTAAGTTTTCTTATGTTTATTATCTTTGATTCTTCTCACTTTTTTGTGTTCTGATTCTCAACAGTCACTTAACTTGTTGGGTCTCATTGTTGCCAGCTACCTTTTGATAAAAGGCCTAAGTTTTTACTTCAGCGTTTTATGCTTGATGGCCACTTGCACTTTATTGTTCCAATTGTTTATGCTGCATGCACTTGCCAGCTGCTCTTTTACTGCTGTACTAGTGGTATGTTAATTGTTTACTAAAAAAACCAAACGATCTTCCCTTACTGAATTCAATTAAACCAAAGCAAAAATGAAACACAACTAACCCTGTGTTTTTGTACTACAAAGGGAGAGATACTATTGGGAGTATGGATGCTTGTAACTGTAGTGGTAGCAGTTATTATGATTGGAACAATAACCTTTGTCACAAGCAATTTCATTCTTTTCTATCACAATGATAATGATGATAATATTGATAATGACTCTAAAGAGAAACACAAAGAATCACAACATTGGAGCAAGATGTTTGGTTTTCTGGCAGTTGGTATTATAGTTTCCACTATTGGCTTTGGTCCTGTTTTGATAGTTCAAGTTTGTATTTTTTGTTTCATTTTTATTTTGTTATTAACCATGTTTTTCAAGTTCTTGTTGATTAAAAGATTTGACTTGTTGAGAAAGATGCTGAGACAAAAAGTGAAAGATGAAGAAAATGCTACTATTGATATCTGTTTGAATGAACAAACTTTAACTTCTTCAGATGAAATGCTTGAGAATTCTTGTAAAGAAGTTAATTAATAGTCTTTGTGCTTTGTTATGTTATGCTTTTTTAAATAATATAAGGACGTTTATTATTAATAGATAAGATAAAATAAAGGGATCAACCCTTATCTCTGAAGTAAGTGACTGACTTCCTCTGTCTCTTCCTCTTCATCCAAGATGAATATGATTATAGTGGTAGTAGAAGTAGGAGATGATGGGGAGGAAGCATTGTCATCATCCAGTTTGTCAAAGTCCTCATCATGGGCCACCAAGTATTTGTCTTTCAAAGCAGTAAGGAGATTGCGCCATTTGTCATGGCAATCATTGTTGGTTTGGCGTTGGGTAGGCAAGTGTTTGGCAATCTGCAACTAAGACCATTCATCGTAGCAATCATTGTTGGTTTGGTGTTGGGTAGGCAAGTGTTTGGGCCAATGAAGAGGAGATTTGTTTTTGGCCTCATAAGTTGCTGCAGCTTCAACTAGCACATCCTTATCAAACTCATCTAGATGATTTTCTACCCAAACAGTACAATATTCAAGCCACAAGGAGTGATAAAATTGTATTTGTTGATCTTTGGTTGGTAAATTTGTTTGTTTCATGAAACTAAAGAAAGTGTAATAGAAGAATAAGAGAGAGAAAAAGAGAAAGAAAGAGAGAGAGAGAGAGAGAAAGAGAAAGAAAGAGAGAGAGAGAGAGAGAAAGAGAGAGAAAGAGAGAGAGAGAGAAAAAGAGAGAGAAAGAGAGAGAAAGAGAGAGAGAAAGAGACAAAAACAAAGTGTGAATGAATGTTAAAAAAAGAACAAATAGACTAACATTAATTGTAACAATTATTGTTTAGACCATGAATATTGTTGTTGCTACAATGAACCTGTGTGTTTTAGCTGAGTGCTGGGTCTAAGGGTGCATTTTGAAACAAAGAAACAAACAACAACAAGCAGAGGAAAAAAAAACAAACAAACAAACCATTGGCAAATAATATAGATAACACTTTGATAGTTGATATCTATAGACCACTTGGATTGTTGCAAAGCATCTGAGGATAGATTGTGAAAAGCCTCTTTGATAACTAACTCTGGGGCAATAACTGCAAGGGAATGAGGATGTTAAAAAAGAGAAAAAGTAAGTATAGGAATCAGCCTTGTTTTAAGGCTACCCTTTGCTGGACAAGTATAAGGTATATCATAAAGATAAATATGTCCAAAGGAAGAACAATACTTGAAGTATTTGCTATAACAAACAGTTTGGTGTTTCATTAAGTTGTAACAAAGTTATTGAGGTGCAAAAATATGGAACCAAGGGAACCTGCTTGGTTCCCTGGTTCCATAGCAAAAATTTCAAACTTAGAAAAAATTTCAACATTCTCTAAGCCAAAATGATTGAAAAAAGGGAATTTTAAGCTTATTTACAAAGAGTAAAAATATTTTATGACTAAGTAATTAATTTTATACATAATTTTGTATTTTAAAATAATAGAAAATGTTTGTAAAACTGATAAATGAATAGATAAATAGATAATTAATGAATAAATGAATGTGTAAAAGGTATTTCATTAATATTGAATAAATAAATAAGGGAAAAGGTTAGGGTTCTATGCTTGATTTTGACCTAAGAATCAGCTTTTAAAATATAATAATAGTATCATCTTAAAGAGCAACTCAAGGGCTATAAGAAGATATATTATATGTTAGGTATTAATAAAGTGTTACAGAGTTAGAATATTTTTGGTAGAACAAAGCACTAAAACTGTATTGTGCACAAATTTTGCACAAATGCTACTCGATTTTCGCGAAAAACAAAAAGAAAGAAGAAAGAACCACACACCAGAGCACTTTTAAATCTTGTAGTGCTGATTGTGAGCTTTAACAGCCATCTTTTTTCCAACGGTTTGTTGCTAAAGTGTTGTTTTTATTGTTTTTGTTATTTGTTGTGTTTCTTATTATTTTAAAACATTATAATAGGTATGCAACAACCAGAAGACAGTATCTCTACATTTTCTTCATCTTCTTCATCTTCTTCATCTTTTTCTTCATCTTCTTCTTCATTGCTTCAAGAAGCTTTGTTAACAGAACAAACTGTTGCAATTAGTGCTTCTTATCTAGGGGTTAGGGGCGGGTACTCAGAACCTACGGCATTCAACTCCCCATGGTCCATTCTATAAAACTCTAAGTCTATAAGTCTAACGGATAAAGTGGGTCAAAGTAGCAATTTTTTCAATTTTTGTATAGGAATACCTATATAATCTAACAAGATATAATCATAATATCATCATCATCATCATCATTCTCCTCTGTCTCTTCCTCTTCATCCAAGATGGATATAACTGTAGTGGTAGTAGAAGTAGGAGATGATGATGGGGAGGAAGTGTTGTCATTGTCATCATTATCCGATTTGTCAAAGTCCTCATCATGGGCCACCAAGTATTTGGCCTTCAAAGCGTCCAGATTGTTGGAGAATTCTGTGAGGAGATTGCGCCATTTATCATAGCAATCATTGTTGGTTCGACGTTGGGTAGGCAAGTGTTTGGCAATCTCCAACCAAGACCATTCATCACGCAAGCGCCAAGTGACAAGTCTACGGATTTCTGGTGCCTGCCAAGCGATCCGTTGCCGATGGCCATTCTTGCGATATTTGAGTCGACTGCATAACAATTGTTGTCGCTGAAGTGCTCTGCGAAGTCGTTGTCGTCGTGGTGTTTGTTTTTTTGAGTCAGGACTCTTGTCATCATCATCATCGAGAGAAGCAAGTGAGGAAGATGATTGCTCTTGACGAGGGGTGAGGAATGCTTTGTGAATGGGCGATCCATTGACCAACTTGGGAAGTATAGGAGCTACAAACTCATCCACCAGCTCATTCAAGCCACTGAAAAAGCTTTGTAGAATGCCAGAGATGTGTTGACGGCACAGCTGGCGATGAATATTGGGCCAACGAAGAGGAGATTTGTTTTTGGCCTCATAGGTGGCTGCAGCTTCAGCTAGCACATCCTTATCAAACTCATCTGGATGATTTTCTACCCAAGCGGTACAACATTCAAGCCACAAGGAGTGATAAAATCGTATTTGTTGATCTTTGGTTGGCAAATCTGTTCGTTTCATGAACCACCTAAAGAAGCAGTGTAAACGAAGAAGAAGAGAGAAAAAGAAAGCGAGAAAGAAAGAAAGAACAAGAGAAAGAGAAAGAGAAAGAGAAAGCGAGAGAAAGAAAGAGGGAAAGAAAGAAAAAGGGAAAAGAGACAAAAAACAAAGTGTGAGTGAATGTCAAAAGAAAAACAAATGAACCAAGACCAATCATAACAATTATTGTTTAGACTATGAATGTTGCTGCTGCCACAATAAACCTGTGCGTTCTAGCTGAGCGCTAGGTCTAAGGGTGCATTTTTGAATGCAAGCAAGCAAGCAAACAAACAAGCCATGACTGACTGGATAGATAAATAAATAGATAGATAGATAGATAGATAGATAGATAGATAGATAGATAGATAGATAGTGGTGATGGTGGTGGATACTATGCAAACAAAACAAACAAACAACACACAAACAAACCGTTGGCGAACAGCATGAATAAAACTCTGATAGTTGGTATCTGCAGACCAGTTGGATTGTTGCAAAGCATCTGGGGATAGATTGTGAAATGCTTCTTTGGTAACTAGCTCTGGAGCAATAACTGTATGCATGCAAGGGAGTGAGGATGAAAAGAACCAAAAAGAGAGCAAGTCAGTCCATCAAGTGGTAATGGTGGTGGTGGTGGTGGTGGTGGTGGTGGTGGTGGTGGTTTATTACTGCTGGTCAGGCAGCTAGCCCAGCCAAAGAAAAAACAAAAGAAAAAACAAAAATCAGATGAGCAGTAACAAACCGCAATGTCGAGGAGGATGATAATCAGCAGTGGTAGTTGCAACAGAGGATGAAGATGACGAAGAAGAAGAAGAAGAAGAAGAAGAAGAATGAGGATGAGTAGTAACATTGCTGACCAAGCGATTGGCCACAATAGCACGTTTTAATGTATCCTTGACGTAGACTTGCTGGGATCTACCACGAGGTACCCAACCTGCAATAAGGGCAGTAGTATCCAGTACATTGTTCTGACTGTGACCTTCCTGCAGTCCCTCCAAGATCAAGGCAGTGCAAAGGAAGCCAGCACGCAAGGAGTGAAAGGAAAACAATCCTTCAGGATAACCAGCCCGAACAGCCCGATCTTGCAACTTGGCATTTAAAGTATCGCATGACCATCCCCATAATGATGTTTGTTTTTGTGCATCCGTTAAGCGCCAGTTGTGAAACTCGCGCAAATCCAAACCATGCTTGCATAACAGATGCTTGTTTAACCAGTAAATAAAATCTCCAAGACAAATGCTTGGTGTTGATGTTGTTGATGTGGCGGCGGCGGTGGTGGCAGCGGCGGCAGCAGAGGTCGTAGCAGTGACGGTGCTAAGTGGTGATGATGATGATGGTGATGGTGAAGAAGATGATCCTCGTGATGATGATGATGATGATGATGATGGTGGTGGTGGTGGTGGTGTTAAATAACCTTCAAATGTAACGACATGATTCCAATGATTTGGTATTCCTTTGGTGACTTGTTGGCGCAACGAAAGGAAATAAAGAGGAGGAGCAGAAAATGCATCCTCTTGGTGATGGCAGCTGAGGTTGCCATTGTTGTTGTTGTTGTTGTTGTTGGAAGAGGAGGATGAAAGTTTAGGTCGAAATGCCACAATATCACCCAAACGAATGTTTGCAGCTGTAATGGCTCTGGCACCAGTACAAACACTGTGTAACCAACAACTGGCTTCACCAGCTTTGCTCACCAGTCCATCTGGAGTGGATGCGATGATATGTAAGACATCATCTAACAAACATGCGTCTTTGCACAATTGTTTGCTAGAACAGGAGGGTTTGGCTCTTTTGCAATGCCGAATGGCCTGTTTGACTTGATCTTTGATGGCATCCATTTGGTTTTTTAGCAACAACAAGTAAGCATGGTCTGAGGTTGCCGTCAATGCTGTAGTGCGTCCTGTCGCTCCTGTTGTGGCTACTCGAGTGACACCATCACCAAGAATGGTTCTGGATAAAGGAGAAGGAGGAGGAGAAGTGGTAGGTGATGATGATGCTGGAGACGAAGAGATCATGGAGGAAACAGAGGAGGAGGAGGAGGAGGAGGAGGAAGAGGAGAAGGAGGAGGATGCAGAAAGGGAGTCAAGCTGTTGTTGGATACTTTCATCATGCAAACGATAAAGACTGGCAATCATGACATCACGCACAGAGCTCAAGGCATAACCCACATCCAAAATCAACCATTGAACAAAGGCTCCTACGTTATGACGTTGGAGATTCAAAGGAAGAGCTGGCAAACATTTATGATGCGCACAATGTGCTTCCCAGATGGTCAAAGTCCAGGCATGTTTACGTTGGGTAGAAGGGCTCCATCAACTCGTCACTGCCGTCAACTCTGTCCATCGCTCTTCTGTCAAACGGTTCATCAATGTGATAGCACGAGAAAGACGTCTTCCTGCACCATCACCACCACCATTACTACTACTGCTGTCATGTGTAGTATTATCATCAGTATCATCCTTTGTTCTAGCTCTATTTTGTTGTTTCTCTATTTTTCTCTTTTTTCCTTGTTTTTCTTCTTTTTGTTCTTCTTCATCTTCTTCTTCGTCTTCAGTTAACAACAACAAATCTATCAATGTTGGTGGAGTTGTTGTTTTGCTTGTTGCATCTATATCTGTTTCTACTCCTCCTCTTCTTCCTCTTAATGAGGATGATGATGATGATGATGATGATGATAAATTACTGTCATCACCGCTATCCATAACATCACCATCATTGTTCTCAAAGACAAAGGACTCTGAATTTGAAGAAGAAGAAGAAGAAGAAAAAGCAGAAGAAGAAGAAAAAGAAGAAAAAGAAAAAGAAGAAGAAGAAGAAGAAGAAGAAGAACACAAAGAAGAAGAAGAAGAAGAAGAAGATGAAGAAGATGAAGAAGAAGAAGAAAAAGGAGGAGAAGAAGGGAGAAAAGAAGAAGAAGAAGGAGGAGGAGAAGAAGGAGAACAAGAAGAAGAAGAAGAAGAAGAAAAAGCAGAAGAAGAAGAAAAAGAAGAAGAAGAAGAGGTCGTCCTTTCTAATGATTGTTGTTGTAGTTGTTGTTGTTGTTGTAGTTGTTGTGGTTGTGATTGAGTAAATGATGAAGTGGGAGTAATGGTGGTAGTAGTGGATGAAAAGGGTGATGCAGAAAATGGAGGAGGTGAAAAGAGCTCTGCAGGATTATCAACAACAATAACAGGAGCAGAAGCAACAACAGTAGCTGGTGGTGGTGTTTTTAACAAATAATGATCCAAAAACTGCTTGCGAACAAATGACTGAGTGTTGAGAGCCTGATAGGGAGCAAAGTGATGATTGAAAGATGTTGCTGATGAGGATGAGGATGATGATATTGAGACAATCATTACTTCATCATCCTCTTCTGTTGCTGCTGCTGTTGCTATTGCTACCTCTTTGTTGTTGTTGTTGTTGTTATTTAGTGATGATGGTTGGTCAAAGACAGCAGGAATAGATATATTATCTTCTGTTTGTTGTTGTTGTTAAACAAGCAAATTGTAGACACAAACACAAACACAAACAACAAATGGAAACAAAAGAAACAAGAAGTTAGTAGGTCTAGTCTGGATGAATGAAGATATAGATAATAATAAATAATGAGAACTATTTGGAGACTTGCTTTGTTTTTCCTCTCCTTTCCATTCTTTATCATTTCTTTCTTTCTTTCTTTCTTTCTTTCTTTCTTTCTTTTTTTCTTTCTTTCTTTCTTTTTTTCTTTCTTTCTTTCCTTTTTACATCTGGCAGTAGCAGGAGGTTCATTTTTATAATTGCCTTTTCATTCTTTGTTTGTTTACATTTCTTGTTGTCTTTCTATTAGTATTATTATTTGCAACAATACTACTGTTTTTGCTTGTTTGTCATGTCACTCACTCCCTTATTCACCATGCTATGCTTAACAACTCTTACCATCACCATCACTGCCTCCACCACCATCACTGTTCTACCATCCATCCATCTATCCATCCATCCATCCATCCATCCATCCATCCATTGTTTAACCAGTATTATTGCCACCGACCAACCAACCAATCAACTAACTCAAGCTTTCTCTCAAACAACCAAACTAATATAACGAAAAAGAGGAAGAGATCACCTACCTGAGTTACAGCGTTGTGAACGAGTTGTGGCTCCTTTTCTGCTGCTACTGCTAGATGAGGCAGCCACGGCAGCAGCAGCTCTTTGCAAAGATGATTTGGCAGCAGCAGTAGCAATAGCCTTTTGAGCAGCAGCTGCAGCCTTGCGCGTAGATTTGCTGCTAGGGCTCTTAGTAGCACTTGTGTTTTCCTCTTCTTTCTGTTTTTCTGCTTCTTTTTCGCCAGCTTCTGCTTCTGCTGCTTTTGGTTCTTCTTTTTCTTTTTCTTCTTCTTTTTCTTTTTCTTTTTCTTCTTCTTCTTCTTCTTCTTCTTCTTCTTCTTCTTGTTCTTCTTCCTCCTCCTCCTCTTCTTCATTTTGTGCTGCTGCTGCTGCTGCTTGTTTCTCTGGGCCATTAGCAGGTTTTTTTGATACTAGAACAACAACAACAACAACAACAACAACAACAAAAATCAGTAAGGCTTGAATGAGAAATCACAAAGGCATAACAGTGCAAACAAACTCCAAAAAGATAGCGCTCCGCTGGAGCGCTAAACAATCAACACCAAAAAGACAACCAACAAGAAATACAAATAATAATAAGAACAAAACTGGAGTTAAAAAGCTGCCGCTCCGACGGAGCGCCACTGTATAAGCATAGAATTGCAACTGAAAAGCCCAAAAAAAAACACCACGAGGAAGAGGACAAACAAACAAACAAACAAACAAACAAACAAACAAACAAACAAACAAACAGAAAACGAGTAAACCAACAAAAGAGAGACAAAACACAAAGCTAGTAGAAAAACTGACGGACAGATGGACAGACAGACGGACAGATAGAGAACCAAACTCGAATGGACAAATGAAATAAAAATACATACATTCCAACACTCAGTATGGAATCATCAATATCTTTATCCACCATCGCAGCTGTTGAAGGAGCTGTCTGGTTGGGAATATCTGACTTTGTTTTGCTATCTCCAGCACCATCACGTGTATCTGCATGCATGCATGTATACATGCATGCCAGCAAGTGTGGTTAGTGCATATGTGAGTTGTTGTAAGTAACACCAAACGTGAGCGCCTCTTACCTGCTACATTAGTGATATCAAGGCTCATGAGACTGGCAATCTCATCATCATCATCATCTGAGGAGCTGCTGCTGCTGCTGCTGTTACTGCTGATGCTAGGAGCAGTAGACTTGGTGGAAGTTGCAAGCTTCTCTGTCTTCTTGGGTTCTTCCTCCTCCTCCTCCTCCTTCTCTTCCTCCTCTTCCTCCTCTTCCTCTGACTTGCCTGACTCCACTGACTTATCTGATGCCTCTGACTCAGATGAGGCCTCAAACTCCTCCGACTTATCTGATGCCTCTGATGCGGATGAGGCTTCGGACTCCTCTGACTCGGTGGCAGTCTTCTTTTGTTTCTTTTTCTGCTGTTGTTTCTGCTTCTCCTTCTCCTGTTCCTTCTCCTTCTCCTTCTCTTTCTTTTTCTGTTGTTGCTTTTGCTTCTGCTTCTGCTTCTGCTTCTCCTTCTCCTTCTCTTTCTCCTTCTTCTTCTTTTTCTGCTGTTGCTTCTGCTTCTGCTTCTGCTTCTCCTTGTCCTTCTGTTTCTGCTTCTGTTGTTGCTTTTTTTTCTTTTTTTCCAACAACAGTTGATCATCATCCGCTTTCCGTGGCTTCTTGCTTGTCACAGGAGAGGAAGAGGCAGAAGAGGACATAGCTCTTGGGCGCTTTGTTGAGCTTGGTTGTTGCTGCGCTGTTTCTGCTGTTGCTGCTAGGTCCATTGTGTCTACGAACACACCAGCTGAGGTAGCATTTCCACTACCACTTCCACCACCACCACCACCACCACCACCACCACCCAGGATACTGCCATCATCGAGATTAAACTCCGCATCATCCAAACTACTCTGGTCTACAGCAGCAAAAGAGCGAAGGTCAGGCCCAAAAAACTCTGTCAAGTCTATACAGGGGCTGGCATCGACAGAGATGTCTTGCTGCAGCTCACTGCTCTTCTGAGCCAGCTTGTCCATGGCTTTTTGGTGCCTAACAGAATGGCGTTTGGCACGATGCTTCTCCCTCTTCATTTCTGTATTGCCGACTTGGGTAGAGGTGGTATGGATAGGCTGCCATGTTTTGTTATCCAATTGATCCACATATTGTAAATCCCTGGAGAATGACAGAAAGAGAAAGAGAAAGAGAGAGAGAGAAAGAGAAAGAGAGAGAGAGAGAGAGAGAGAGAGAAATAAAGAGAGAGAAATAAAGAGAGAGAAATAAAGAGAGAGAAAGAAAGAGAAAAAGAGAGAGAAAGAAAGACAAAAAGTTAAAAAGCGAGTAAATGGGAGGAGGTTGGTAGAGAGTGGTGAATTGTTCCTTTCCTATGAAACAAACAAACAAACAAATAAACAAACAACTTACCAATCAGCCGCGAGTGGTGATATAGCATCCAGCTCAGGCAAGTCCTTTACATGCACAATAGCAGCTGCATTGTATAACTGGTCTGCAGGCACTTTAGTGGTAGCAGAGCTGCTGCTAGCTTTACTCTTGTTCTTGCTTTTGCTGCTGCTGCTGCTGCTGCTGCTGCTTTTGCTTTTGCTTTTGCTTCGCCGTCGCTCAGGTTTGCTGGATTTTTCCAGTGTGATGTGCGGCCACACTCGCTCCAGCTGAGAACGAACCGGATGACGAATGCGTGTCTTCCAGAGCTTTCTATCCAAAGGATCCAACTCCAGCGGAGTATTATGTTGTTGCGCTTCCTTCACCAAGCAGCGACGAACAGCAAGCATCAACCGCTTGACATCCTCCAAAGGTCCAGAAAGGTTGATGCTGGTAGAAATGCGCATGCCTTTCAAGGATTTCAGACTGGCAAAGTTCAACGCGTTCTCTGCCAAGGCTTCTTGCACCGTAAAGGGAGGACAATAATGGATTAGCTTCATACGGTATTGGAACAACTTTTCCTTGGCGGAATGCTGTTTCTCTACCATCGCTTCCGTTCGGGCTGCTTGCTCTAATTGCTGGCCGTCCAATGGGGGATATAAGAAGGCTTCTGGATCTTCCTCCATCACTGCCGCTTCTTCTTCTTGTTGTTGTTGCTCTTCACCTTCTTCCTCTTCTTCTTCCTCCTCCTCTTCCCCTCCTGCTAATATCGCCTTTTGTTGCACTTTGGTTCGATGGCTGCTCGTTGTTGGCTTTGAGGGGGTAGCTGACATTAGAGCATCTGCCAAAGATGACTCGTTCAACCATTCTTGGCGCAGCGGTGGCAAACGGGTATTCTCCTCGTGTGTTGCGCTATCACTATGAGCAAGCAAGCAAGCAAGGAGGCGAGCGAGTGAGTAAACAGGCAAAGGGAATATAGAGAGGTGGCAAGGATAACATGTCTTGCATTGCAAGCAAGCAAGCAACCAAGCGAAAGAGGAGCAACATACTGGATAGTTTTGGCCCGTAATAACATGAAAAGTTTCTGCAGGCCGAGAGGGAGTTGTCTATATACTAACAACAGTTCTTCCCGGGTGAAGGAACCCTGAAAAACGCGTCCTTTGCGGTTGCGCCGTTCATCCGAGGAGGGCATCTCCTTCAGAATGCTATACACTGCAGCGTTAATGAGGTTACGGATCCAACTTCCAGTTGGTGTCTCATAAAACCTGCTGCTGCTGCTGCTGCTGGACTGGGAGGAAGTCGCATCCAACGGTTGTTGTTGTTGCGATGGATCCATCGGCAAGACTTCTTTGCCACGGTCAAGACCAAGAGCGGCCTGATGCAGCACGTCCCAATGACCCTTGCGAATGGATTGCGCCAGCCACTTCCACCGTGGATTTTCCAGACCGTTGACGATCCAGGGTCCTTCAACGATGCTGCCATGGCAGCGTAAGCCATTGGCCACGATATCACCCAATTCCTGGATGATTCCCTCGTTTTGGGCCTGCAGCCACCCAAAGTAAGCGAGAGTTAGCACTTTCCTTCCACCCACCCACCCACCAATTGAAACAATCAACCAACCAACCAACCAACCAAACAAACAAACAAACAAACAGATAATGATAAACGGACCTTGCGTCTACAAAACCTCAGAAAGGTTTTGCTTAGCTCTGTATTTACTTCAGATGGAGGGCTGACCACCATGGGAATGTAATAATAAAACACCAACTGCTTCTGGATGGCTGGAGCCAAGGGGTGCAGCAGACGAAAGTCGGTTTTCGAAATGAGACCCCGGTTCTCTGCTGCCAGTTGGGAAATAACGTCGATGGACATATGCTCCACCAGGGAGAGATCTTGTCTAAAAGCGTTGAGTGTAAAGGATTTCGCATGAGCTGCTGGCAAATCCTGTTTGGTGAGCACAAAATAGGGGAGCGTCTCCCGTGGAGGTAGGCTTTTCTTTGATTTGGCCTCATCGAAAATATGTTCTGCAGCAGCAAGCGCCACTTTCAAGGCCCTGTTGCTTTGAATCTGATCCATTGCACTGACAATGCAACAACACAACACATACACATAGCAGTAAGTTGAGAGGTAGTTAGGTCAGATAACCAAGGGCCATATAAAAACAAACAAACAAACAAACAAACAAACAAACAAACAAACAAACAAATAAATAAAAAGAAGAACATACTCAGTTTTTGATAGTTGCACGGCATTGGCCAGTTTCAGCAACGTGTCTGCAAATGACCATTCTCGGGGCTTCACTTTGGTGTTGGGGTCTTCCACCATGGACACAATCTGATGCACCGGCAGTGACAGTAGATGAATAATGTTGAAATATCGACCGTAGATGGGCATAAGTGGCGATAACCATGCGCCGTTCTCATCGGCGAGCTGATAACGCCGTACTACATCGCTAGCCGAACGATACACCGCGTTAAGATCGCTGTCCGACAACTTTGCTGCCACCCTTTGCTGAGGAGAAGAGGCAGCAGCAGCAGCAGCAGCAGCAGCTGATGAAGAGGCAGAGGGGGGGCTAGTAGGCGAGGCAGCTACAATAGCTGTGGTTCTCAGTGGAGTAGAAGGAGGAGTGAAGAGAATGCTGTTGATGGTCCCACCAGAAGGCATGGGGCTCTCTTGCGATGATGAAGGTAGGCCAAGTGAAGCAGCAGCAGCAGCAGCAGGGGATAGCGATGCTGAACTTGCTGCCGCCGCTGCTGCTGCATTGACTGCTGCTTGCTTTGCCTTTAGCAAGGCTTGCAGTGTGGCTAAGCGAGTGTTACCGCTCAAGACACCTATCCTGAGATGTACTCTCCATGAGTCTGGTTGGTTGGTTGGTTGGTTGGTTGGTTGGTTGGTTGGTTGGTTGGTTGGTTGGTTGGTTGGTTGGTTGGTAGGTAGAAAGAAAAACACAGAGGCTCAGTTACTCACAAGGAAACAAAAAAAATAAACCAATAACCCCAACAGCAATAACCATAATAACAATGATGGACAAAAGGAAAAGAGAAAAGAGAGATAAAGGGTTAAAAAGAACGCATGATTGCTGGGGTTAAATTTGCTGAGGATCTCAGCTTCGGCCTCTGGGCTACCAATAGCAGCAACTGGAAACATATGAGCCTTAAGTTACAATGCAAACCAACCAACCAACGAAATGCTACCAACAAACAAACAAACTAACAAACAAACAAACAAAATAAAAACCCTAAAGTGCGGTGGTGGTGCAACCAACGGG